>OX463241.1:166174786-166657286 GCA_949820135.1 Sylvilagus floridanus | reverse complement strand
TCCCGGCTGCTCCACTTGCGATCCAGCTCTCTGCGATGGCCTGGGAAAGCAGCAGAAGATGCCCCAAGTGCTTGGGCACCTGCACCCATGTGGGAGACCTGGAAAGAAGCTCCTGGCTCCTGGCTTTGGATCGGTGCAGCTCCAGCTGTTGCGGCAATTGGAGAGTGAACCACCTAATAGAAGACCTCTCTCTCTCTCTCTCTCTCTCTCTCTCTCTCTCTCTCTCTCTCTCTCTTTCTCTCTCTGCCTCTCCTCTCTGTGTAACTCTGACTTTCAAATAAATAAATAAATCTTAAAAAAGTAAAAATGTTAAAGGTACATTACAATCACAATCTTGTTATGACATCTTCATACTTAAGTCAGCTGTGTCTTCTGAAAGAACTCTGAGGGCAAACACCACGTTTACCAGGTGGTCACCACAGGGTCTGGCTCCCCGCAGACTTCAAGAAATACCTGTCGAGTACTTGATGGATGGATGGATGGATGACAGATGATGGACGATGGATGGCAGATGAATGGATGATGGATGGTTGGATGGTTGGATGGTTGACGGGAAGATGGATGGGTGGATGATGGATGAGGGATGATGGTTGATGGATGATAGATGATGGATGATGGATGGATGATGGATGAGCGATGAGGGATGAGGGATGGATGATGGATGAGGGATGAGGGACGGATGATGGGTGGGTGATGGTGGGTGATGGATGGCAGGTGATGGATGGGTGTTGGATGATGGATGATGAATGGTGGATGAGGGATGGATGGTGGATGATGGATGGATGGTGGGTGATGGATGGATGGGGTGGGTGATAGATGAGGGATGGATGAGGGATGATGGTTGATGAATGATGGATGATGGGTGGGTGATGGGTGGGTGATAGATGATGGGTGGGTGATGGATGATGGATGAGGGATGAAGGATGGATGATGGGTGGGGTGAATGGGTGGGGTGATAGATGGTGGGTGATGGATGGGTGTTGGATGATGGATGATGGATGGTGGATGAGGGATGATGGGTGATATATGATGGATGGTTGATGTATGATGGATGGATGATGGATGGATGGTGGATGATGGTTGATGAAGGATGGATGGGTGGGTGATGGATGGGTGATGGATAATGGATGAGGGATGAGGGACGGATGATGGGTGGGTGAGTGATGGGATGGGTGTTGGATGATGGGTGTTGGATGATGGATGATGGATGGATGGTGGATGATGGATGGATGGGTGGGTGATGGATGATGGATGGATGAGGGATGGTTGATGGATGATAGAAGGATGGATGATGGATGGATGGTGATGATGGTTGATGGATGATGGATGATGGATGGATATATGATGGGTGGGTGATGGATGATGGGTGGGTGATGTGTGATGGGTGGGTGATGGATGATGGATGAGGGATGAGGGACGGATGATGTGTGGGTGATGGATGGGTGATGGATGGGTGTTGGATGAGGGATGATGGATGATGGATGGATGAGGGGTGAGGGAAGGATGATGGATGGTGGATGATGGTTGATGAAGGATGGATGGGTGGGTGATGGATGGGTGATGGATGATGGATGAGGGATGAGGGACGGATGATGGGTGGGTGATGGGTGGGTGATGGATGGGTGTTGGATGATGGGTGTTGGATGATGGATGTTGGATGGATGGTGGATGATGGATGGATGGGTGGGTGATGGATGATGGATGGATGAGGGATGGTTGATGGATGATAGAAGGATGGATGATGGATGGATGGTGATGATGGTTGATGGATGATGGATGGATGGATGATGGATGGGTGATGTATGATGGGTGGGTGATGGATGATGGATGAGGGATGAGGGATGGATGATGGGTGGGTGATGGGTGGGTGTTGGATGATGGATGAGGGATGGTGGATGAGGGATGGATGATGTGTGGGTGATGGGTGGTTAGCTTTGTAGCTCATCCCTACTTGGGGGGACAGAGGTAGCAAAGCCAAACCTCATGACCAGGTGCTGAAACAAGACAAGATGCTCTGAGCCCAGGCGGGTCCCAGCACCCCAGGGCAGGAGGGAGGGGCAGGGAGACGCCCCTGCACCAGGGACCTGAGCGGCACACCCTGAGCCCGGGGGGCCGCAAGCTGTCTCAGGGCGCCTCCATTCACTCCCCACTTCTCCCTCGGCCCCTCCTTCTGCAGGCGTTTGGGCAGGGCCATGTGGAACTCAGGGTCAGAGGGGACCAAGGCGAGGAGGGGGCACAGCCGGCACCGTGGGCAGCACAGCAAGGGCGTGGTGTGGTGTCCCCCGCAGGCCCTCCCGTGCCTCGGTTCCCCCAAGGAAGCAGGGCGTCCTGGAGCCCGCAGGAAGGTGGCTCGGTCCCGCCCTCCCGTCCCTGTGTCTTCTGTGGGCGGTGGCCCCAGAGGGCCCCGGGGAGGGGCCTGCCGGCTCCCAGCACCTCTGCAGCCCCCACGGGGGGACCCGCCACTTTGTTCCAGTCAAGGGTTTACTTCCGGAGTCCCATGTTCATTCAACAATATTGGGGTCACGGCTGAGTCACGTGTTCATTCAGGGAGCACACACTGCCTGGCCTCATATCCCAGAATGTAGCCTCATTTATCTCTGAGCCCTGGCTCAGCCTCGGCCGGAGTTAGTGAGTTGGGGATACAGGAAGGGGAGGACAGGGCACCCCTGGATCAGTGGAAATGGGGCCCACGTGGTGCTGACTACAAACCCCAGGGGAGGGCCCTTCAGGCTCCACCCACAGATACCCTGCACCTGCCAGTCCCTCCCTGGCCATTGGCCACCATCCCTGCAGTGACCAGAGCCGCCAGCAGGGGGCGCAGCCTCTCCATCTCTGGGCAGGCCAGGCCTGGGGGACACTTCTGGGACTGGCGGCTGTGTTCTGCCCCAGGGTGTCAGCTGACAGTGCCAGCCTGCCCCGTGGGGCTGTGATTGGGGGAACAGGTGGCACTTCCTGTGGCCAAACACTGCAGCCCCATGAAGCAGGCGGCACCACTGGGGTTGAGCAGGCTGCCAGAGGCCCCACAGGTGGCAGAGCTGGGATTCGACCTAGGGGAGGTGACGACACCCCGCTCTTCAGCAGCCTGCCTTGTACCTGCTGGGTGCTGGGGGTGACAGACGGGGGGGCAGCTGTCCACAGGAGCAAGGGGGTCCAGCCTGGGGCAGCACGAGAGCCGGGGCAGGCGTCAGAAGAGCTGCCCTGGGGGAGAGGTGGGGCACAGCCTGGTCACCAAGACAGCCACAGAGGCCGCTCCAGCCGGTGACCAGCGACAGAAATCTGCAAAGGGCAGTTTAGCCAGAGGGTCTGGGAGACCTCCAGGGGTGGTCCCTGGCCCCCAGAAGCCGGAGTCACGCCCAGGGGGCGGGGGGCTGCCCTTGCTCTCCTGCACACGGCATTTCTCAGCAGGGCAGTGAACATGGCACCTGGGAGTCCCCGACATCTTCCACCCCAGGAGACCATGACAGGGGACAGGTGCCGGGGGACTGACAGCTGGGGACAAGTATCCCCGGGAGGAAGGCACCATATCAGACCGCCCGGCCCATGGATCTCTGCCCTGTCCACACCATGTGGATGCCTGACTTCCCTGGCTGTAGCCGTGGCCGGGGCACCCCTGGGTTAGCTCCCTGGTCCCCCAGCGCCTCCATGCCAGTGGTCATAAGGGCCTCAGAGAGACCTGGGTTCTAGTCCTGGCTCAGGGACTGATCCAGACGGCCACGGACTCTCTGCGAGCGCTCTCCCGGGAGCCAGGCCGGCGCCGCTTGACCAAGAGAATGAGGTGGAGGTGCTGCTGTCCTTGTCCTCTGAGTGGTGGCAGAGGGGGCCAGGTCCTGCTCTGGGGATCCCGGTGGCCACCCTGGGAAGAAGGCCAAGCACACACCCAGAGCAGGTGGGGGGCCCAGCGCGGCCTCCTTTTGCCCGTCTGGGGGTTGCTTCTTTTTCCAGGAACTTCCTTTCCGGAGTGGCTGCAGGGCCAGTGTCCACACCTGAGACAGCAGAGCCCCGGCCCAGCTTTCTCCACTGACCGCCGGCCCTTGCAGTGTGCTGGCCTGGGGACAGCCCACGCCCCAGCAGAACTTCTAGAACCTTCCAGGCGCCTCCTCACCCATGGAGAGGAGTTGGGGACCACAGCCCCAAGCGGTCATCTGCCTCCTTTCTCTGCGCGGGGGCTGAGCATGTCCTCCTCTGGGGCCCCTGTGAGGTCCAGACGTGGGCCGTGGGACAGCAGCCGCTCGTGTGTGGTGAGGGCCGCCTGCCCGGGCGCCTGGATCCCTCAGCCAGGCTCTGACGGCTGTGTGAGGGGGCTCCGTGTGGGAGTCTGGGGGCCACAGCTGTGTGCGACCAGCGTGGTGACCGCGGAGGGAGAGAAGGGGGTGCAGAGCAGGCTCCACGGGTCCTGCAGAGGAAAAAGGGCCCTGCCCCCCCCCCCCACGCTGTCCAGCCTCCAGCTCAGACAGACGAGCTGCAGTCCCTGACCCTGGGCCAGGCTCCTTTGCCAGTCCCCTGCGCCGTGCCCACCAGCACCCGACAATCCCGGTCCCCATTTGCCAGACCATGTCCCAGCCGTGCTCTCCCAGGTGGGCCCCAGGCCATCAGCCAGCAGCGAGCATGCCAGCTCGGACCCCATGTGCCAGGGGCTTTGCCAGGGGGCTGAATGCGCACCTGGTCCCTGCGCCCCTGGGTCTAGGCCTCCTCCCACCCTCCCTAACCCCCCTCCCTGAGTGGCTGCAGGTGGGGGTTAGGGGCTGGGAGTTGTTAATAGGGTGGGACTTGGGATTCAGCATTCAGCAGGGTCCCTCAGGCTGCAGGGGCAACCTGGGGGGGGGGTGCTGCACACTGGGTAGGGGCTCAGGGGGGCCCCAGGGAACCGGAAGCAGCAGCGGCCAGCCCCAGCCAGTTGGGCGGTCTGCAGAGGCTGGAATCACGCACACACACATGCACACATACACACACACATGTACACATCAACATACATACATTCATACACAGACACACATACATGCACACACACACACACACACACACACCCCTAGGGAAGACAGCCAGGCCGGAAGAAGGCTAAGGAGAAATGATGGGGCAAAGGAAAGGCCCCCATCCCAGTACAGCCGGACCCTTGGCCCTGTCACAGGCCAGGGGGACGGACAGGACAAGGAGGGGACACCCAGGTGTCACACTCAGCTGGTGCCAGGCAGACGCGGGGCGGGGCAGCGTGTGGGTAACAGGCGGTGGAGGGGACCGGAACAGGTGGCTGGGGTGCAGGGCTGGCAACCCGAGGTCACTGCAAACGGAGGCTCGGGCTGGTCACCAGCTCTGCCGCTCTCCTGTGTGCGGCCTCTCTGCCTCAGCCGCTCCTCGCGGGGACTGGGGCCTGCCCCTCCCCAGCCGGGTTAGGAGGCCCCCAGGACCTGGACAACCCCTTGCAGGCTGGCCGCGGCGCAGCAGGGGCCGGCGTGGGGCGCCCCCTGGGGTTGGGGACCCAGCATCACGGGACAGTGTGCCCGCACGAAGTTTTTTACTAAAGACCCCACCCCCACCCCGGGGCAGATCCGTCCTCCCATTCCTGCTACAGGGCTGGAGGCCTCGGACATTCTCCTCTGAGGCTTTGCTGGGAGACACGAGGGCGGCACCCAGAGCGGCACGCGGAAGGCGCTTCACAAGTGTGCATGGAGCTGAGGGCCGCGGAGAGGGGTCCGCTGGTTAAACAGGTCCTGAGAGGGGGCCCTGGCCTGACGAACAGGTGTGCTTGCAGGGAAGAGGCCAGGGGCGAGCGCGCTCCCTGCCCCTGCACGCGGACACCTGGAGATGAGCCCTCCCCAGGGCTGGGGTCCGTGTCCAGAACCGCCCTGGGCCCCCTGTCCGCGGTGATGGGTCCCACCTGAAAGGCAGGGGGAGCGGCCTCGGAGGCAGCCAGCGAGCGCGCCGTGCGCAGACACCGCACACCTGCGCCCTCTTCCCATCCAGCCCCCTGCCAGGGCGCCTGGGGTCCGCCGAGGGCGGCCCCGCGCTGTGGCCCTGACCCCACCGGGCGGCCGGTGCTCCTGGACTGGTCCCCTCCGGGACGCAGCGACAGCGCCCTCTTGAGGCAGAGAGAGGAATCGGCGCCAGACGGCGCACCTGCCCACGCCCGCTCCTGGACTGTCCCAACCCACCGAACTGCGAGGACTGTTTCCCTTGTTTCCAGGGTGCCCAGTCTGTGGGGGCGTGGTGACGCAACGTGCAGAGCCGGCCTCCGCGGAGCGCGGCACGCGGGTGTGCGCGCAGAAGCGTGGAATGCGCCCAGATGGGGCCCGGGCAGCGTTCGCGACCGTGGCCTGCCCGTCCCCCACACAGAGTGGCCAGCGCCTGACCTGGGAGCAGGAGCACCCGGCTCTGGGCCTGCCTGGGCCGCATCCTCTCAGCTTCCACCCAAGCCATGGAAGGGTCTCGCCGGTGAGGCCGTAGGGACCCCAGCCCCTGCCCTGCCTCGGGAGGGAGCTGCCAGGGTCTCCTGCGCCTGGCGAGGGGTAGGCTAGAGCCCTGCTGGAACGGGGAGGGGCGAGGAGAGGCCCTCGGTCCGAACCCTCGGGAGCCTGGGCACACAGGCACACAGGGCCTCCCCCTCTCTGCCGCGCCCACCCCCTCTCTGCAGGACGGGAGCCAGGAGAGCCTGCAGCCCAGCCTGCTGGGGCTAGAATGTTCCGAATCCAACTCTGGATCCTGGGCTGGCAAAGCACTTTACTTGTTCTGATTTTATTTATATTCAAAGTGAGGGGAGAATGAGTCATTCTCTACAGTGTAGGCTGGAAGAAAGCCCCCCCCAGGGGCTGCGGGGAAGCTGGGGGCCGTCCTGTGAGACTCCTGCCCCACCCCCAGCTGCCTGAGACCTCTCACCCCCATAACCCCACACCTGAGTGACCCCTCACCCAGTGACCCCTCATCCCCAGGTGACCTCTCACCCCTGCACCCTTCACTCCCAGCGACCCCCGGCTGTGCCCCTTCTCTGGTCAGCCGGGCACCCTTGCAGGACCCTTGTAGCTACTAGGAGTCAGCCACAAGCTGCTGCCCACCAGGCACCTGCGGACAGGCACGGGCGCACAGTTCTGGCTCCCCCAACACCCTCCCCGCCCCACTCTTGTAGGGGCCCCTGTGGAAGGAGCCTGCGTGGTCTTGCTCAGGTGTAAACCCTCAGCTCCAAATCCCCCCCCCCTTTCAAACACAAAACCTGAACGCAGACAGAGCAGTACAGCAAGTTCCATCCCGAGCTCCCCAGTGCTCGAGCTGCGGCCCAGTCCCCCGGGAAGGGGCCCCGGGCACCCCCAGGCAGGGGCAGAGGCGGGGCAGGGAGGAAGCGGCTCTGAGCCTCTGCCTCCCAGGGTCTGGAGACTCGAGCCTGCTCTCATCCCGCCCTCCAGGCAGCCCTGTCTGGGCTGTGTCTCCCGCCTCATCCCACACCACCCCCCTCACCTGACCCAGCCAGGGACTGGATCTGCTGCCAGTCTCCCCTCCCCACCCCCACCATCTGCCACCTGCTCCCAGCCTCTTCCTGGGTCACAATCCTCTTTCTCTGTGTGGCCCAGATGGGGACAGGTTCCATCCCCCTATTTGCATATTTACCCACTGTGCACCCCCCACCCATCTGTCCACCTGCTCACCCATCAACCCATTGTGCGTCCACCCATCCATCAATTCTCCATTCAGCCAACCATTGCCGATCCCCACCCTGCCTATCAACCTGGCTCATTCTTTCCTTTTTTTTTTTTTTTTTTAGTGTTTGACAGATTCAGTATGGCCTGTAGATACAACTCTAAGAACATAATATTTTATTTTATTTCTGTACTGAGCTGAGGAAAAGAACCCATGAAACTCGCTCTGGCAACCACCCGCCCTCCGAGACTGGCAGCACACGTCCTCCCCAGCACTCGTTACCCTGTGCTTGGATGTTGGCCTTGCTGACGGGGGTAGGTGGTCTGTCTCATTCTTTCTTTCCCTTCGTGCCCTGGTCACCCGCTGTGTGTCCAGCCTGCTCCCTGCTCCGGGCGCTGGTGAAGCAGGTGAGCAAGAAAGGGCAGAGCCCAGCAGCCCAGAGAGAGGAAATGCACATAAATCAGCAGGAGGGGCACGGGCGTCCAGGCCGCGCTGGCTGAGAGGCGGCAGCCGCACTGCTGTGCTGGGGGCTCCAGGGTCGGCAACTGGACTTCAGCTAATGCAGGGGAGGCCGTTTCCTGGGTGGTGGGCGGGACCGGACACGCAGCACAGAGATCACAGGTGCAGATGTGATAGCGCAGGCATGACCACCCTGAAATAGCAGGTGCACAGGGGTGACCACCCTGGGACTAGCAGGTGCACAAGTGACCACCCTGGGGCCAGCAGGTGCACATGTGACCACCCTGGACTAGCAGGTGCACAGGTGACCACCCTGGGACTAGCAGGTGCACAGGTGACCACCCTGGGACCAGCAGGTGCACAGGTGACCACCCTGGGACCAGCAGGTGCACAGGTGACCACCCTGGACTAGCAGGTGCACAGGTGACCACCCTGGGACTAGCAGGTGCACAGGTGACCACCCTGGACTAGCAGGTGCACAGGGGCGACCACCCTGGACTAGCAGGTGCACAGGTGACCACCCTGGGACTAGCAGGTGCACAGGTGACCACCCTGGACTAGCAGGTGCACAGGGGCGACCACCCTGGACTAGCAGGTGCACAGGTGACCACCCTGGGACTAGCAGGTGCACAGGTGACCACCCTGGACTAGCAGGTGCACAGGGGTGACAACCCTGAACTAGCAGGTGCACAGGTGACCACCCTGGGACTAGCAGGTTCACAGGTGACCACCCTGGACTAGCAGGTGCACAGGTGACCACCCTGGGACTAGCAGGTGCACAGGGGTGACCACCCTGGGACTAGCAGGTGCACAGGGGCGACCACCCTGGACTAGCAGGTGCACAGGTGACCACCCTGGACTAGCAGGTGCACAGGTGACCACCCTGGGACTAGCAGGTGCACAGGTGACCACCCTGGACTAGCAGGTGCACAGGTGACCACCCTGGACTAGCAGGTGCACGGGGTGACCACCCTGGGACTAGCAGGTGCACGGGGTGACCACCCTGGACTAGTAGGTGCACAGGTGACCACCCTGGACTAGCAGGTGCACGGGGGTGACCACCCTGGGACTAGCAGGTGCACAGGTGACCACCCTGGACTAGCAGGTGCACAGGTGACCACCCTGGACTAGCAGGTGCACAGGGGCGACCACCCTGGACTAGCAGGTGCACAGGTGACCACCCTGGGACTAGCAGGTGCACAGGTGACCACCCTGGACTAGCAGGTGCACAGGGGTGACAACCCTGAACTAGCAGGTGCACAGGTGACCACCCTGGGACTAGCAGGTTCACAGGTGACCACCCTGGACTAGCAGGTGCACAGGTGACCACCCTGGGACTAGCAGGTGCACAGGTGACCACCCTGGGACTAGCAGGTGCACAGGGGCGACCACCCTGGACTAGCAGGTGCACAGGTGACCACCCTGGACTAGCAGGTGCACAGGTGACCACCCTGGGACTAGCAGGTGCACAGGTGACCACCCTGGACTAGCAGGTGCACAGGTGACCACCCTGGACTAGCAGGTGCACGGGGTGACCACCCTGGGACTAGCAGGTGCACGGGGTGACCACCCTGGACTAGTAGGTGCACAGGTGACCACCCTGGACTAGCAGGTGCACGGGGGTGACCACCCTGGGACTAGCAGGTGCACAGGTGACCACCCTGGACTAGCAGGTGCACAGGTGACCACCCTGGACTAGTAGGTGCACAGTGGTGACCACCCTGGGTCTAGTAGGTGCACGGGGGTGACCACCCTGGGACTAGCAGGTGCACAGGTGACCACCCTGGACTAGCAGGTGCATGGGGGTGACCACCCTGGACTAGCAGGTGCACGGGGGTGACCACCCTGGACTAGCAGGTGCACAGGTGACCACCCTGGGACTAGCAGGTGCACAGGTGACCACCCTGGACTAGTAGGTGCACAGTGGTGACCACCCTGGGTCTAGTAGGTGCACAGGTGACCACCCTGGACTAGCAGGTACACAGGTGACCACCCTGGACTAGCAGGTGCACAGGTGACCACCCTGGGACTAGCAGGTGCACAGGTGACCACCCTGGACTAGCAGGTGCACAGGTGACCACCCTGGGACTAGCAGGTGCACAGGTACTCCATCCTGGTCCCCCACGTGGGTAAGAGGAGCCTAAGCACTTGAGCCATCTTGTGATGTCTCCCAGGGTGCATGGGAACAGGAAGTGGGGTTGGAAGTGCAGGCAGGATTCGATCCCGGGCACTCTGAGAGGGACGCAGCCATCCCCAGTGGCAGCCTAACCCTCTACGTCACAATGCCTGGCCCTGGCGTGACTTTTAAAAATATTTATTTATTTATTTATTTGAGAAAGTGAGATAGAGCATGCTCATCTGCTGGTTCACGCTCCATGTATCCGCAGCAGCCAGGCCACAGCTGGGAGGTGGAAACTCAATCCAGGTCTCCCCCACCCAGGGGCAGGGACACAAGACCAGAACCAACCTTGCTGCCTCCTTGATACAGAGGGGGCCAGAGTGAGGACTGAGACCCAGGCCGTCTGATACAGGATGCAGGCGCTCCAGCTGGCCTCTTAACCTTGAGGCTAGAAGCCCCGTGTGGTTTCACTTTAGGAAACAAATGTGGGGCCCATCCCCAGTCTCTGCTCTGAGTTCTAGAAACAGCAAAAGCCCCAGCATGGGGGGCATGTGGTTTGAGCAACAGGGCAGCCACACTCAGACCTCCACCTCGCGGTGGCTGCCCGCTCAAAGCCGTCCCTGCCTCCCTCCGGCGCTCCTTGCTGGGACCCCAAGGCGGGCCAGTTCCTGAGAGGTGCAGGCTAAGCCCTGGGCCTTGCCACACCTGCTGGGGACCCAGGAGATCTCCTCATATCCTCCCTCTGCACAGCCATCCTGCCGCCGAGGGGAGCTGGCTTCCCCCAGCCCTCACAGCCACTGCCCTGTTGGTGGTGTTGTCCCCCTCTCATAGAAGCGCAAATGCGGCTTTGAGAGGCGCAGCCCCTGCAGCCCCTGGGCTGGGCAGAGTGAGAACCAGAGCTCTGAGCCTCCAGCTGGCCCCGCCCTCGGAGAAGCAGCTCTGGAGGCTCCGGCTGTGCCTGTCTCGTTGCCATGGCATTGGGGGCGGAGAAGCAGATTCCTGAGACACATCCAAAAATACACCGGGCTCCTCCCTCCTCTCCCGCGCTCTCGGTCAATGCCAAAGGCCCTTTTGCGCAGCCTGATAGCCAGGGCCAATTTCTCCAAAAGCAGCCAGGAGCCAGAGCAGGTCAGGAGCCAGAGGCAGCGAACCAGGTGACCCCACTCCAGCTGGGGCCCGACTGCCTAAGCCAAGGGCTCCAGGTCCCGCAGGGGCTCCCACAACAACGGACCCAGGCAGACCTGGAGCAGACAGGTTCTTCCCGGCCATGGTGCCTTCGCACCCTCTGTTCCCCCCTTCTGGCGTGCCCAGCCTCACCTCCCTGGAAACCTGCCCACAACCTCAGCCCGCTGCCCCTGCTCTCATCCACTGGCATCACAGCTGTTGGCAGGCCTGACACTCCACCGCGCCGTGAGGATGGGGGCGTGGGTGGGTGGATAGAGGGATGAGTGGATGGGTGGTGGATGGATGGATGGGTATATGGATGGATGGATGGGTGGATGGGTGGATGGGTGAATGGGTGGGTGGATGGGTGAATGGGTGGATGGATGGGTAGGTGGGTGAGTAGATGGATGGGTGGGTGGATGGGTGGATGGATGGATGGGTGGATGGGTGGATGGATGGATGGGTGGATGGATGGATGGGTGGATGGGTGGATGTGGGGGTGGGTGGATGAGTGATACATGGATGGCTGCATGAATGAGTGGTGGATGGATGAGTGATGGATGTGTGGATGTGTGGGTGGATGGATGGGTGGATGGGTAGGTGGGTGAGTAGATGGATGGGTGGGTGGATGGGTGGATGGGTGGATGAGTGGTGGATGGATAGGTGGATGGATGTGTGGGTGTGTGGATGGATGGGTGGATGAGTGGTGGATGAATGGATGGATGGATGTGGGGGTGGGTGGGTGGGTGGATGGATGGGTAGGTGGGTGAGTAGATGGATGGGTGGGTGGATGAGTGGTGGATGGATGGATGAGTGGTGGATGTGTGGATGGGTGGATGTGTGGGTGTGTGGATGGGTGGGTGAGTGGGTGGGTAGATAGGTGGATGGATGTGGGGATGGGCGGATGGATGGTGGGTGAGTAGATGGATGGGTGGGTGGATGAGTGGTGGATGGATGGATGAGTGGTGGATGTGTGGATGTGTGGATGGGTGGGTGGGTGGGTGGGTAGATAGGTGGATGGATGTGGGGATGGGTGGATGGATTGGTGGATGGGTGGCGGATGGATGGTGGGTGGGTGGGTGAGTGATGAACAGATGGGTGGATGAAAGAACAAGTGTGAGCGGCTGAGATGCCAGTCTCCGCTGTTCTGCTCCAGGTGCGTGGGTTCTGCTTGCCGCTGTGCCCCCAACGCCCAGCACAGATCTCGGCCGTTTGTGACCATCAGGTTGCTGGTCTGTGGCAGGGGTCTGCTGGGGGCTCCAGAGTGCACAAACGAACCCCAAGCTCGCCTCGGGGCCAGGGGGCTTCCAGGGCACTCGGGAGCCTGCCCAGGACCTGGCCCACAGGCAGGCTCACCTGGAAGCCCGTGTCCCCGGTGGGCAAAGGGGTGAAGGCTGACTGTCTATCAAGGTCCCACGCAGGGCGTTCACGGTCAGCTCGTCCCTCAGCCGTCAGGACCACCCTGGCAGTCAAGTCAAAAACTGCCAATGAAGAGGCGAAGGAAGGGGGGGGGGTCAGCGGTGAAGTGCTTAGCCACAGTCTGACTGCCGCAGTGCCCACGCCGACCGCCTGGTGGCGCTGGGGAGCGAGGGAGAGCAGGCCCGGGCCACGGCGCTCCTGTGAGCCTTGCAGCAAGCCGCCCGGCTCAAGTGGGCAGGAACCGGTCAGACCCGTCAGGCTCCGGAACTTTCCGCAGATAGCAAACACCCCCGGCAGGTGTGACCCTGGAGACGGGTGTGGTGGCGGGAGGGCCACCGGGCACAGCTCCATGGTGACGGATTTCACCGCGGGCGCCGACTAGCTGTTGTTTATAGAGGTGGACAGAAGGCAGACTCCAGCTGAGGTCCCCCCTCCCCGGTGCCCTCCGCCCCTTGGGCCCCGTGGCTCTGTCTGCGCCAGCCCTGAGCCAGCCTTGGCAGCGTGGGCTCAGGCCCTCCCCTCCATCACTGCCCTGTGCCAGGTCCCGCTCTGCGCACCGCCGGCGTGGTGGGCACACACGCAGGACTACACGCCACAAAGAAGCAAAGGGTGAGCACCGGAAGAGAGTGCGGCTGTGGGAGCAGTCCGGGAGGGCTGCACGGAGCAGGCGACCTCGGAGTGGGCCTTGGAGAGTGAGTAGGAGTCCACCAGGAGGGCAGGGCTGCAGCAAGGCCGCTCCGGGCAGCAGCTGAGGGTGAGCAAACACGTGGCCTGTGATCAGAAGCAGTGAAACGCAGGGAGTGGACCAGGGGGTGGAACCCCCAGAGAGGCCAAGCGGGAGAGTCTTAGCCCCCGGGGGCGTGCCCTTGGAAGGCAGGCCTCGCGGTGGGCTGGTTCTTAACCCATCAGGCCAGCAGGCCACGTCTTGGACTGGGAGCCTGCGAAGCCGCGAGCTGGAATAAACCTCCTTCCCCCCGAGCCGCTCCTCTTAGGCACCCGCGAACCACCTGGAGGTGGTCCAGGGCCCCGTTTTCAAGGAAAAATGCCATGGACCCCGCCGCAGGGGGCGGAGTGGGGACTTGAGCCCAGCTGGCTCTGCCTCCAAGCCGGACCTCCATCCACGCCAGCTGGGGGCGCGCTCTCCCCAGAGCCCCCTTACTCGCCCACCTCCCCCCCAGGCCCAGTGGGTGGGGAAAGTCCCCCGCGAGTGGGCTCTGAATCGGACACGGCAGAAGCCTCACGGGTCCAGGCCTCCACAGAGGCCACTGTCCTGGCTCTTGGTCTGTGCCCCAGCCTGAGCCCGGTGCTGTCTGTGGGTGAGGGCACTGTGCCTCCCCCTACAGAGGTGCCCAGCGGGGGGGTTGTCTGCCTCCGACGGCAGCGCAGATGGCTGGCTCCTCCTGGCTCCCGTCCCTCCAGGACAGCTGCTGGCCTGCTCCCCAGCCTGCACTGCTGGCCCCCAGCCTGAAGGCGCTGGCTTCCCTTCCAGGCTGCCCAGGTGTGGGCGAGGTCTCGCCAAGCGAGGTTGGGGTCTCAGAGAGCCCTGGGCGCAGGGTCAGGTGTAGAACAGGAGCTGAGGAAAGCCCGCTGCCCTCCTGCAGCCCCGGCGTTGGCCTGAGTTCCAGAACCTTCCGCCTGTGCAATGCTGAGCCAGCTCCCCGGGACGTTCCATGCCCATAGGCACACTTCTGCTGCCAACGAGGAAGCTCGGTGACTGTGCTGTGATCCTAGACGGAGCACTTGACTTCTTAATGAGCTAAGGGTGCTGGGCGGAGAGGGCTCTGGCCTCGGCAGCCCCGGGACCAGCAGCCGGAGGGCCCAGGGCTCACCCCGAGCTGTGCCTCTCAAACCGCTCCCAGCCCCTCCGCACAGCCCAGAGAAGTCCGCGGAAAAGGCGTGCGATGAAAAACTATAATGCATGGACTTTCAAAGTGTTTTGCACCAACATAAACTTACCTTGTATTTTATTTTTAAATTTTACTCATTGGAGAAGCAGAGAGACACACAGGGAGAAACAGAGAGAAAGAGCTGTTTCACTCCCCGAACGGCCAGAGCTGGCCTGCAGCCAGGAACCAGGAACTCGGCCGGTTTCCCACACGGTGGGTGGCAGGGGCCTGGCCGGCTGAGCCGTCGCCTGCTGCCTCCCAGCGTCTGAGTTAGAGGGAGGCAGAGGCGGGAGTGGGACCCAGGTGCTCTGACGTGGACACGTGGGCGTGGCAAGTATTCAGTCTCTTCGAATAGAAGACGGGGAAAGCTGAGCTACTTTGGGAAAATCCTGGGTGTTGAGGGGGGCTGTAGCTCTTGGGGTGGTCCTGGCCGTGGGCTCAGGGGAGCCAGAGCAGAGGGGACCCCGGGGACAGCCACGCGGCCGCTGCTGACCCGCCGTGTGGGAGGGCTTCGGTGGCTCAGCCGTCCACACAGACAGAAATAGCAGAGTGTCCTGGGAAAGTCACGACGACTTCAGCCTTCATGAAGTCGCCACCGGTTCTTTTCTTAAGTCAAAGGGATATTTTTGGGAACGTCTCTGTGCTAGAGAAGAAATTCGTACGAATTCACACTTCCACCAGCTTCCCTTTCTTTTCCTTCTCTTAAAAGCAGCTAAAATTAAGTTAGAGGCATAACCAAACGCAGCTGCTCTGGGTGTCTGGAGGGATTCCTGCCCTCGGCCCCTTCGGCCACCCTCTGTTCGCACATTGCCTGTCGAAGTGGCCAAAACGCTGCTCATCAGCACCAATGGTTCGTTCCGATCCAGCTCCCTGCTGTGGCCTGGGAAGGCAGGAGAAGATGGCCCAGGTGCTTGGGCCCTGCACCCACGTGGGAGACCCGGAAGAAGCTCCTGGCTCCTGGCTTTGGATCAGCCCAGCTCTGGCCATTGTGGCAATTTGGGAAATGAGCCAGAGGATGGAAGATCTCTCTCCGTTTCTCCCTCTCTCTGTGACTCCACATCAAATGGATGGATCTATCTTTAAAAAATAAAATAACAGTGATGCTTGTTCATTATGATTAATTCAAAATTGCTGAAAATCCAAGAGATGGACGTAAAGAGTTCAGTGCAGATCCCAGCGGCCAGAAGTAAGCATCAGCTCTGGATGAACCCTGAGCCCTCACACGTTGTCCTCTCTTCTAAGGGGGCACTCAAAATCCTCTCCCTCTGCTTCAAGAAATCGTGCTTACGTATTTGAAAGCCAGACTGGAAGAAGGAGGCACAGACAGAGGTCTTCCACCCACTGGGTCACTCCCCAGATTGCTGAACCAGACCGAAGCCGGGAGCCAGGAGCTCCACCTGGGTCTCCCACATGGGTGCAGGGGCCCAAGCACTGGGCCATCTGCTGCTGCTTTCTCAGGCCATCGCAGACAGCTGGATTGGAAGCGAAGTAGCTGGATCTGGAACTTTCACGTCAGTACGGAATGCTGGAGTCGCAAGTGGTGGCTTACCCCGCTGCACCACAATGCTGGCCCCGACTTTAAAACCTCTGAGGCGGGCCGGCGCCGTGGCTCAACAGGCTAATCCTCTGCCTTGCGGCGCCGGCACACCGGGTTCTAGTCCCAGTTGGGGCGCCGGATTCTGTCCCGGTTGCCCCTCTTCCAGGCCAGCCCTCTGCTGTGGCCCAGGAGTGCAGTGGAGGATGGCCCAAGTGCTGGGGCCCTGCACCCCATGGGAGACCAGGAGAAGCACCTAGCACCTGGCTCCTGCCATCAGATGAGCCGCGGCAGCCATTGGAGGGTGAACCAACGGCAAAGGAAGACCTTTCTCTCTGTCTCACTGTCAACTCTGCCTGTCAAGAAAAAAAAAATAAATAAAATTTAAAAAAAATAATAAATAAATAAAACCTCTGAGGCGGCAGCATGGTGGAGCGGGTTAGGCTTCCGCCTGCAACACCGGCATCCCATGTGAGCGCCAGTTCAAGACCCAGACGCTCCACTTCCGATCCAGCTCCCTGCTGCAGCCTGGGAAAGCGGTGGGAGATGGCCCAAGTACCTGGACCCCTGCACCCATGTGGGAGACCTGGATGGAGCTCCAGGCTCCTGGCTTCAAGCCGGCCTCCCCCGGCCATTGAAGCCATTCACTGGGCAGGGACCCAGCAGATGGAACGTCTCTCTCTCTCTCTTCCTCCCTCTCCCTCTGTAAGTTTGCCTTTCAATGAAATGAAAATTAATCTTTGAAAAGATCTTTTGAGATGAACTCGAATTTAAGACATCATCACATCTCACTGTGAAATCACTCACGTATCGCCTTGAAGTGGTCCTCCTCATCTCTTAAGGCCACCGTTGTGTATTAGTTTTAGCTAAACCAGTTCCTTCCTTCCTTCTGTTTTTCTTTCTTTTTCTGTGTGTGCATGAATTGGAAGGGCAAATGTTTTTCAGTTCTTTTACTTCCTTTCTCTTCTTTTTTTTTTCCCCCCACAGGCAGAGTGGACAGTGAGACAGAGAGACAGAGAGAAAGGTCTTCCTTTGCCGTTGGTTCACCCTCCAATGGCTGCCGCGGATGGCGCGCTGCGGCCGGCGCACTGCGCTCATCCAATGGCAGGAGCCAGGTGCTAGGTGCTGGTCTCCCATGGGGTGCAGGGCCCAAGCACTTGGGCCATCCTCCACTGCACTCCCGGGCCACAGCAGAGAGCTGGCCTGGAAGAGGGGCAACCAGGACAGAATCTGGCGCCCCGACCGGGACTAGAACCCGGTGTGCCGGCGCCGCAAGGTGGAGGGTTAGCCTGTTGAGCCACGGCGCCGGCTTCTCTTCTTCTTTTTTAAAGATTCATTTTTATTTATTTGAAAAGCAGAGTGCAGAAGGGGGGGCGTGACATATATAGAGAGAGATCTTCTGTCTTCTGGTTCACTCCCCAGATGGCTGCAACAGCCGGGGCTGGGCCAGGCAGAAGCCAGGAGCCAGGAGCTTCCTCCGGGTCTCCCACGCGGGTGCAGGGCCCAAGCACTTGGGCTATCCTCCACTGCACTCCCGGGCCACAGCAGAGAGCTGGATCGGAAGTGGAGCAGCCGGGACTCAGACTGGTGCCGGTGCAGGATGCCGGCTCTGCAGGCAGCGGCGTTACCTGCTGTGCCACAGCACTGGCTCCCATTCTCTTACTTCCAGTGTTTCGTAACATTGCAGCATGCTTTAAAAACATGGTTTTTTGGGGCCGGCACCGTGGCGCATTAAGTTAATCCTCTGCCTGTGGCGCCAGCATCCCATATGGGCACCAGTTCTAGTCCTGGCTGCTCCTGTTCCCGTCCAGCTCTCTGCTGTGGCCTGGAATAGCAGTGGAGGATGGCCCAAGTGCTTGGGCCCTGCACCTGTGTGGGAGACCAGGAAGAAGCACCTGGCCCCGGGCTTCGGATCGGCACAGCTCCGGCCGTTACGGCCGTTTGGGGAGTGAACCAACGGAGGGAAGACTTCTCTCTCTCTCTCTTTCTCTCTCTCTCTCTCTCTCTCTCTCTCTCACTGTCTGTGGCTCTACCTTTCAAATAAATAAATAAAATCTTTAAAAGAAAAAAAAACATGTTTTTTTAAAATTCAGTTTTGCAATCTGTCTTCTCACTGATGTATGTAGTCTACATATATTTAACTCAAATACTGGGATATTTGGTTTAAATTTATTGTATTGCTATTTCTTTCCTATTTTTTCATTCTGTTCCTTGTCCCTATTTTTTCCTTTCTTGCCTTTTTATTATTTAAATATCTTTTGTTGTTCATCTTCCACTTTTATTAGTTTAATTATGCATTCTACCATATGTTTTTAGTGGTCTGAAAGTTACACATGTGTCCTGGACTTTTTAGAGTGTACCATATTTTTTTAAAGATTTATTTTATTTATTTGAAAGACAGAGTTACAGAGAGAGGTAGAGGCAGAGAGAGAAAGGTCTTCCATCCGCTGGTTCACTCCTCAGATGGCTGCAATGGCCAGAGCTTCGCCGTTCTGAAGCCAGGAGCCAGGAGCTTCCTCTGGGTCTCCCTTGTGGGTGCAGGAGCCCAAGGACTTGGGCCATCTTCTCCTGCTTTCCCAGGCCATAGCAGAGAGCTGGATCGGAAGAGGAGCAGCCAGGACTTGAACTGGTGCCCATATAGGGTGCCAGCACTTCAGGCCAGGGCTTCAACCTGCTGCGCCACAGCGCTGGCCCCAATTTTTTTTCATTTATCACTTCCCAGATGATACAGGTCTCTGACACTTTAACTCCATACATTTTGTACTGCGGTTAATTATTTTTATTCCACGTACGTGTAAATCCCACCAGCTGCTACTCTGAGTGCTGTGAACAGTTGCTCTCTGCTGGCTTTCCTCTGCTTAGTAGCTTTGGCTGGCACTGTATTCCCGCCAACATCGTGATCCGGGGTCGTTGTTTTCTGTCTGGTGCACGCAGAGACGTCGTGATCCGGGGTCGTTGTTTTCTGTCTGGTGCATGCACCACCCTTGGGGCGTCTCCTCCTGGGAGTGTGCCGTGACACAGGACGGTCCCATCTTTGACACTTTGAGCCCGAGGCTGGCCAGGCTTGCTGTGTGCCGGGGAGGGGACCCCGCCGTTAGCCGTCGCCTCCTCCGAGGCAGCCTCACCCCTACCTCCACGCGCCCGGAGTCCTCACCGCTGATTTGAAGGAGTTTCGCTGTGGCTTTGTCTCCCCACTAGTCTGTCCACGAGGTGCCCACATGGGTCCTCCTGCTAGCCGCCATGACTGGGCAGCACCTGTGGCCTGGCTCAGTTCTGAATTCTTCTGGCTGGTTCTCTGCCCTCCTCCTGGGACGGCCGTGAGCATGCGCCAGGCTGGCTCACGATGCCTCGATGCCTCGCATGCTGCTTTTCCCTTCTGTGCCTCGGGCTTAGCGTATCCTCTGAGCCTGACTTCCAGTCCACTGATCCTCTTCTCGGCCCCGTCTACTGTGCTGCTAAACTCATCTACTGAGTTGTTAGCTTCAGATATTACATCTTTAACTCAGTAACATTTACTTGACTTTTAAATAAATTCTACTTTTCTTTTAAGATTCATTTATTTGGAAGTCGAGTTACAGAGAGAGATCTTCCATCTGCTGGCTCACTCCCCAGATGGCTGCAGTGGTCGAAGCCAGGAGCCAGGCGCTTCTTCTGGGTCTCCCGGAGCGGTGGCTGGGAAGGCGCTGCGGCTAAGCCGGGGTGGAAGCGGCCCCTTGCATCCGAATCATCACACCAGCAGCTCCCTCTGCTCGGTGAGCGGCTTCCTGTGGCCCAGCTGTGGGCAAAATGATCACGTGCCGTTTTGTTTATGCATACAAAGAACGAGGCGCAGAGGACTGGATGACTGGGCACAAGGAAGTGGTCCAGCTGGCAGCTGAACCCAGACGGCCTCACTTGGAGCGGGCGGGGGTGGGGGCGGGGGGCGGCTCCTCTGTCCTGCAGCCCGGCGGCTTCGGCAGCTCCCTTGGGCCGAGCCCGCATGAGGCTCCTGCAGCCACACCCCCGTGCTCCTCTCCCGCCTCCACACGATGCCGTGGGGACCGCAAGAGCCACCACGTGCAGGTGGGGTGCGCAACACAGAATCCACAGGAACTTCTCCAGGGCTTTGCCATGCAGCTCAGGCGTCACCCGCTTTGCAAGCGCAGCCTCCCCGTGGCAACACATGCCCGTGCTCCGTCATGCATGTGTGTGTGCACACGTGCTGACGGTGCCGTGTGTGCTCGTGCACACTCAGACACCGCAGCCTTCCCGCCCCACGGACCCCTCCCTCTTGCCACGTTGCCACCCTGCACCTCCCCACCCCCACCTTGGCTGGGGTCTGCGCCCCACCTCTCTCCCTTAGCAGACCAATGGCCCAGCTAGCCAGATGGGGTCAGGCCCTGATGGGTGTCCCCTCAACTAAGAGAGCAGGGTCCCCCTCTCAGCAAGGACGGCCATGGAGCCCTGCCCAGAACCCAGCCCCTCCCTCCTTCCTGCCTTGCGATGGAGCTGCCGCCCTGCAGTGGGGGCGCAAACCCTGCGCCCTGAAGCCAGCGAGCAAGGAGCCTGGAGTCCTGCCCAGGTGCCTGCTTCTTATCTTTTTGTGAGAACAAACCCATCACAGCTCACCTGCAATGGCTGCGGGTCAGTACACGGAGCTGACCGACGTCCTAGCTGGCACAACCACCGGGCTGTGGGACCTTCTCCAGGGAGCCTTCCTGGGTTCCCCACCAGATTTTTTTTTTTTTTAATTTGAAAGGCAGAGTTGCAGAGAGAGGTAAAGATAGAAAGAGAGAGAGAGAGAGGTCTTTCATCTGCTGGTTCACTCCCTAGTTGGCCACAACAGCCAGAGCTGAGCTGATCCAAAGCCAGGAGCCAGGAGCTTCTTCCAGGTCTCCCATGTGGGTGCAGGGGCCCACCCGCTGCTGCTTTCCCAGGTGCATTAGCAGGAAGCAGGATCAGAAATGGAGCAGCCATGACTCTCACCGGCACGGCACTGCAGACCCGGGGCTTTAACCTGCTGTGCCATAGCGCTGGCCCCTCCCCACCAGGTTTGGTCACACAGTTGGTCTTCCATCATTGCGTCTACACACTTTGTGTCTCTGGATCATCAGGCGCACACTTCTCAGGGCAGGCCCATCCTGCTGCCCGGGTGTCCCTGCGTTTCCTAACCCAGTGCCTGCTAAGATGTTTCCGTATCGTGTGGAAGAAAGGGCAGAGGGGGCCGGCGCTGCGGCGCAGTGGGCTAAACCTCCACCTGCGGCGCCGGCATCCCATATGGGTTCCTGTCCCAGCTGTTCCTCTTCCCATCCAGCTCTCTGCTGTGGCCTGGGAAGGCAGTGGAGGATGGCCCAAGTCCCTGGGCCTCTGCACCTGCATGGGAGACCCTGAGGAAGTTGCTGGCTCCTGGCTTTGGGTCAGCACAGCTCCGGCCATTGTGGTCATTTGGGGAGTGAACCGAGGATGGAAGACCGCTCTCTGTCTCTCCTCTCTTCTGTAGCTCTGTCTTTCAAATAAATAAATAAATATTAAGAAAATAGAAGAAGAAAGAAAGGCCAGAGGCCCACATGTGGGGCTCGGATTCCAGCCCTGGCACTGGTCCTGTTTGGGACGCAGAAGCTGCCGCCTCCGCAGCCGGGACGCCGCAGCCGGGACGCCGCAGCGTCCCCTCCCAGGTGCTGTGCAGCTCGGCTGAGTCGGCCAGGACACAGAAGGTTTCGGGCAGAGAGGCACCGCTGAGCGCGTGCAAGGCTCACCAGCAGGACTGCTGAACCGGAGCTCTGTCACTCGCTCAGGACCGCAGCCAGCCTCACGCCCGGAATCGCTTCCCTGGGGCCAGAGCCGCTTGCCCTTTGCTGGAAGCCGCCCAAACCCACCCTGGCCCCACACTGCTCCCGCCTGGTGGCCTCGTGCTGGTTTGAAACCACGGGGGCTTCCAGGCCAAACATGGAGTTGTCTCATTTCAAGTTAGTGCCTGGAATCCCTGCGCCCCCACCCCAGACACCGAGCAGAGCTGGGGGGAAAAGGACCTGTCCAGCAGGCCAGCCCGGCTCCAGTGAGCACCTGGGGGCTGGCCTCAGGGTCGCAGGCCCAGCCCTCTCTGCATCTGACTTGGGAACGGTCGGAACCAGGTTGTTACTGACCCAACACACACGGCTCGAGCACCTGCGGCACGTCTGGTCCTGGGCTCAGCGCTGGTGGCACAGGCTGGGCCCCACACCAGGGAGCGCCTGAGCTGCTGGGATCCCTGGGGAAGGGGGACCCTGCCCGCGCTGGCTGCCGGCCCGATGCCTGCAGACACTTGAGGGAACTCCTGCAGCAGCCTGCGGGCTGTGGATGCGTCTGAGGGGCGTGGCCACCGTGACGCTTCAGGTGCCAAGGAAACCCGTTTGCAGTCTTCAAACGACTCTTAGCAGAAGAGTGGCAAGGCCACCAGCCCTCTGTCTGCCTGTCTACCTCTCTCCCCTTCCCATCTCCCTGCCTCTTTCTTCCTGCCCAGGGAAAATGGAACTCAGAGCCCCCCTCTGTGGGCCCGCGCCTCACCTGCATTGCTTCCGTCACTGTCGCGTGCGGGTGATGCGGTCCCCAGCCAGAGGTGTGTGACCCTGCAGCTCCGGCCTGGCAGCAGCTTCCTGGGTGACGCATGCGAAGGAGGAGGCTGTGCCCAGAAACAGCCACCCTGCAGGCCAGGCTTCTGCCCTTACCAAGCAGGTCCCCAGACAGCCGCTGCTTGGGGGATGGGGACAAGCCAGCACCGTCCCCTGGCCAGGGGAGCAGAGACAAGGCCCCAGCCTGCTCAGAGGGGCAGGAAAGGCCGCACACACCCCGCCCCACGTGGGGCCTCTCCCCTCCTTGGCGGTGCTGGGTCCCAGGGGCCAAGCTTAGGTCTGGGTATCCCACCAGCAAAGGCAAAAAGACACACTTGGGTGTTACCGTCTTCCCCGTCAAAAAGGCGGAAGCCAAGGCAAAGAGGGATGAGGTGAGCTGGCTGAAGCCACCGGCTGGGACGTGGCGACACGCAGCTAGGCCGGGTCTGCGGGTCCCAGCCGCGGGCTTTCCTGCCTCGCTGATCCCCCGAGTCAGAAGCCCCAGACACAGCAGTTCTCGCTGGGAGGAGACCCCACACTTTCAGGGTAGTAGAAGGGGGAGAGTGGTCACCAGAGCCCTAAGGTACAGGGGGCCGAGGTGGGCAACGGGCTTGGCCCCCCAGGCACCTCTGCAGATTGGGACAACACGCCTAGAGCAGGTTCACGCAGGGCCAGAACCGCGTGGTCTATCCCCCCCCCCCGCTCCGTCCCTCCTTGACTGCCGGTCAGCCGGTCAGCCAGAGAACCCCACAGGCAGAGCGAGCGAGAGGTCAAGGGTGTGAAGGCAGAGGCCCTCTACGGCCCCAGGCTCCGTCAGGGGTGCCCTTGGGGGGAATCGAGGCACAGACAACAGAGGTGCCCACGCGGGCAGCCTGGGGCAGGACAGCAGGCCCGGAGGGGACTCCAGGGAACCAGCAGGAGCCGGCCAAAACAGGGAAGGGGCCGCCATCTCTTCTGGAGGGGAGACCCATGGCCAGGCTGAGCCGCCCCCGAGAGCTGGGAGGAGACCCCCCCCCTGGTTAGGAAGGTGTTCAGCGTCAAGGGGCAACACAGCGGCTCCGGGGTGTGGGGCCGCCTCCCAGGCCACCCTGGCCCTTGTCTCAGTACGATGGTTGAGACCCCAGCCCTTACTCCAGAGTCAAGTGCACAGGGGGTGCTGGCTTCCGGGGAGGCCTAGGCACCCCGCGAGGAGAGTGTGGCCAGGTTTCTGTAGCATCCAGGGAGGAGACTGGGAGGGAGGGAGAGAAGTGGCCAGGTGAGCACGGAGTGGGGGCAGGGCGGGCACTGGCTTCTGGGCAGGAGAGCCTGCAGGGTGCACAGGGGAGCCTGTGGGGTGCACGGGGGAGTCTGTGGGGTGCACGGGGGAGCCTGCGGGGTGCACACGGGAGCCTGTGGGGTGCACAAGGGGAGTCTGTGGGGTGCACATAGGAGCCTGTAGGGTGTACAGGGGAGTCTGTGGGGTGCACATGGGAGCCTGTAGGGTGTACAGGGGAGTCTGTGGGGTGCACATGGGAGCCTACAGGGTGCACAGGGGAATCTGTGGGGTGCACATAGGAGCCTGCGGAGTGCACGGGGGAGCCTGCGGGGTGCACGGGGGAGTCTGTGGGGTGCACATGGGAGACTGCGGGGTGCACAGGGGAGCCTGCGGGGTGCACATGGGAGCCTGCGGGGTGCACAGGAGAGTCTGTGGGGTGCACATGGGAGCCTGCGGGGTGCACAGGGGAGCCTGTGGGGTGCACGGGGGAGTCTGTGGGGTGCACGGGGGAGCCTGCGGGGTGCACATGGGAGCCTACAGGGTGCACATGGGAGCCTGTGGGGTGCACAAGGGGAGTCTGTGGGGTGCACATGGGAGCCTGTAGGGTGCACAGGGGAGTCTGTGGGGTGCACATGGGAGCCTGAAGGGTGCACAGGGGAATCTGTGGGGTGCACAGGGGAGCCTGCGGGGTGCACAAGGGGAGCCTGTGGGGTGCACATGGGAGTCTGTGGGGTGCACAGGGGAGTCTGTGGGGTGCACATGGGGAGCCTGCGGGGTGCACAAGGAGAGCCTGTGGGGTGCACAGGGGAGTCTGTGGGGTGCACGGGGGAGTCTGTGGGGAGCACGGGGGAGCCTGCGGGGTGCACAAGGGGAGTCTGTGGGGTGCACGGGGGAGTCTGTGGGGAGCACGGGGGAGCCTGCGGGGTGCACAGGGGAGTCTGTGGGGTGCACATGGGAGCCTGTGGGGTGCACATGGGAGTCTGTGGGGTGCATGGGGGAGTCTGCGGGGTGCACAAGGGGAGTCTGCGGGGTGCACAAGGGGAGTCTGTGGGGTGCACAGGGGAGTCTGCGGGGTGCACATGAGAGCCTGTGGGGTGCACTGGGGAGTCTGTGGGGTGCACATTGGAGCCTGCGGGGTGCACAAGGGGAGCCTGCGGGGTGCACTGGGGAGTCTGCGGGGTGCATGGGGGAGTCTGTGGGGGTGCACATGGGAGCCTGCGGGGTGCACGGGGGAGCCTGCAGGTGCACGGGGGAGTCTGTGGGGTGCACAAGGGGAGCCTGCGGGGTGCACAGGGGGAGCCTGTGGGGTGCACAGGGGCGTCTGTGGGGTGCACATAGGAGCCTGTGGGCTGCGCATGGGAGTCTGTGGGGTGCACGGGGGAGTCTGCGGGGTGCACGGGGGAGCCTGCGGGGTGCACGGGGGAGTCTGTGGGGTGCACGGGGGAGTCTGCGGGGTGCGCAGGGGGAGCCTGCGGGGTGCACAAGGGGAGCCTGCGGGCTGCATCGGGGAGTCTGTGGGGTGCACAGGGGAGTCTGTGGGGTGCACAAGGGGAGCCTGCGGGGTGCACAGGGGGAGCCTGTGGGGTGCACAGGTGCGTCTGTGGGGTGCACATGGGAGCCTGCAGGCTGCACATGGGAGTCTGTGGGGTGCACGGGGGAGTCTGCGGGGTGCACGGGGGAGCCTGCGGGGTGCACGGGGGAGTTTGTGGGGTGCACAAGGGGAGTCTGTGGGGTGCACGGGGGAGTCTGTGGGGAGCACGGGGGAGCCTGCGGGGTGCACAGGGGAGTCTGTGGGGTGCACATGGGAGCCTGTGGGGTGCACATGGGAGTCTGTGGGGTGCATGGGGGAGTCTGCGGGGTGCACAAGGGGAGTCTGCGGGGTGCACAAGGGGAGTCTGTGGGGTGCACAGGGGAGTCTGCGGGGTGCACATGAGAGCCTGTGGGGTGCACTGGGGAGTCTGTGGGGTGCACATTGGAGCCTGCGGGGTGCACAAGGGGAGCCTGCGGGGTGCACTGGGGAGTCTGCGGGGTGCATGGGGGAGTCTGTGGGGGTGCACATGGGAGCCTGCGGGGTGCACGGGGGAGCCTGCAGGTGCACGGGGGAGTCTGTGGGGTGCACAAGGGGAGCCTGCGGGGTGCACAGGGGGAGCCTGTGGGGTGCACAGGGGCGTCTGTGGGGTGCACATAGGAGCCTGTGGGCTGCGCATGGGAGTCTGTGGGGTGCACGGGGGAGTCTGCGGGGTGCACGGGGGAGCCTGCGGGGTGCGCAGGGGGAGCCTGCGGGGTGCACAAGGGGAGCCTGCGGCCTGCATCGGGGAGTCTGTGGGGTGCACAGGGGAGTCTGTGGGGTGCACAAGGGGAGCATGCGGGGTGCACAGGGGGAGCCTGTGGGGTGCACAGGTGCGTCTGTGGGGTGCACATGGGAGCCTGCGGGCTGCACATGGGAGTCTGTGGGGTGCACGGGGGAGTCTGCGGGGTGCACGGGGGAGCCTGCGGGGTGCACGGGGGAGTTTGTGGGGTGCACAAGGGGAGCCTGCGGGGTGCACAGGGGGAGCCTGCGGGGTGCACAAGGGGAGCCTGCAGGCTGCACAGGGGAGTCTGTGGGTTGCACAGGGGAGTCTGTGGGGTGCATGGGGGAGTCTGTGGGGAGCAGATGGGAGCTGTTGGGTGCACGGGGGAGCCTGCGGGTGCACGGGGGAGTCTGTGGGGTGCACAAGGGGAGCCTGCGGGGTGCACAGGGGGAGCCTGTGGAGTGCACATGGGAGCCTGCGGGGTGCACATGGGAGCCTGCGGGCTGCACATGGGAGTCTGTGGGGTGCACGGGGGAGTCTGCGAGGTGCACGGGGGAGCCTGCGGGGTGCACGGGGGAGTCTGTGGGGTGCACAAGGGGAGCCTGCGGGGTGCGCAGGGGGAGCCTGCGGGGTGCACAAGGGGAGCCTGCAAGCTGCATCGGGGAGTCTGTGGGGTGCACAGGGGAGTCTGGGGTGCACAGGGGGAGCCTGCGGGGTGCACAGGGGCGTCTGTGGGGTGCACATGGGAGCCTGCGGGCTGCACGGGGGAGTCTGTGGGGTGCACAGGAGAGTCTGCTGGGTGCACAGGGGAGCCTGCGGGGTGCACAAGGGGAGCCTGCAGGCTGCACAGGGGAGTCTGTGGGGTGCACAGGGGAGTCTGTGGGGTGCACATGGGAGCCTGTGGGGTGCACAAGGGGAGCCTGCAGGCTGCACAGGGGAGCCTGCGGGGTGCACAGGGGAGTCTGTGGGGTGCACAGGGGAGTCTGTGGGGTGCACAAGGGGAGTCTCTGGGGTGCACAAGGGGAGCCTGCGGGGTGCACAGGGGGAGCCTGTGGGGTGCACAGGTGCGTCTGTGGGGTGCACATGGGAGCCAACGGGGTGCACATGGGAGTCTGTGGGGTGCATGGGGGAGTCTGCGGGGTGCACGGGGGAGCCTGCGGGGTGCACGGGGGAGTTTGTGGGGTGCACAAGGGGAGCCTGCGGGGTGCACAGGGGGAGCCTGCGGGGTGCACAAGGGGAGCCTGCAGGCTGCACAGGGGAGTCTGTGGGTTGCACAGGGGAGTCTGTGGGGTGCACATGGGAGCCAACGGGGTGCACAGGGGAGTCTGTGGGGTGCACATGGGAGCCTGCGGGCTGCACATGGGAGTCTGTGGGGTGCACGGGGGAGTCTGCGGGGTGCACGGGGGAGCCTGCGGGGTGCACGGGGGAGTTTGTGGGGTGCACAAGGGGAGCCTGCGGGGTGCATGGGGGAGCCTGTGGGGTGCACAAGTGGAGCCTGCAGGCTGCACAGGGGAGTCTGTGGGTTGCACAGGGGAGTCTGTGGGGTGCATGGGGGAGTCTGTGGGGTGCACATGGGAGCCTGTGGGGTGCACGGGGGAGCCTGCGGGTGCACGGGGGAGTCTGTGGGGTGCACAAGGGGAGCCTGCGGGTTGCACAGGGGGAGCCTGTGGAGTGCACAGGGGCGTCTGTGGGGTGCACATGGGAGCCTGCGGGCTGCACATGGGAGTCTGTGGGGTGCACGGGGGAGTCTGCGGGGTGCACGGGGGAGCCTGCGGGGTGCACGGGGGAGTCTGTGGGGTGCACAAGGGGAGCCTGCGGGGTGCGCAGGGGGAGCCTGCGGGGTGCACAAGGGGAGCCTGCAGGCTGCATCGGGGAGTCTGTGGGGTGCACAGGGGAGCCTGTGGGGTGCACAAGGGGAGCCTGCAGGGTGCACAGGGGGAGCCTGTTGGGTGCACAGGGGAGCCTGTGGGGTGCACATGGGAGCCTGCGGGCTGCACATGGGAGTCTGTGGGGTGCACGGGGGAGTCTGCGGGGTGCACGGGGGAGCCTGCGGGGTGCACGGGGGAGTTTGTGGGGTGCACAAGGGGAGTCTGCGGGGTGCACAGGGGGAGCCTGCGGGGTGCACAAGGGGAGCCTGCAGGCTGCACAGGGGAGTCTGTGGGGTGCACGGGGGAGTCTGTGGGGTGCACAAGGGGAGCCTGCGGGGTGCACAAGGGGAGCCTGCGGGGTGCACAGGTGCGTCTGTGGGGTGCACATGGGAGCCAACAGGGTGCACAGGGGAGTCTGTGGGGTGCACAGGGGAGTCTGCGGGGAGCACAGGGGGCCTGCGTGGCAAATCCCCTGACTCCCAGCAGCTTTAAAGCAGCAAACACAACACAGCAGACAACCACCTGCGAAGCAGGCGTCGGGCCTGGCGGCTGAGCCGCCGTGTGGGCACCTGCACGCGTGTCCGGGTGTCTGGGTTCAGGCGCCGGCTCTGGCTGCTGGCTCCAACTTCCCGATGACGCACACCCTGGAGGCAGCAACGGAGGCTCAAGTAGTCGAACCCTTTGGCACACTTAGGTGGGAGATCTGGATGAAGTTCCTGGCTTCTGTCTGCAGCCCTGCCCAGCCTTGGTTACTGCAGGCATTTGGAGAGTGAACCAGCAGATGGGGCCTCTGTGTGTGTGTGTCTGTGTGTCTGTGTGTGTCTATGTGTCTGTGTGTATCTGTGTGTGTATCTGTGTGTGTGTCTGTGTGTGTGTCTGTGTGTGTCTATGTGTCTATGTGTGTGTCTGTGTGTGTCTATGTGTCTGTGTATGTGTCTGTGTGTATCTGTGTGTGTGTCTATGTGTGTCTATGTCTGTGTGTGTCTGTGTGTGTCTATGTCTGTGTGTGTCTGTGTGTATCTGTGTGTGTCTATGTAAGTGTGTGTCTGTGTGTGTCTATGTATGTGTGTCTGTGTGTGTCTGTGTCTGTGTGTGTCTATGTCTGTGTGTGTCTGTGTGTGTATCTGTGTGTGTCTGTGTGTATGTGTATCTGTGTGTGTCTATGTGTCTATGTGTGTGTTCATGTATGTGTGTGTCTGTGTATGTGTATCTGTGTGTGTCTATGTGTCTATGTGTGTGTCTATGTATGTGTGTGTCTATGTATGTGTGTATCTGTGTGTGTGTCTGTGTGTGTCTGTGTTTCTGTCTGTTGTCTGTGTGTCTGTGTGTCTGTGTGTGTCTATGTATGTGTGTGTCTGTGTGTCTATGTATGTGTGTGTCTGTGTGTGTCTGTGTGTGTCTATGTGTGTCTGTGTGTGTCTGTGTGTGTGTCTGTGTGTGTCTGTGTATCTGTATGTGTCTATGTGTGTCTGTGTGTGTCTGTATGTGTGTCTGTGTGTGTCTATGTGTCTGTGTGTGTCTATGTGTGTCTATGTCTGTGTGTGTCTGTGTGTATCTGTGCTCCCTGTATGTGTCTATGTGTGTCTGTGTGTGTCTGTGTGTGTGTGTCTCTGTGCATCTCTCAAAACAATCACAACCAAGAAAACGGCAAAGAATGTGACCTGCTATTTTTCCAAAGACATTTGAGCGGCCAACAAGCATGCGGAAAGATGCCGCGTGAGCAGGAGACGCTTGTCAGCCCGCCGTGAGACGCCACCTCGCGCCACCATCCCAAGAACAGGACACTGTGCGTGATGGGAGGAAGGGGAGCAGTGGGAGCCCGGCCACTGCCCCAGGGCCTGTAAAGTGGCTCCGTGGAACGCAGCCCCAGGTCTCGAAGTCGCCCGGTCGGGATGGGCTTGGCTGGGGGTTCTGGATGCTTCTGAGTGGCACCGCCCGTCTCTCTCCAAGGGCAGGAACCAGGCCAGAGTTCCCTGGTGACCGACTGTGCTCCCCAGTGCTCTCCCAGCCAGTGGTCATGGAGAGAGCCCAGGCCGGGACGGCAGGGCAGCTGGGGCCCAGGAGCCTGGCCTGCTGCCAAGAAGGAAGTACCGAACAATAGTCCCCGAGGGGCTGCGCCTCCCACAGCCGGACAAGGGGGCTTCCTCCGCAGGAAATGATGGCAGAGGGAGGGCTTCCGGTGGGGAGGGGTGGGGGAGGGGCGTCCCTCGTCCCTGGGCACCAAGCCCCAGGCCAGCAAGGACTTGTGTGTCCTGCCTGAGCCACCAAGTCTTGGGGGCTGGAGGTGAGCAGCCAGGATGGCAGGAAGGGAAAGCGGCTCAGACCCCAGCTGCTCCCTGCCGGGGGTCAGGAGAAGCTGAAGGCCAGTGAAAGGTTTACTGCAGGGTGGGAGGCGCTGTGGGTAAAGCCGCCACCTGCAGTGCCCACATCCCATATGAACACTAGTTCCAGTCCCTGCTGCTCCTCTTCCGATCCAGCTCTCTGCTATGGCCTGGGAAAGCAGTGGAAGATGGCCCAAGTGCTTGGAACCCTGCACCCATGTGGGAGACCTGGAAGAAGCTCCTGGCTCCTGGCTTGGGATCCGCGCAGTTCCGGCTGTTGCGGCCAATTGGGGAGTGAACCAGCGGATGGAAGACCTCTCTCTCTCTCTCTCTCTCTCTCTTTCCCTCTCTATAATTCTGACTTTCAAATAAATATTTCAAAATAAATAAACCTTTCAAGAAAGGATGTGGCACCGCATGGGGCCGAGATCGGGGTACAGCTGAGGCACAGGTAACCTACATGGTAGCAGGTGGGTATTGGGGTTCCTTCCAGAGAGAGGAACCAGCAGGTGTGTAGTCCATGGGAGAGAGAGGAGAAAGAAGCCAGGACTTCCAGAAGGAGTCCATAGGGAAGGTTGGAAGGAGAGTGGGTGGCAGAGTCGCTGCCCGGCTGCTGCAGGGAGGTGCCAAGCCAGGTGCCCCCAGGGCGGGCTGACACGGGTGCCCCGGGGCGGGGGCCTGGCCCACCTCCCGGCTCCTGCGGTGGCAGAGCAGCCCAGCAGCCGGCCGCTGATCTTTCTTCCCCTGAATCGCATTTCCCAAAAAGGCAGATCCAGGTCCTCGCCCCGGCAGTTCCTGGAACAGTGGCCGACTGGGAAGAGGTCCTTGCCCAAGGTAAGGATCTGTGGGTGACGTCATCAGGGAGTCAGGGTGACACTGACCCTTGATGACAGGTGCACTGATAAAAAGCTGGAGGACACCGTGAAGGCCAAGGACACCAGGGCACTGGGCGCTGGGCAAGACAGGAAGGGTCCTCCCCTCGAGCCACCAGAGGGAGGTGGCCCTGGCACGCCCCGTCTCAGGCTGCTGCCCAGTTTGCAGCCATTGGCTTCTGTGGCTGTCGGGGACGTATCATGATCACCAGGGCCCGCTCCAGGGTCGGCAGCGGTGAGCAAGTGACAGGAACGAGGGCTCCTGGCCGCCCCTGCACTTCTTTCTCCCACGTGGCTGTCTCTGGAGGAATCACCGGGCTCAGGAGGCTGGGGGCTGGGACAGCACGTGAGGACCACTGAGCGGGGGCAGGTGCACCCACAGCCGAGCCGTGCGGGCTTTCCCGCGGGGGCAGGCGGGCACGCGCCTCAGACCTGCGGACCTCAAGGGGAAGCAATCAGGGTGAAAGTGTGGCCTGCGGTTGGCGGTCAGGCCGGGAGGAAGTGGGGAAGGCAGGGCTGCCGGGCTCCCATGACCCTGGGGCACCTTGCTTCCTGGCAAGCCACCAGCAGAAGAGCGTTCGCCGTGCTGATAAAGCAGCAGTCTGGGCCTGGCGCTGTGGCGTAGCAGGTAAAGCTGCCACCTGCAGAGCCGGCATCCCATATGGGCGCCGGTTCTAGTCCCAGCTGCTCCTCTTCCGATCCAGCTCTCTGCTATGGCCTGGGAAAGCAGTAGAAGATGGCCCAAGTCCTTGGGGCCCTGCACCCACAGGGGAGACAAGGAAGAAGCTCCTGGCTCCTGGCTTTGGATCGGCCCAGATCCAGTCTTTGAGGCCATTTGGGGACTGAACTAGCAGATGGAAGACACCTCTCTCTCTTTCTCTCTCTCTGCCTCTGTAACTCCACCTCTCAAATAAATAAATAAATGTTAAAAAAAAATAAATACAAAGAAGCAGTCAGCCATCGCCTCCCCCAGCTCCCACTCGCATCGACCCCCCCGAGTCCTGTACCTGTCCTGGCATTCTTTTTCCTCAGAGGGAATCCCTTGTTACGTAAGCTCAGCTCCCAATACCCACAATCCCCCCACTAACACCAGGGCCACAGGGGTGACGCCGTGTGGAGGTTTCCCGCATTGGCCGCCATCGCATCTTCACACAGTCTGCCATGCATCCACCCCACTGGGAGGCGGGGGAGGAGGGCCCACAGGCCAGGAAGCAGTTAAAGTGGGTCCGGCCTTGGGGTGGGTGGTGTTGGCTCTTCCTGGAACTCCTGACCCCCCAGCCGAGGAGATGACCTCGCATGTGAGTCCCGAGCACAGGTGGGAGTCCCCGCCGGCCAGCGGGAGGGCCCAGCTTGGGTGGATGCATGGCACTCCCAGATGGCCTAGGCTGCCCGCCCAGGGGGCTGCTGAGCAGAAAGGAACCGAGAGGGAACCAGCGGAGCCTGGCTGGGGTCAGGATGGGGTCAGACAAGAGGGCCCTCAGGGGCGGTGCCGGTTACACAGCGTCAGAGACTTGCAGCTGAGAGCATGGGAAACCCCCGGGCACACGTGGAGCCAGCAGAGCGGGGCCCTGGCTGCTACCTGCCCAGTGCAGCTTCCCCCAGCACTCTGCGCCCCCCCCATCGTCCCCTCTGCCACCTCTAACTCCACACGTACCCATCGCCACATCCCCCAGAGGACACCTGCTGTCCTCTCCCCAGACCCTGCTAATGGGCCCTCCCCCCAGTCCCTGCCCCACCTCACGCCAAGCCCCCGAGCTCCGCTCGTCCCCCTGGCTGCCCAAAGCGTCCACGGATTTAGGCAGCTGCTGGCGGACAGCCACTGCCCCGCATGCAGCAACCGCCACGCTTTCGGTTCCGGGTTCCACCTGGGCCTTGCACTCTCGGCTTTGGGGCCCCAGTTCCCTGAGGGGGCCCTGGCCAGCTGCCCCGTCCACTCTTGGCACCTAGAGGCAGTCCCCACCATGCTCCACAGCCCCCGCCAGGCCCTGGTCGGGGTCCAGGGAGGGCAGGGTGGCCCAGATGAAGTCCCCGGATGCTCCTGCTGTTCGGCCGCCCGCTGCGCATGAGCGGCCATCTCCCTGGGAGCCTCCTCTCCTCACTTCCGTAGCTGCCCCGCAGGACCTGGGCTTGGAGAGAGGAGACAGGCAGAGGCCTAGAGCTGGTCCTGCAGAGCACTGAGCTCAAGACCGGAAGGGCAGGTGGGGAGAGGGAGCCGACGGCGCAGCGTGGGAGTGCCGCCGCCTGGTGTGCCGCGAAGGCATGCCGCTGACTCCTGGCGCACGTGCGTGCGCTAATCCTTCGCGGTGCGCCTGGGGGCCTGGATGTCTGCTGGGCTGGCCTTCATTCCTCCATGACCACTGGACTGTGCACACAGGGCGCCGGGAGCAGCTGGAGTGAGCCCTCTAAGGGCAGAGTCTGGGAGCCAGGCCCCTTGGGGGTGAGGAGCTCACTCGGCTTCTGCTTCATCAGGGCCGCTGGCCAGATGGCCCTGGACACCGCCCTCCGCCCAGCACGTGCCCTCTTTTTTGTGACTTATTTTTATTTACTCATTTGAAAGGCAAAGTTGGAGAGAGAGAGTGTGCGAGGGGAGAGAGACCTTCTTCCTGCTGGTCCACTGCCCACACGGCTGCAACAGCCAAAGCTGAGCCCGACTGCAGCCAGGGCCAGGAGCCAGGAGCTCCATTGTGAGGGACAGGAACCTAAGTACTGGAGCCATCCTCTGTGGCTTCCCAGGTGCACCAGCCGAGAGCTGGGTCAGGAGCGGAGGAGCCAGGACGGGGACCAGCGCCCTGACATGGGATGGGAGTGTCCCGGCCGTGGCTCAGCCCTCAGGGCCCCAGCCCCAGCCCCCCCAGCCTGCTTTCACGCGTGTAGAAGGGGAGCTTCCTTGCGGTGCCTGCTCCCAAGGTCAAGGTGGATGAGAGAACTCGCGCCAGGGGCTGAGCGCGGCTCCGACAGAGGTTGTGGCTTCTGCAGCAAAGCTGCTGTGGCACAGAAGGCGGCCCCTGGGAGCCCAAGCCCGGAAGGGGAACCGGATCCGGATCCGGGCCTTTGATGAAAACGCAGGCGCATCCTGCTGCTGGGGAAGGTGGGCTCCTGAGAGAGGGGTGGGCTTGGGCAGGAGCACCATCCAGGGGAGGCAGCTGGACTCCACGTTCCTTCCCCTGGGGGCGGTCTCAATCTCCCTCGACTAAAACCTGCCCTGGCCCTAGACGAGCCCTTTGCTTCCGTCCTGACGCCTCCGTCACACTGGGGCAGAGACACGTGCACTTTAAAGGACTGCACGCGCGCCCACTCTTCACTCTCGTGCCGCCTAAATGTCACCTCCTCAGTGCGCAGGAGCTCGGCGGAGCGGCTTGTGGAGGGTTTGGCCTCCCAGATGGTCGCGCTCTGGGCTGGCGAGCTCCTGTCTGGCTTCCTCGGCTGTTGTCGCGGAGCTGCCGTTGCCATGGCACCTGTGTGTGCCAGGGAGCTTCTGCAACACTCCTCCGGAGCCTCGGAACAAGGCGGTGGGAGAGCAGGGAGGGGCCCGCGGAGCGTGGGCGAGAGTGTGCGCCACTGGAGGCCTGGGGAAGGACAGCGAGGCTGGGCTATGGCTAAACCAGAGAGGAGGTGGATTCGGGTACGGGGAAATCCTGGCAGGGCAGGCTGGGGCCTCAGCCGCACAGGCTGGGGCACGGGGTCAGAGGGAGGGCCTTGCACCCCGCCTCCACGCGGCTCTTTCCCCCGCCCCGCCCAGACACTAAAGCCAGGTCCCCGCAGGACAGCTCAGGTGATGTTTTTTAAACAAATTACATCCCTCCTCATTCAAGATGCTTTAGTGGCCTCCAATCACCTTCAAGGAGACCCTAAACCCCCTTCCCCGCCCGCAGGGCACCACGTGACCCCGACTCCTTCTTCTGCTCTTGTTCCGACTCTGGCTCGGGGGACCTTCCTTCCACCGTCCCTGTGCGGCCAGCTCACCTCCACCTCCCGGCCTTTGACGAGGCTCCTCCTTGTCACTCAGCTCAAGGGCTCAGTGTCAACTCCTCGAAGAGCTGCCCTCCCCCTGTCCAATGCTCAGGCCCCCTCCCTCCGCCCACTCCATCCCCTCCCTGCCCCGCTCTGCTCCAACCTGTGGCTTGCTGTCTGCATCTCCCCCAGAGCGTGGGGCCAGGTAGGCTGAGGTTTGCTGGGTCCGTTAACGCCTGACTCCGTGGAAGTCACTCAGCTGCTGTTTGTCACTGGATTCTGAATGAGTGCATGGGTGGATGGATGGGTGGCCACCACTCCAGGACTCAGGCTCTCCTCTTCTCAGAGCCTCGCCCCTTAACGCTGTGAAATGAGCAAGGCGCAGGGGCCCAGGTGGGCTCACCCAGTCCCTGGAGGAGGCGCAGCCAGTGCCTGGGAAGCCCCCTCTCCAGGGAGGCTTCGTTCTGGGGGTGAGCACTTTGGTGCTCATTAGTCGAACTCCTCGCGCTATGGCAGCTACAAGGAGCCTTCTAGAATTCTGACCTTATTCTTGGTAGCAGACCTGGAATTGTAATAAGCTTCTGTGGGCTGGAGACCGTCCCCAGCACCTCTTGGGACATGTGCAGCAAGTCCATGTCCTGCACTCCAGAGCCGTGCCTGCTCTGTGCCCCTGCCCAGACTTCAGCCGTGTGCCGTGCCAGGACCAGGCTGACCGGACCTGGACAACCGGGACACCCACATCTGCGGGAACTCAGCGGGGTGCTCAGACTCTGGGGCAGGGCTGGGCAGGATCCAGGAAGCACCCCCAGGCAGCATCACTCACCCACTGGCCGGGATGGGGTCCCCAGCAGAGGACCAGGTTCCCAGAAGTTGGTAAAGGAAAATTGTAAGCACAAAATCATGCTCCTGTGTTCAGGTCCAAGGGCAGGCGTGGAGTGGAGGCATGGAGAATGCAGGAGGCCAGCGTGGCCAAGGGAGGCAGCGGCTGTCGGGGAAGGGTGGTCTGGGCTCAAGCTGAGCGCGGGGCAGAAACAACCTCCCCGGCTCACAGAGCGCCCGCTTCTTCCGGCTGCTGGCTGATTGCTCCCCCTCCACCGTCTCGTTCAGTCCTCGCCTCGATTCTGAGAGGTGGGTGTCTCGGCTATCTCCTCTGTGACAGAAAAACCCAGACGGCCAAGGGCACCTGCATTCCAGCCCGACTTCCGTCCACACCATCAACAGGCCGTCCCCAGACCACACCCTAAGTAGTGCTGCTTACATAGTCCCTGATTGACGATGTCTGGACTCAGGACTTTGGAGTGGGACAAAAGAGCTGCGGGTCCATTGGAAACTGTACTTCCCGTTCTGAGCTTTGCTCTTCCCTGGGTGTGGAATCCGGCACAACCCATGCCCGGGTGCTGGGCAGGGCAGGCGGCCAGCGTCGCGGCCACCATCCCTCTCAGGATGCTGTGTTGCTGAGCTACGATGTTCCATGTTCCAGCGTCGGGAGGAGCAGGTGCATTCCCCGTGCACTGTGTGTGAATGGAGAGGGGACCTCACGGGAAGTCAGGAATGAGCGAGGCACGATCCGGCTTGAGAGGAATCTCCGACCCGGCGCTGACAGCAGGACACGTGAGGCTGTGGGGGTGGACAGTGGCCAGTTCAGCCCGCGCCCTTCAGCTGCAGGGTGCAGGGCTGGGAAGGCAGAGGGAACCCACGCAGCCACGTGCGGGTTGCCCTGGGACTCTCCACTCTGCTCGGGCTCAGGTCCAGGCAGGTCTGGACCTCCGCCCGCAGACGGCTGACACACTTGGAAGGTCTGCTCGGCTTCACAGTCTGGCTTCTCCGCACGCCGTGCTCAAGGCTCCCCCTGGCTCCTGGGTGCTGCCCCAGACCAGCCCTCATCTCCCCGGGTCATGGTCTGCAAGGCGGGATAGACAAAATACTGGAGCACACAGGGTCGCAGGCAGGGCTCCAGGCTGTGAGCTAGTGGGGTCACCACAGAGGCCAGCCACACCCCTGGGCTGGTGGGGACCCCCCAGCTGCAGGGTGACCTGCTGGGGGAGCAGAATGGGTCCCTGCAGCCCCAGGGGAGCTTGAGGGGGCACCTGCTTACCCAGCCTCCTTTGCAGCTCTGCATGGTCATGTGACCCAGTCCCCACTAAGTGCCTGAGCAGAGGCCACAGGGGCTTCTGGGAAGCACCCTCCCTTCTGGGCAGAGGTCAGCCTCTGGAGGCAGCCTCTGGACTCAGGCGATGCACCTTTTTAAAATCATTGACGCACGGTGTGGAGCCTCTGCCTGCGATGGCAGCATCCCATAGGGGCGCCAGTTTGTGTCCCGGGTGCTCCACTTCCCATCCAGCTCCCTGCTAATACGCCTGGGAAAGCAGCAGAAGATGGTCCAAGTGCTTGGGCCCCTGCACCCACGTGGGAGACCCAGATGGAGTTCCAGGCTCCTGGCTCTGGCCTGGCCCAGTCCTGGCCATTGTGGCCATTTGTGGAGTGAATCAGGAAATGGTAGATCTCTCTGTCTTTCTGTCTGTCCCTCTCTCTGTCATTCTGCCTTTCAAATAAATAAAAGAAATCTTAAAACAATAAATAGTGAATAAGAAAAGTTGAGAGAGAGCTCGTCTAGATTTACAGGGCACGGTGGGAGGGCAAGGACGGCTGCCCCCAGAGTGGAGATCACAAAGTGTCGTTCCATCGTTCCATCGCTGGGCTGGCTCCCCAGGCGGGGCTGGGAGCAGCCTGTGCCCCTGGGCGTGGTGGGGGACAGAGGACAGGCGAGCTCCCTGTGGGCCCCCTGAAGCTCCTGTCACAGGGCTGCGTGCCCCCAGCGTCTCCTAATCCCACACTCATCTTCCAGGAATTGTCCAAAGTCAGCGTTCCAGGAAGACAGCTTCCCCGCTCACCTTTGCCCCACCGTCGGGGCGGGGACTAGGGCCAGCAGGGCCTGGCTCTGAGGGCGCCGTGCAGCCTGGCTCCACCTCAGCATGCACGTTCTCCTGCCCGTGGATCAAACCCAGCAAGACCCGACAGTGGCACCGGAAGTGCAGATGGAAGAAGCCTCCATAGGCGCCCTTATGACCGCTGCCCGACATGAAGCTGATGGCTGGGTGCCTCACTGGAGCTGCCACCTAGTTTGTGAGCAGAGGGCCAGATTTCTACCTCTCGGCTCTCAAAGACAGGCAGGCCATCATACGCGGGATCCGGATCCAATGTGCAGGGGTAACAGCTGGGGCCCTCCTGTGGGCAGGGATCTGTGCCAAGCGCTAGAGGCAGTTAAAGGAGGGGGACGCGAGTCCTGCTTGGATGAATTCGTGAGCGAACACAAGCGAGGGGACACCCTCCGAGGGGCGTGTCGGTGGGCGATGCTGCTGGGTGGACGCACAGTGCACTTACGCAAACTGATGGCTATGACACCGCTAGGCGGCTTCATCCGAGGGGACCACCCGTGGACACGGCGTCTTTGACAGCCACATGTGACAGCAGTGATGGAGCGAGTTTCTGCTGGACGCCATGTTTACTCCACGTACTCTTTCGAAGGACCGCAGGGCAGCGTGCATGCAGCCACAGTAAAAGAGCCACGAGACGAGATCACCGCCTCCAAGGAACTTTGCAGAGCTGGTGGCCTGAGGCTCACAAGGCGACAGCCCCGTGTCTGCGCCCAGGCTGCACTGTGCTGTAGCGTGTAAAACTGCCGCCTGCAGGGCTGGCATCCCATATGGGTGCCGGTTCAAGTTCCAGCTGCTCCACTTCCCATCCAGCTCCCTGCTAGTGTGCTGGGAAGGTAACAGAAGATGGCTCCCTGCACCCGTGTGGGAGACCCAGAAGGGGCTCCTGGCTCCTGGCTCTGGCCTGCCCAGCTCTGCCCTTGCAGTCATTAGGGGAGTGAACCAGCAGATGGAAGACTCTCTCTCTCTCTCCCTCTCTCTCCCCCTGCCTCTACCTCTCTATAACTCTGTCTTTCAAATAAATAAATAAATCCTTTTTTAAGAAAAAGACTGTGATGTTCATTTTAGGGAAAAAATGCTATTTTTAATTATTTGAAAGGCAGAGTGACAGAGAGAGACATAGATCTTCCACCCACTGGTTCACTCCAAAAATGGCCACAACGGTCAGGGCTGTGCCAGGATGAAGCTAGAAGCCTGGAACTCCATCTGTCTCCCGTGTGCTGCAGGGGCCCAGGCACTTGGCCATCTTCCGCTGCTTTCCCAGGTGCATTAGCAGGGAGCTGGATCAGACGTATGGGACGCTGATAGAGCAAGAGGCGGCTTACCCCACTGCCCCCAAGCATGAATCTACATGGGCACAGGACATACTGCGCAAAATGAGGATGTGTGGATAATGGAGAAGGCAGGAATGGACTTTGGGGAAGAGAGCAGCCATCCCAGCCCAGCTACGCCCTGAATACAACGCTCCCCTTACGAATGGAGTTGACCACAAGGTCGCTTGCTGAGGTCAACGCACCGGAGCTTGAAACTGAATCGGAAGGATTCAGAACCTGTGCTTGTCGCGCTGCGGATTTGGTTCGGATAACACACGCACAGAACACGCATCAGCACAGTCGGCTGCACGTAGGCGCGCAACCCTGGCAAAGCCGTGACTCACACTGCCCAGTCCCAGAGTGCTGTCGGGGCCGGCATCCGTGGCAATTCCAAGCCATGTAAGTCCTTTTCCTGTGTTTGTCACATACCAGAAAGGTGACACGAGTTTACCACCGTCTCCCTCTCCCTCTGCCCTGGGGCCTGGTAGCTGCTGTGAGGCTGGTGCTCACTCCCTTTCCCAAGCCCCCGCCACTTCTCCTCTCCGCGTCTCCACTCCGCCTGATTGGGAAGTCCTGGAGGACTGGGGAGCAGGACAGCGAACATGGGCCAAGTCCCAGTTCTCTGGGCAGTGGGGGAGGCAGTCCACAGCTCCGTCCCTAAGGCGGCACTTTTGGCCTTACTACTCCACATAAATCTTGTGCCCATGTGTGACAGTATGGCGTGTTAAAGCCCCTGTAGATGACGACCCGGAAGTCAATACTGCTGACTTAACACTGAAGTAATATGTGTGCACGTGACAGCCGTGTGCGTGTGTGTGTGACACGTATGCTTGCCACCATGAGCTCAGTCTCCCAGTCACATGGGCGCTTGACACGCAGGTGCACACTGCCGAGCAGTGTCAGATGGAGATAGATCGATTCCCTCCTGGGTGACCCTCATCCGGGAATGGGTGTCATGATGCCATTCGAAGGAGGGGCTCAAGAGCTTCCCGGGGCTACTCCAGCCCGTGCCCTCTGGCCCCGGGGACAGCCGATTCCCCTGGGCTGCTGCACTGCCTCGTGAGGGGGGGGGAGGAGGGCAGCGGGGGGTGGCTGGGGTCATGGCTGGGGATGTGCAGGGCCTGTCTCCCTGCTCGGAGCTTCCTGGAGGTGAGTGCTCCCTAACCACCCCCCGGGCCCGTCCTCACTGCACTGCCCTGTGCTCCCCACCCCCAGGCCCGTCCTCACCCCACTGCCCTGTGCTCCCTAACCACCCCCCAGGCCCGTCCTCACTGCACTGCCCTGTGCTCCCCACCCCCAGGCCCGTCCTCACCCCACTGCTCTCTGCTCCCCACCCCCAGGCCCGCCCTCACCCCACTGCCCTGTGCTCCCCACCCCCAGGCCCGTCCTCACCCCACTGCTCTCTGCTCCCCACCCCCAGGCCACTCCTCACCCCACTGCTCTCTGCTCCCCACCCCCAGGCCTGTCCTCACCCCACTGCCCTGTGCTCCCTAACCACCCCCAGGCCCGTCCTCACCCCACTGCCCTGTGCTCCCCCCCAGGCCCGTCCTCACCCCACTGCTCTCTGCTCCCCCCAGCCCTTCCTCAGCCCACTTCTCTGTGCTCTCTGGGTTCCCGGGTTCCCAGGCGGGGGCCCTAGAGAGGCAGGGAAGGGAGAAGCTGGGCATCGGGGACAGCCGCCTTCGTCCTTGCAGGCTCCCGGTTACTCAGCAACTCCAGGGCTGCCTGGGAGCCGGGCCTCACTCACAGCCTCCTCCACCACCTGCTTCTTGGAGGCTTCCCCTGGTGTCTGCACAGCCTCCTCCGGCCCCGCCCCCTCCCGCCCTCCTGGCCCCTCCCGCCCTGGGCTTGCTCTCTGCGCACCCCCTTAGCTCTGGCTCCCACCGTGCCCTCCGAGACTCCCCCCACCTCCCCAAGGCCCAGTTCCTGAGACAGATCAGTCGGCCAGCTAATCTACCTGCCTTGGGCAGCTTCTCTGGCGTGCCCAGGGCATCAGCCACAGCCGGTCCGTGGGCTTGGCTCCGGGGCTGGACTGACCACCCAAGCCTGCTGGTGCCAACAGGGGCTCTGGTGTGGTCAGGGCCATCCTGCCTGAGGAGCACCAGGTTCCCGCAGCAGGTGCTGTGGGTGCCACGTGCGTCCTGCCGCCTGCAGGATCCCCCGCCCCCGGAATCAGGAGCCACAGCAGGCACTGAACTCGGGCATCCGGCACTTGGTGTGGGATGCAGGTATCCCTGCCAGCATCTGCACACCTGGGCCAAACACCTGCCCCTGCACTGATTACTTTTTAAAGATGCATGCAGGGCCAATGCTGTGGTGTAGCGGGTAAAGCTGCTGCCTGCAGCGCCAGCGTTCCAGGTGGTGCTGGTTCGAGTCCCGGTTGCTCTACTTCCCATCCAGCTCTCTGCTATGGCCTGGGAAAGCAGTAGAAGATGGCTCTCTCTCTCTCTCTCTCTCTCTCTCTCTCTCTCTCTCTCTCTCTCTGCCGCTCCTTCTCTGTGTAGCTCTGACTTTCAAATAAATAATTATTTAAAAACAAAATGAAATGTGTATGTGTATTTATTTATTTATTTGAAAGACAGAGCAGTAGAGAGAAAGGGGGAGAGAGAGGGGGAGAGAGAGAGGGAGGGAGGGTCTGTCCCCTGGTTAACTTCCCAAATAACCACCACAACAAGGGCTGGGTCAGGCTGAAGCCAGGAACCAGGCGTTCTCTCCTGGTCTCCTGGTCTCCCGGTCTCCCACGTGAGTTGCAGGGGCCCCTGCTAAGGCGCTGGGAAAGCAGTGGAGGACGACTCGAGGGTTTGGGCTCCTGCACCCACGTGGGAGACCTGGAGGAGGCTCCTGGTTCCTGGCTTCAGCGTTATCCAGCGCTGGCTGCTGCAGCCATCTGGGGAGTGAACCAGCAGAGGGAAGATCTCTCTCTCTGTAACTCTGCCTTTCAAATAAATAAATCTTAAAAATTTTAAAATTTCACTTTAAAAACAAAAAACTGAAACAAAAGACCAAAGGCTCCCGGGGAGCTGTGCCCTCTGTGGACAGCACAGAGCAGAGTTTTTGGTCGTGGGTCTTCGGGGCTACGCCCGTCACATGCGGTCAGCTCCGTCATTTGTGGCGCTCCCGCTGGGGTGGGCACGGGGTAGAAGCTACATCCACGCCGTGGTGACAGCAGCCCCACGGCACAACCTCAGCGCCCAGCGGGGTTGGTGCCTCACCATGGCCACCGCAGACCCTGCAGGGGGCAGGTCAGGAAGAGGCAGGTGACAGGGTCCGGTGCTCCACTGGCGTACCAGGTTTTATCTACAAAAGGCAGGTTCACAATTAAGTTGTTCAGAACCGGAGACCGGCAGCAGAGCATGAAGCCCGGATCAGAGGTCTCCGTTCTGAGTGCGGGGCCCTCTGTGTCTGCACCAGCCGCACGCCCAGGAAACCCGCCCAGCAGCCACAGTCTGCGGGCCTGGGCCTGCCGCCTGCGTCCTGCAGGGTGGCCCTGCCCGTCCGAGGCGCTGGCAGCACGGGCCGGGGCCAGGCCAGTGTCCGGGGGCTCATCCAGGACACTCCGGCAGCCTGCCTCTCCTTGGGCCCTGCTGGCCCCAGAGGACACCTTGGAAGCCCTAGGTCCTCACAGAAACGTTCCCTGGTCCACCTCGCCCCCACCGCCCAGGTCTGACGGGACCCCCCCCCCCCCACCATATAGTGTGGGGCCAACCATGACGGCCGGGCTCCACCGCCGGCTGCTGCTGCAGGCCAGCTGGCCCCTTGTACCCAGATGGCCACACGAGGACTGCAAGTTCAAGGCCACAGGGCTGGAAAGTGGCCGAGTGGGCCGCAGCTGGCGCTGTGGACACGACAGCTGTGCCCCTCAGGGTCCCCTCCCCCGCCCGGCTTCCCCCCTGCTGGGCGGCTGCTGTTTGCCCCTTGCCATCTGTGCCGTCACGACACTCACATGAACGATTCAGGAAAGAAGCAGCCAGCGCTCCTGAGCCACGCCTCCCTGGACGTGAAGACCTCTCTGGACCAAGCCTCCCCTGGGCACAGGGCAGTCCCTGGCCAGCTGCTGGGGCGTGAGCAGCCTGTCTTGGGTCAGGAGCTGCATCTGTGTCCTCTCCTCTTTCCACGTGTTCCTGCTGTTTCTTACGTTTGCGTGCTGGGGTCCGTTAGCAATTCCTGCCTCCGGGCATACAGGTCAGAGGCGACCCAGGCGCCCTCTGGGGCCTTCCCCAGGCCCTGCTCACAGCCACCGCGGTCCACACCGAAGGGAGGGTTGGCAGGCCCTCGTGCTTCGGGAAGCACAACCTCCTTATCTGCTTCCTCCCAGCCGCTGCTCTGTCTCAAAATAGGAACGCGAGACTCATGGGTTTTTCAGGCCAACAGGCATTGAGGAGCAGACGTCCGAGCCGAGCCGCAGCACAGAGCGGGGGCTCAGGAGCCGGGTCCCCGGGGTTCAAACCCTGGCTCCGCCACCTGCTAGCTGAGAGCCCTCAGGACCTCAGTGCCCTCATCTGCAAAATGGGCTGCTGGTGTTAGCTACGTCACAGGGTGAGGTTTGCATGGGGCCAGATTGGAGAGCACTTAGAAGTGGGCCCAGCAGTGTGGTGCTACACGAGCGTGTGTTAACAAACGACACCCTCGTCTCTCCCCCCCGACGCCGGGACACCATCAGACTCTGGGGACCCGAATTCCAGCATCCTCACCCGTGAGGCTGACTTTGGGAAGGCTCGACCCACCGCCACCGTATATCCCAGTAAGAATTAGGCGTGGCCCTGACCCAGGGACTGTCCCGTGAGAGGGCAGAGCAGGCCCACAAGGGAAGGGGGAGACCGAGGTGCTGGGTGCGGCCTCCCAGCTTCACTGCTCCCCCACCAAGGATGCTGCACCCCTCAAGAGAGGGGAGGCCACAGCTCTCCTGGCTCCTCTTCCAGGCCCGGAGGGGGGCACACGGAGCAAGGACCCCTACTGGCTGTGGGCCCTCGGTGGCCCCATGGCTCTCTTCCCAGCTGTGTCAGGAGGCAGTCTCACTGTCCTAGCAATAAGACCATGGGACTCGGCCAAGGTCAGAGGCCACAGAGCCCGACCCTGCTCCACCCAGCCTGCCTCCATGGCAGTCAGGCGCTGGTCAGCCAGGCTCCGGGAAGAAAAAGCCGAATTTGAGGGTGGGTTGTGGCAGGGGGGTTCCTATCTAAGAAGACAACATGCTCTGGGCGAGGACGCCGTCAGGAATTTGGGGGATGGTGTGGACGTTGTTATTGTTCCCCTGCTGTCTCTGAGTTACACCGGCACCTGCTGGGGAGGGTGTGATCTCACACACAGGGCCCTGCTAAAGGGAGCAGCTCGAAGACAGGGGACAGAGGGCCAGGGGCCCAGAACCTTCTGCCTCTGAGAGTCAGCATGGTGCGACTGTGGCTGGACCGAGGGGATCAGCAGGAAGAGCAGACCAAAGAGTAAGGACCCCCAGGATCTGCCAGGCGGACACAGCGAGTTGGCAGGTGGGCGGGCCCAGGGGCACGCCCCCCCCAACAAGGGACCAGCAGGCCTCCCCACCACGAGTGTGACCGCAGAGACAGACTCCAGCTGCCCTCAGCACAGAACGGACATGTCGGGCAGGCACGGGCTAGCCGAAGGTAGAAGCCAGGAGCCAGGCCTCAGTTGGGTGGCAGCCCTGCAGTTCCAGGTGGCTGACATGCGCCCCGTGGGCCTGGTTTTGGGACTGTCCCGAAGGTGGGGGGTACGTCTGGGCTTGGGGCACGGCTTGGGCAGAGCAGGAGGCCCGGGAAGCAGTCTGGCCGGTTGGTCTAGATAAAGAAGCAGCAGCAGATGGGGTAAGATAGGAGGACCGGGCTGGGGCCACCCCTCCTCACCCCCAAGGCAGGCAGCTTGAGGGCCTGACCCCTTGCGCTGGCTCGCTGCTCCCCTGGCAGCCAGAGCCCAATGACCCTGCTTCTTGGCCCTCCCATGGCACCTGGCCCAGCACCGTGCACACAGTAGGCACTTGGCAAGGGCCTGCTGCTTGGCCTACTGACTGGGAGGAGGCTTCGAGGAGAGACTGCCCCCGGTTTTCCAGCCTCTCGCGTCCTCGGGACAGCACGGGGGTGGCACCTGCTGTCTGCCTCCTACCCACACCTGTGTTGATCCAGATAGCTCTCAACTTGGCATTTCAGCGAAAGGAAAGAGATGGGGCTGGCACATCCCCCCACCCTCTACCCAGCAGGTGGACACCAGGGTGATGTCTGGGCTTTGGGGCAGAGCCGTGGGCGTCACCCGACCCGCGACTTCCTGTGCCTGTGGCCCCTGCTGGCAGCCTTCCTACCGGATGCCCTTGTCAAGGGAGCTGTCGCCAGGCCAGAGGAGCCGGGGCTCTGGGCTCCCGACACGAACCGCTGGCTGGTCTGTGCCCAGTGCCGCTGGAGCTCAGGGGATCTCCCACGAATGTTGTAAAAGGGGTCGAGTGATTCCTTGCTTGGACAGCCTTGCAGTGTGGCAAGCGAGACCCCCCCCCCGGGGGGGCCTCTCTCGGAGCCGCCTGCGGGACCTGAGAGGCTGCCCTGGACTGCACGCCACTCCTCTGTGGATTCCCAGTCCTCAGACACAGACGGGGAAAGCTAGGCAGGCGGGGGACCCAGAGGTGCCCCGGTGGGGGAGGCGCCCGCCGCCCTGGCGCCCGGTTCTTGACCCCAGGCGGAGGGGAACCTGCCAGAGAGCAGCTGCCGCGTGGGGGCTGGCCCTGGGCCCAGCCCGCGTCCCGCCCCGGAGGCACGGCCGTCTCCGCCCTGCTGAGTCACCTGGGTTTTTTCCAGGTGCAGCTGGTAATTACCAACCGCAGCAAACCCAGAACTCAGCTCCTGGGGAGGGACGCTGGGTGCCCAGTTTAGAAGCGTCTCTACGTGTCTAAGTCCTCAAAGCCCATTTCCAGAAGGTTCTGAAGCCCTGGCACTCTATTGCACGTGCTGGGTGAATTAAACCCTGAAGCCAGGGGACCCGTCGCTGGCGCATGCGCGTGGCTGCCGCCTGCGCCCCAGGATGGGCGCCGGCCCCTCCTCCCTCTGACAGTCCTGTGGGGTCCTCGGTTATCAAGTGCTTTGTTTCTCATCCTGGTGGGGTGGCAGCCCCAGGAAGCCTTCATCAGGCCTGTGGCAAACGCGGATTATGCATTCTTAGCTGGGTCCCGCCCAAAGCCCCTGGCTGCCCTGGTGCCTCCATCCAGAGCCTTGGGCTGCCCACGTGCCTCCGAAACGGCCGCCAGGTGCCGCACGCAGTTATTTTCCGGGCTCTGCACCGTCACTCGGTCACGGGCGTGCCCACGCCCACGTTGTCAGAACCACCGGGTTCCGTGCGCGGTGTTCCAGCTCCGGGGCACGGGGGACCCAGGAAGGCCGTGCAGGTGACTCAGAGACCACGTGGAAGACCCCGCCTGGGGGAGGGAGAAGGGAGGGGGCGGGAGAGTAATTGCGGCACAGAAGGGGGAGCTGGGAGCAAGGAGGACGGTGTGGAATCCAGAAAGGGGGAGGGGGGACCTGAGCCGGGGGCCACCTGCGGGAGGGGGCTAGGGCGAGCAGGGTGGGTGCTTGGGTGTGAGAGCTGAGGGGGCAGGGTGGAAGGAAAAGCGACTCTGGGTGCCAGGTGAGTGGCATGGGCAGTCACGCCTGGCCAGGAGGGCCCGGGGACAGGACAGAGTGACCCGAGGTAAGGACAGCTCCTGCTCACTCCAGCTCCGGCTGCTCAGAGCTACAGGGGCGTTGGACTCAGCACGAGGCAATCCCGCTCAGCCAAGTTCTGCCCCACGCACCCCTGGTGCTAATCTGCTGAGTGCCACCAGTGAGTCACTTACCTCAGTCTCCCCACGTGGATGCCCACACTGCGTGTCCACACTGTTGGCCAGGGTGCCGGGGGATGGTGAGATGCCATCTGCCATGTGGGGTGTTCGGGGAGGGGTGCAGCCGGTTCCCTGCCACTCCTCCCAGCGCAGCTGCTGAAGTGCATGTGTGTCTGGGAGTGTCACACACACTGATGATCTGCGGAAGGCTGTAAACCGCAGCCCCCCTTGGCTGCAGAACGGGGCGTCCTGACATGGAAGGGCAGTGCAGGAGCCAGGGGGAAGTGACGTGCCGGGAACAGCAAGCGGAGATGGAGACCCACTGCAAGGTCCAGCATGTCAGCTGGCATTGCTGCTGGCTTCTGGGGTGTTAGGTTAGCAAGAGGCGGGCGTACCCCAAGCCAGACAAGAGACCCGGTGGCGGAGAGAAGATTCAGCCCCGGGCCTCGGGTTTCCCTCCCGGAAATGGCGCAATGATAACAACATCTGACTTGGAAGTGAATATGAACTCACATCCCTGCTACTGAAGGGGTTTGGCCACCGTGACCAGGATTGTAACCACGAAGCTTAACAGCAAAGGAGCTGAAAAACAGGAAGAACATTAATAAGTGGGAGAGAGAGAGAGAGAATCTTCCATCCACTGGTTCACTCCCCAAATGACTGTAATAGCTGGAGCTGGGCCAGTCCGAAGCCAGGAGCCAGGAGCCTCTTCCAGGTCTCCCATGTGGGTGCAGGAGCCCAGACACTCAGGTCATCTCCCACTGCTTTCCCAGAGCACTAGCAGGGAGCGGGATGGGAAGTGGAGCACCCGAGACTCAAGCTGGCACCTCAGACGGGGGCTTCACCCTCTACGCCACCGCGCTGGCCCCTGAGCTGGGCTTAAAATGCACCCGTCTTGTTTGCAAATCCAGGCCCTGTCACCTCACCCAAAGACACAGCATGTAGACAGACAGCTTTTTGGCTCTTGAGTGTGGGGAGTAGAGAACCCCGACTTGTTGCATCCCCCAATCTTCATGGTGTAGACATTCCCGCCGTGGCCAACTCCCAGCAGCCAACGTGTCTGGGTGCAGTCGGGAAGAGGCGCAGCTGTGTAGACAGAATGGTCCGGAACAGCAACACCGAGTAAGCTAACTGGGAAGCGATGAGTTTTCATATTGCCATTGCTTTGTCTAGTCCGTCTGTAGAATTTCATTTTAGAAATTTTAGAAATGACCGACTGACGGTGGGCTCTTGTGGTCAGCAAGCTAGCTCTGACGCGCCCTGGCCAGCAGAGCACCTGGCGCTCACCAGGGGCATAGCGTGGGTTCCTCAGTTCCGCCGGCCCTGACTCTGCCTCCTTGGCCATTGCCAGCCTGGTGGGACTGGAAGTGTGCAGCCTGGAGAGGGCTGAGGGAGGCAGAGAAGAGGGGGTCAGGCTGGGCCCCCACGTGGGTGGCAGGGACCCAGGTATGGACAGTGCCGCCTTGCAGGTGCGCATTAGCATGAAGCTGTAATGGAAGCAGAGCTGGGCCCCAGACCCAGGTGCTGTGATGGGACGCACACATCCCAGCGGGCTCTTCGCTGCTGCACCCAATATAGGCCCCAGGTGTTTGTCTTTTATTGTTTAACTGTGTTTATTTGAAAGTCAGAGAGAGACCTTCCTTCCGCTGGCTCGCTGGCTCGCTCCTGAATGCCCTCAGCAGCTGGACCTGGGCCAGGTCAAAGCTGAGAGCCAGGAAACTCATCTGGGCTCCCGTGTGGGTGGCAGGAACCATCCCCTGCTGCCTCCCAGGGTGTGCATGAGCAGGACGCTGGATGGGACAGGGCATATCCCACTCAGTCTGGGATGTGGGCATAAAGGCAGGGGCTGTACCTGCTGTGCCACGGCGCCTTCGGTGGCCGCCCCACAGCTCTACCCTAGCCTCTACCACAGACCCTGAACACGGCTCCTCCTGCCCGGCCCGAGGCAGCGGGGCAGGCACCCGCGTGGGAGCTAGGCTGGTCACGTGATCTAAACTGGCCAGTTGGGTGCACTGTCCTGGGAATTTCTCCTTGAGCAGGGATAGGAAGATAAGACTAAGAATAGATTCCCAGTGGTGTGTGTTGGGGGGTCCTTCCCAGACCAGTTCTCCTGTCTGCCCCCCCCATCAGTCTTCCCTCTCCAGGGCCCCTTTGTCCCCTGTAACTGAGCCCCGTGGGCACTGCCCAACTTCATTCCCCACCCCCATCCTCTCTCCCCCCAGACTTGTGAGTCGCTGATGAATGGACTTCATTACCCAGTCCCCCTTGAAGTTGGGGTGGCCCTCCCCCATCAGGATTAGTGGGACTTTCAGGAGCCCGCACTACTTGGCCCCTCCCCCTTCCTCCCTGCTGTGTGGAATGCGGAAGTCACTGCAGGAGCTGGAGCAGCCGCCCAGGCCACGGGAGGATCTGGAGAATGGAAGTCAGGTCAGGTCACGGACAGCGGAGCAGAACCTAGACAGCTGTGGGCTCCAGTGCATTTGCAGAGCCTCCACATCATTTCTCGTCTTCCCAGCTGGCTTCATGATGGAAAAATAGCCCTGTGTGGGGCCAGCACTGCGGTGCAGTGGGCCAAGCCTCTGCCTGCAGCGCCGGCATCCCATATGGGTGCCAGTTCCTGTCCCGTCTGCTCCACTTGGATCCAGCTCCCTGCGATGGCCTGGGAAGGCAGCAGAGGATGGCCTAAGTGCTTGGGCCCTGCACCTGTGTGGGAGGCTGGGAAGAAGCTCCTGGCTCCTGGCTCCTGGCTCTGGCTCTTGGCTCCAGGCTCCTGGCTCCAGGCTCCTGGCTCTGGCTCCAGGCTCCTGGCTCCTGGCTCCTGGCTCTGGCTCCAGGCTCCTGGCTCCTGGCTCTGGCTCCAGGCTCCTGGCTCTGGCTCCTGGCTCCAGGCTCCTGGTCCTGGCTCCAGGCTCCTGGCTCTGGCTCCAGGCTCCTGGCTCCAGGCTCCTGGCTCCTGGCTCCTGGCTCTGGCTCCAGGCTCCTGGCTCCTGGCTCTGGCTCCAGGCTCCTGGCTCCTGGCTCCTGGCTCTGGCTCCTGGCTCCTGGCTCCTGGCTCCTGGCTCTGGCTCCTGGCTCCTGGCTCTGGCTCCAGGCTCCTGGCTCCAGGCTCCTGGCTCCTGGCTCCTGGCTCTGGCTCCAGGCTCCTGGCTCCTGGCTCCTGGCTCCTGGCTCCTGGCTCTGGCTCCTGGCTCCAGGCTCCTGGCTCTGGCTCCTGGCTCCAGGCTCCTGGCTCCAGGCTCCTGGCTCCTGGCTCTGGCTCCAGGCTCCTGGCTCCTGGCTCCTGGCTCCTGGCTCCTGGCTCTGGCTCCTGGCTCCAGGCTCCTGGCTCTGGCTCCTGGCTCCTGGCTCCTGGCTCTGGCTCTGGCTCCTGGCTCCTGGCTCTGGCTCTGGCTCCAGGCTCCTGGCTCTGGCTCCTGGCTCCTGGCTCCTGGCTCTGGCTCCGGCTCCTGGCTCCTGGCTCTGGATCAGCCCAGCTTGACAGTTGTTGCAGCCATTTGGAAAGCGAACCAGCAGAAGGAAGACCTCTCTCTGTCTCTCCCTCTCTCTCACCCTCTCTCTGTCTCTCCCTCTCTTTGTCTGTAACTCCACCTCTCAAATAAATAGATCTTTTTAAGAAAATCCATGAGTGTTCCCTGTTGCAGTAGGGCCTCGAGAAGCGCAGCTGAAGCTGATCCTAAGAAACGCCTAGGAAAACTTGTGGCTTTAGACCGCCAGGGTAGGTTTGTTGCGCAGCCGTGTCTCACTCCCAAGTGTTCTCCCCCACCAGCCCTGCAGCCACACCGCAGGGTCCTGCCCGCCTTGCTGCCCAGCCCACGCTTGTCCTTTCCTGACCTTGGCTGCTGCACAAACAGCCGCCCTCTGGCTGCACAGCTGGGCGGCTCCGCTGTAATCACCTGTTTATGCATCCGCTGGCCGGTAGACAGTGTTCAGCTCACCACCTGAGCGTCCTGGTGCGCAGCGCACGCGGTTTGAACGAGGGCATGCCCAGTGTGGACATGGCGGGCGAGGTCAGGCAGTGGCAGCAGCTCCATCCGTCTCTGCCCACAGGCCTCTGCCTGCCTGGCTCTTCCCCGGCGCGGAGGGCACGGCCAAGCCTCCTCTGGCCTCGTCCCCGCCATGAGGCGGGGCTGCTGCAGGTGCACATCGAACACAGGCCCCATTCTGCACGGAGGATGTCAGCCCCAAAGGGACTTGGCCACTCACAGAGTCCCCAGATGCAACAAAATGAAGGAACACTGGGTCCTTGCTCCACTTCCGTCCGGCTGCAGCAGGGCTGGGGCGCTGGGGAATGTGAGGGAGCGGGCGTCAGCGCTGCGCTTTAGACAAGGAGAAGGTGTCAACGTCTACAAAGCACTGCACTGAGCAAATCTGGATGTAAGATGCCAAGAACAGGGGGACCAGGTGCAAGGTGCTGTTATCTACACTAGTTTATTATTATCAGATATTATATATGATACAATAATATAGTATTACACTATTATGCTGTTACTTATAATAGTTTTTCTATAAATCTTACTTTGGAAGTGAACGTCTAACAGACGACAAGGCCGATGTGTTGTTGACCAAGGGCGCACGGTGGCCCTAACTTCCACGTGTTGCAGGTGTTCTCACAGTGGCGGGTCTCTCCAAGGTCAGGGCTGGTTAAATCAGCCCGACTCTGGCTGATTTAAGGGAAACCAGAACGGGGACTGAAGGAAGGCTGGCAGCCAGCTCGGCTCTGAAGGGGCTCGGGCAGAAACCCCCACTGCTGTCCTGCTCGGTGAGACGCTGGGGTCACGTGTCAGGGAGAGTCAGTGACCTGGGATGGAGGGCACCGCAGTCACTTCGACCTGTTTTTTTTTAAGAGGTAATTTTATTTACTTGAAAGACAGAGTTACTGAGGAAGGTAGAGCCAGAGAGAGAGCAAGAGTGAGAGACAGAGAGAGAGAGAGAGAGAGGTCTTCCGTCCTCTGGGTCACTCTCCAGATGGCTGCAATAACTGGGGTTGAACCAGACCAAAGCCAGGAGCCAGGAGCTTCTTCCAGGTCTCCCATGTGGGTGAAGGGGCCCAAGGACCTGGGCCATCCTCTACTGCTTTCCCAAGTGTATTAGCAGAGAGCTGGATCAGAAGCGGAGCAGCTGGACTCAAACTGGCGCCCACATGGAATGCCAGCACATGCCGGCTCCAATAATAATTCTTTATATGCCTCTCAGAAAACATATGTAATATTTGAATGTAAATAATCTTATTTTTGTTTTTTATTTGACAGAGTTAAAGACAGTGAGAGAGAGAGACAGAGAGAAAGGTCTTCTTTCCATTGGTTCACTTCCCAAATGGCCACTACAGCCAGCGCTGCGCCGATCTGAAGCCAGGAGCCAGGTGCTTCTCCTGTCTCCCATGCGGGTGCAGGGTTCAAGCACTTGGGCCATCCTCCACTGCCTTCCCGGGCCACAGCAGAGAGCTGGCCTGGAAGAGGAGTAACCGGGACTAGAACCTGGCGCTGCAGGTGGAGAATTAACCAAGCGAGCCATGGCGCCGGCCCTATAAATAATCTTATTTTTATGGAAATGGAAGATTTAGTTATAATTTCAAAATGTCAAACTTAAAATCTCAGCCTTATTTGCAATTGTTATAAATTTTTTACATTCATTAGTCATTGTGTTCAACTCTCATTTAATAGATGATTGGAATATAAACAATTTGTAAACAAACAATTGTAAATAAACAATTTGTAAAATATGCAAGTATGAAAATATTATTTTTATTCTTTATATTGTCTTTGAACAATATTTATTTTATTTATTTGAAGGGCAGAGTTACACAGAGGGAAAGAGAGGGAACGAGCTTCCATCTGCTGGTTCAACTCCCAAATGGCCACAATGGCCAGGGCTGAGCCAGACCAAAGCCAGGAGCTTTTCTGGCCTCCCACCCAGAAGTGGATGCAGGGACCCAAGGACTTGGGCCATCTTCTTCTGCTTTCCCAGGCAAGTTAGCAGGGAGCTGGATCAGAAGTGGAGCAGCTGGGATGTGAACCAGTGCCCATATGGGATGCCTTTCAAGAAGGATTTATTTATTTATTTATTTTAAAGGTTTATTTATGTATTTGAAAGTCAGAGTTAAAGAGAGAAAGGGAAGGACATAAGGAGAGACACAGATAGACCTTCCATTTGCTGGTGCGCTCCTCAAATGGCTACAGTGGCCAGGGCTGGGCCAGACGGAGCCAGGAGCCAGGGGCTCGAACTGGCACCCGTGTGGGATGATGGCACTGCAGGTGGCGGTTTTACCTGCCACACCACATCACTGGCCCCTGCTGTAGCACAGCAGGGCAGAGTGACAGAGAGAAAGGGAGAAGCAGAAAGACAGAGCTTCATCTGCTGGTGCACTCCCCAGATGGCCACAGCGGCCAGGTTTGGGCCAGGCGGAAGCCAGCCGTCAGGAGCTCCCTCCTGGTCTCCCGCATGGTCATTCCCAGGAAGCTGGGATCAGAAGCAGAGCGGCTTGGACCTGAGCTGGCGCTCTGGTGTGGACGCACCAGGACCGGGAAGCTGCAGCTTTCCTTCCGTGCCATGATGGAGCCCCCACATCGCCTTTAATGCACACTTTTTGATAAAAATATATTCAACTGTGTCCATTGTTTTCATCTTTCAGATCAGCGCTGCTCACGGCACGGTGCACAGGAGTGCAGCTGCGATGTTGCCAACTCGCAACAAGCTAAGCACGGAAAGGGAGTTTCGGGGCGAGGTTCAGCCTCGTGGTTAAGACATCACGTGGACACCCGCACTCCACGCTGAGAGCCGTGGTTTGAGCTTCCTGCCGATGCAGCTCCTTGGGGTCAGCAGTGAGAGCTCAAGCAGTTGAGTCTCTGCCACCCTATGGGAGACCTGGACTGAGCGCCTGGGACCCAGTACTGGCAGTGCAGGCATTCGGGGGAGTGAACCAGCCAACAGAGCGCCTCCTCCCTCCCTCCTTCCCTCTCTCTCCCTCTCTCCTTCTTTCTCTCTCTCTCAAATAAATAGAGTTTTAGACACTCTCAAGGCAATTTGGCAGTTGTTTTCAATCTAATAATTAAACTTGAGGCTTGTATTCTGTAGGTCTGCTTTTTAAAAGTTTCATTTCTTTCTCTCTTTAAGATTTATTTTATTTATTTGAAAGACAGAGTTACAGAGAGACAGAGAAAGAGAGAGAGAGAGAGACAGAGAAACAGAGAGAGAGAGAGGTCTTCCTTCTGCTGGATCACTCCCCAAATGGCCACAACAGCTGGAGCTGGGCTGATCTGAAGCCAGGAGTCAGGGGCTTCCTCAGAGTCTCCCATGTGAGTGCGGGGGCCCAAGGACTTGGACCACTTCTACTGTTTCCCAGGCACATTAGCAGGGAGCTGGATAGGAAGTGGAGCAGCTGAGACTCGAACCGGCACTCATATGAGATGCCAACGCTGCAGGCTGGGGCTTTAACCCACTGAGCCACAGTGCCAGCCCCAAGTTTCATTTATTGCTAATAATTTGTTTTTATTACATTGTATAAAAGCGTGAGTCCACAAAAGATTAGCAAAAAAAAAAAAAAGGATGGGCAGTTTGAGAAGCACTGCTCTAGATCTTTGAGAATTAGTACAGTTAAGATCAGGACGAGAATAGAAAAATGAAGAGGCCGGCCCTGTGGCATAGTGGGCTAAGCCACTGCCTGCAGTGCCGGCATCCCATATGGGCACTGGTTCGAATCCTGGCTGCTCCTCTTCCAATCCAGCTCCCTGCTGTGCTCTGGGAAAGCAGTAGAAGATGGCCCAGGTCCTTGGGCCCCTGCACCTGCGCAGGAGACTCTGAAGAAGCTCCTGGCTCTTGGCTTCAGATCAGCCCAGCTCCGGCCGTCGTGGCCATTTGGGGAGTGAACCTGCGGATAGAGGACCTTTCTCTCTGTAATTCTATCTCTCAAATAAATAAGTAAAATCTTTCAAAAGAAAAAATGAAGCTGGAGCTCAGAAAAGAAAAACCGAAGCTGAGAGGGAGTAAGGAGCAGCCAGTGGAGTGGCAGGCATCCCCAGGAGAGCGTGCAGCCTTCTGCTGAGCCTAGCGCCCCACCCCCCACCGCCCCAGCACGCGCAGGACTTCATAATCACAAAACAGTGGAAATCACCCAGAAAGCGGTGCTCGTCCACCCCCTAGCCGGAGCAGGCCCGACGGCGTCCCTGCAGGTCCATGTCCTTGCTGCGCGAGGAGGTACGGACAGTTTATCTGCTGTGGGAAGTGTGCCTGGACCTCCCCTCGCTCACCCTCAGGTCAAGTGCAAAGCTTCCTACTTGCCATGTAGACTTCAGCAGCCTCCGTTTGCCCATCTGTAGAATGTGCTTTGAAATACCCAAGTTGGTTGTGAAAATTAAAGGAGCTAACGAGTGGTTTGCGGGCAGAGTTCCGCAGGAAATGTGCGGGTGCCGGGGTGCTGGCACGCTCAGGGTGTGTCATGGCCCGGGACGAACTGTGATGAGAGCCCTGGTGGCAAGCTCCAGACCAAAGGGGCATCTCGGGCCAGGATCCGGGAGCGGGGGAACGGTCTCCAGCTGAGCCTGGTAGAAGGAACCCATGGTGCACTGTGTGCCTGTGTTTGGGGATGGGACACTGGATGGGGTAGGGAGTGGGGAGTGAGCCTGGGGAGCAGGGCAGGGAGCGGTGTCCCAGGGAGACCCTGCGGTTCAGGGTCTGCTGCAGGCAGCTTGGGCCCCGCCAGACTGCTCACCCTCATTCTGGGTGGGGAGACTTAGAGGAGGCCCAGGTGGACCAGAGGGACCCGCGACCCCTGGGTAGGCTGGGGTGGGGAGAGACTTAGAGGAGGCCCAGGTGGACCAGAGGGACCTGTGACCCCTGGGTAGGCTGGGGTAGGGAGAGACAGAGGAGGCCCAGGTGGACTAGAGGGACCCGCGACCCCTGGGTAGGCTGGGGTGGGGAGAGACAGAGGAGGCGCAGGTAGACCAGAGGGACCCGCGACCCCTGGGTAGGCTGAGGTGGGGGAGACTTGGAGGAGGCCCAGGTGGACCAGAGGGACCCGCGACCCCTGGGTAGGCTGGGGTGGGGAGAGACTTAGAGGAGGCCCAGGTGGAGCAGAGGGACCCGCGACCCCTGGGTAGGCTGGGGTGGGGAGAGACAGAGGAGGCCCAGGTGGACCAGAGGGACCCGCGACCCCTGGGTAGGCTGGGGTGGGGAGAGACTTAGAGGAGGCCCAGGTGGACCAGAGGGACCCGCGACCCCTGGGTAGGCTGGGGTGGGGAGAGACTTAGAGGAGGCCCAGGTGGACCAGAGGGACCCGCGACCCTTGGGTAGGCTGGGGTGGGGGAGACTTAGAGGAGGCCCAGGTGGACCAGAGGGACCCGTGACCCCTGGATAGGCTGGGGTGGGGAGAGACAGAGGAGGCCCAGGTGGACTAGAGGGACCCGCAACCCCTGGGTAGGCTGGGGTGGGGAGAGACAGAGGAGGCGCAGGTAGACCAGAGGGACCCGCGACCCCTGGGTAGGCTGGGGTGGGGGAGACTTAGAGGAGGCCCAGGTGGACCAGAGGGACCCGCGACCCCTGGGTAGGCTGGGGTGGGGGAGACTTAGAGGAGGCCCAGGTGGACCAGAGGGACCCGTGACCCCTGGATAGGCTGGGGTGGGGAGAGACAGAGGAGGCCCAGGTGGACCAGAGGGACCCGCGACCCCTGGGTAGGCTGGGGTGGGGAGAGACTTAGAGGAGGCCCAGGTGGAGCAGAGGGACCCGCGACCCCTGGGTAGGCTGGGGTGGGGAGAGACTTAGAGGAGGCCCAGGTGGACCAGAGGGACCCGCGACCCTTGGGTAGGCTGGGGTGGGGGAGACTTAGAGGAGGCCCAGGTGGACCAGAGGGACCCGTGACCCCTGGATAGGCTGGGGTGGGGAGAGACAGAGGAGGCCCAGGTGGACTAGAGGGACCCGCAACCCCTGGGTAGGCTGGGGTGGGGAGAGACAGAGGAGGCGCAGGTAGACCAGAGGGACCCGCGACCCCTGGGTAGGCTGGGGTGGGGGAGACTTAGAGGAGGCCCAGGTGGACCAGAGGGACCCGCGACCCCTGGGTAGGCTGGGGTGGGGGAGACTTAGAGGAGGCCCAGGTGGACCAGAGGGACCCGTGACCCCTGGATAGGCTGGGGTGGGGAGAGACAGAGGAGGCCCAGGTGGACCAGAGGGACCCGCGACCCCTGGGTAGGCTGGGGTGGGGAGAGACAGAGGAGGCCCAGGTGGACCAGAGGGACCCGCAACCCCTGGGTAGGCTGGGGTGGGGAGAGACAGAGGAGGCCCAGGTGGACCAGAGGGACCCGCGACCCCTGGGTAGGCTGGGGTGGGGAGAGACAGAGGAGGCCCAGGTGGACCAGAGGGACCCGCAACCCCTGGGTAGGCTGGGGTGGGGAGAGACAGAGGAGGCCCAGGTGGACCAGAGGGACCCGCGACCCCTGGGTAGGCTGGGGTAGGGAGAGACAGAGGAGGCCCAGGTGGACCAGAGGGACCCGCGACCCCTGGGTAGGCTGGGGTGGGGGAGACTTAGAGGAGGCCCAGGTGGACCAGAGGGACCCGCGACCCCTGGGTAGGCTGGGGTGGGGGAGACTTAGAGGAGGCCCAGGTGGACCAGAGGGACCCGCGACCCCTGGGTAGGCTGGGGTGGGGAGAGACAGAGGAGGCCCAGGTGGACCAGAGGGACCCGCGACCCCTGGGTAGGCTGGGGTGGGGGAGACTTAGAGGAGGCCCAGGTGGACCAGAGGGACCCGTGACCCCTGGATAGGCTGGGGTGGGGAGAGACAGAGGAGGCCCAGGTGGACCAGAGGGACCCGCGACCCCTGGGTAGGCTGGGGTGGGGGAGACTTAGAGGAGGCCCAGGTGGACCAGAGGGACCCGCAACCCCTGGGTAGGCTGGGGTGGGGGAGACTTAGAGGAGGCCCAGGTGGACCAGAGGGACCCGTGACCCCTGGGTAGGCTGGGGTGGGGAGAGACAGAGGAGGCGCAGGTAGACCAGAGGGACCCGCGACCCCTGGGTAGGCTGGGGTGGGGGAGACTTAGAGGAGGCCCAGGTGGACCAGAGGGACCCGCGACCCCTGGGTAGGCTGGGGTGGGGGAGACTTAGAGGAGGCCCAGGTGGACCAGAGGGACCCGTGACCCCTGGATAGGCTGGGGTGGGGAGAGACAGAGGAGGCCCAGGTGGACCAGAGGGACCCGCGACCCCTGGATAGGCTGGGGTGGGGAGAGACAGAGGAGGCCCAGGTGGACCAGAGGGACCCGCGACCCCTGGATAGGCTGGGGTGGGGAGAGACAGAGGAGGCCCAGGTGGACCAGAGGGACCCGCGACCCCTGGGTAGGCTGGGGTAGGGAGAGACAGAGGAGGCCCAGGTGGACCAGAGGGACCCGTGACCCCTGGGTAGGCTGGGGTGGGGAGAGACAGAGGAGGCCCAGGTGGACCAGAGGGACCCGCGACCCCTGGGTAGGCTGGGGTGGGGGAGACTTAGAGGAGGCCCAGGTGGACCAGAGGGACCCGCGACCCCTGGGTAGGCTGGGGTGGGGAGAGACAGAGGAGGCCCAGGTAGACCAGAGGGACCCGCGACCCCTGGGTAGGCTGGGGTGGGGAGAGACAGAGGAGGCGCAGGTAGACCAGAGGGACCCGCGACCCCTGGGTAGGCTGGGGTGGGGAGAGACAGAGGAGGCGCAGGTAGACCAGAGGGACCCGCGACCCCTGGGTAGGCTGGGGTGGGGGAGACTTAGAGGAGGCCCAGGTGGACCAGAGGGACCCGCGACCCCTGGGTAGGCTGGGGTGGGGGAGACTTAGAGGAGGCCCAGGTGGACCAGAGGGACCCGTGACCCCTGGATAGGCTGGGGTGGGGAGAGACAGAGGAGGCCCAGGTGGACCAGAGGGACCCGCGACCCCTGGGTAGGCTGGGGTGGGGAGAGACAGAGGAGGCCCAGGTGGACCAGAGGGACCCGCGACCCCTGGATAGGCTGGGGTGGGGAGAGACAGAGGAGGCCCAGGTGGACCAGAGGGACCCGCGACCCCTGGGTAGGCTGGGGTGGGGAGAGACAGAGGAGGCCCAGGTGGACCAGAGGGACCCGCGACCCCTGGGTAGGCTGGGGTAGGGAGAGACAGAGGAGGCCCAGGTGGACCAGAGGGACCCGCAACCCCTGGGTAGGCTGGGGTGGGGGAGACTTAGAGGAGGCCCAGGTGGACCAGAGGGACCCGCGACCCCTGGGTAGGCTGGGGTGGGGGAGACTTAGAGGAGGCCCAGGTGGACCAGAGGGACCCGCGACCCCTGGGTAGGCTGGGGTGGGGAGAGACTTAGAGGAGGCCCAGGTGGACTAGAGGAGGCCCAGGTGGACTAGAGGGACCCACGACCCCTGGGGAGGCTGGGGTGGGGAGAGACAGAGGAGGCCCAGGTGGACCAGAGGGACCCGCGACCCCTGGGGAGGCTGGGGTGGGGAGAGACTTAGAGGAGGCCCAGGTGGACTAGAGGAGGCCCAGGTGGACTAGAGGGACCCACGACCCCTGGGTAGGCTGGGGTGGGGAGAGACAGAGGAGGCCCAGGTGGACCAGAGGGACCCGCAACCCCTGGGTAGGCTGGGGTGGGGAGAGACTTAGAGGAGGCCCAGGTGGACCAGAGGGACCCGCGACCCCTGGGTAGGCTGGGGTGGGGGAGAGACAGAGGAGGCCCAGGTGGACTAGAGGGACCCGCGACCCCTGGGTAGGCTGGGGTGGGGAGAGACAGAGGAGGCGCAGGTAGACCAGAGGGACCCGCGACCCCTGGGTAGGCTGGGGTGGGGAGATGTGAGAGCAGGAGGGGCTGGGCAGCCATGGGTCAGCCAGCGGTGCTCCTGCAGAGGTAAACTGTTCCCAAGTCCCCATGGGAGGTGGCAGGTTCTGCTGCTGCTTCTCCGAGCCCTGAAGGGGCTGCTAGCCCCACATCCCCCCCCCCCCCCCCGTTCATCTCTCCACCCCCCCCTCCACCCCCCGTTAAACTTCCGTGAAAGGGAAACCTGCGGAACCAGGATGCTCCGAGCAGTGACCGTGGGTGCTAGCCGCAGGGGGCGGTTGGTCCGCAGCTCCTCTTCACTCAGGACAGAAGTCGGGTGCCTCCTCTGGCCCTGCTTTCCCCCTGGGCACCTCCCCAGAGGCCTCCCCTTCCATTCTCCCACTTTACAGGTGAGGGAGCCGAGTCAGAGAGGTGGAACCCAGGTCTGTCACTTCCCCTCCACCCACTGTCCCCTGCCCCCTCCACCCACTGTCTCCTGCCCCCTGTACCCCACTATCCCCTGCCCCCAGTACCCCACTATCCCCTTCCCCCAGTACCCCACTGTCCCCCCCACCCACTGTCCCCTCCACCCACTGTCCCCTGCCCCCTCCACCCACTGTCTCCTGCCCCCTGTACCCTACTATCCCCTGCCCCCAGTACCCCACTATCCCCTTCCCCCATTACCCCACTGTCCCCCCCACCCACTGTCCCCTCCACCCACTGTCCCCTGCCCCTGTACCCCACTGTCCCCTGCCCCCTCCACCCACTGTCTCCTGCCCCCTGTACCCCACTGTCCCCTGACCCCTGTACCCCACTATCCCCTTCCCCCAGTACCCCACTGTCCCCCCCACCCACTGTCCCCTCCACCCACTGTCCCCTGCCCCTTCCACCCCACTGTCCCCTGCCCCCTGTACCCCACTGTCTCCTGCCCCCTGTACCCCACTGTCCCCTGACCCCTGTACCCCACTATCCCCTTCCCCCAGTACCCCACTGTCCCCCCCACCCACTGTCCCCTCCACCCACTGTCCCCTGCCCCTCCACCCACTGTCCCCTGCCCCCTGTACCCCACTATCCCCTCCACCCACTGTCCCCTCCACCCACTGTCCCCTGCCCCCTGTACTCCACTATCCCCTGCCCCCTGTACCCTACTGTCCCCTGCCCCTCCACCCACTGTCCCCTCCACCCACTGTCCCCTGCCCCTCCACCCACTGTCCCCTCCACCCACTGTCCCCTCCACCCACTATCCCCTGCCCCCTCCACCCCACTGTCCCCTGCTCCCTCCTGACAACTCTCTGCATTCTTAGCACTTGAGGGCCAGCATCCCACAGTCCCCAGGGGCACATCAGCCTGGGCCAAAAGGTGCCCGTGGCCCCTGTCTCCTGGGCCTCCCTTTCTGTCCGTCCAGCTTCTCCAGTGGCGAGGCAGGCTGGCCCGTGCGGCCAGGTGGGTGGTAACATGGCCTCAGTGTCTCCTCAGACAGCAGCTTCGAGGCCTCCATTGAGGGGTCCCCACCAGCGGCCTTGAATGTCTGCTTTCCTGGCGTGAGCCAGCCCCTCCTGGGAGGTGGGGGCTCCCCCAGGGGAGCCAACACACAGGAAGCCCTTCCTGGAAGCTTGCCACTCAAGGCCAGCGCTGGGCCCATCTGGTGCAGAGCAGGAAGGGGACAGCCGAGTGGTGTTCTGATTTTGTTTCTATGGGGTTTGGGAGCGGCAGATTTTGCCCCGGGGAGAGGAAGGGCACAGGCTTCGCAGCTGGTGCCTCCAGCCTTGAACGCCAGCCGTGCCATCTGACACCCCCTCCTTTTTCTAATCTGAGCTGAAGTTTCACCTGTAAAGTGGGATGATGATAGCTGTGTCTCCACGTGGGCTGCTGTGAGGTTTCCGGCAGCAAAAGCGGGTCCAGGCGTCCCTAACGCCCTGCCCTGGGGCTCCTCTGCATTTCCCCTCCATCGTCACCCAGGTTATTGACCTCCCATAAGGTTGCAGGTGCCCACTCTGCGGCGTTGCGGATGGCGCATGCCTGGTGCATTTCCTTTCCAAGCCCCACTTTGCAGATGGGGAACCGAGACTCGGAGGGATTATACAGCCTCCCGGGTTGCAGAGAAGTGTCTGAGCCGGAGTCCGCTGCTGGGCCCTGGTCCCGGGACCCCCAGGCCCGAGCCCTGGGTCTGATGGTCCCCTGCCCAGAGGTCGCCTCTTCGCCTCGTGGCTCCGTTTGCCCTCCTCTCCTGAGGTTCTCTTCCCTGCCCTTTCCCTGTTGGCTTTTCTTAGAGGGAAGTGGAACCACCACAGCTGTCTGCCCAGACGTCACCGCAGATGCGTCATGGCAGCGTCCCGGGAACTAAGCGTATCGGTTGTCAACTGTGTGACAAACCACTGGACAACTTAGAGGCTTGGGGCTGCCGTTGCGGCGCAGCGGGTGAAACCACCACCTGCGATGCAGGGCACCCTTTTGGGTGCGGGTTCGTGTCCCAGCTGCTCCCTTTCCCACCCAGCTCCCTGCTGATGGCCTGGGCAATGCAGCAGGAGATGACCCAAGTGCTGGGGCCCCTGCACCCACGCGGGAGGCCCTGATGACGTTTCTGGCTTGAGCCTGGCTCAGCCCTGGCTGTGGCGGCCATTTGGGGAGTGAACCAGAGGATGGACGACCTCTCTCTGTAAGTCTTTCAGATAAATAAATAAATCTTTTTTAAAAAGTGAAATCCCCTTTTTCTTTCTTTTATTTATTAATTTATCTGAAAGGCATAGTTACAGAGAGAGAGAGAGAGAAAGAGAGAGAGAGGAGACAGGTCCTCTATCCACTGGTTCACTCCCTAAATGGCTGCAATGACCAGAGTAGAGCAGATCTGAAGCCAGGAGCCAGGAGCTTCTTCCGGGTCTCCCACGTGGGTGCAGGGGCCCAAGCACTTGGGCCATCTCCTGCTTTCCCAGGCCATAGCAGAGAGCTGGATTGGAAGTGGAGCAGCTGGGACTCGAACCAGCGCCCATATTGGGATGCCAGTGTTTCAGGCCAGGGCTTTAACCTTCTGTACCACAGCAATGGCCCCAATGAATCTTAAAAAAAATATAAACCTAGAGGCTTAAAATGACAGGCATTTTATTTGCTCACAATTGTGCAACTTGGGCTGGGTCAGTTCTTCTGACCAGTTCTTCCACTGGTCTCTCCAGCATCACGTGGCTGCAACTGGCTACACACTTGATGGGAGCCGGGTGGGCTATGGCGCCATCACTCACACGTCTGGCTGCTGGCAGCTTGCTGGCCGGGCCTCCCCCCAAGGCTGCTTGGGCCTGTGTAAGAGGTAAAAACAGGCTCTTGAGGCCTGGGTTCAAAATTTGTACAACCACTCAGGATACATTTGAAACTAAGACCCTGTCGGTATCAGTATCTTTCATGCAGAGGCTTAATGCTGTCCGTCCTGGTCTGCCGGTCTTCCGCCTCCCGCCCCCAGCTTAAGGTTCCTCTGCTCTGGGGGCAGGTATGTGGCCCAGAGTTAAGCTGCCCCTTGGAATGCCTGCATCCCTTACTGGAGAGCCTGGTTCCTGGCTCCTTCAATGGAGTCATGTGGAAGACCAGGATGAGCTCTGGGCTCCCGGCTTTAGCCTGACCCAGCCCTGGCTACCATGGGCATTTGGGAGAGTGAGTCAGTGAATGAAAGATCTTTCTCTTTGCCTTTCTAATAAACATGGAAATAAATTTTTAAACATATTTTCGGGTTAAACTCTTTATTTTTTTATTTATTTGACAGGTAGAGTTATAGACAGCGAGAGAGACAGAGAGAGAGGTCTTCCTTCCATTGGTTCACTTCCCAAATGGCCGCCACAGTTGGCGCTGTGCCGATCCGAAGCCAGGAGCCAGGTACCTCCTCCTGGTCTCCCATGCGGGTGCAAGGCCCAAGCACTTGGGCCATCCTCCACGGCCTTCCCGGGACTAGAAACTGGCACCCATATGGGATTCCGGCACTGCAGGCAGAGGATTAACCAAGCGAGCCACAGCACCGGCAATGTTACAGACAGAGTTACGGACAGGCAGAATTACAGAGGGAAAGGTGGAGAGGTATTCCATCTGCTGGTTCACTTCCCAAATGGCTGCAACAGCTGGAGCTGCGCCGATCCGAAGCCAGGAGCCAGGAGCTTCTTCCAGGTCTCCCACGTGGGTGCAGGGGCCTAATGACTAACTTTTAAAAAAGTCTCCTTGATCTACTTTTGTTCAAACGGACTCATTGAGGGACTGGTGCAGCCGGCCCAACAGGGTCCCTGAGCACAAGACTGTGGGGTCATTTGTGTCTCCTGTAGGTGACATCTGGGTATGTGGTCTTTGTCTGGGGGGATTTCCTTTCCAGGGTCTCCAGGCCCTGAACAAGAAGTCACTAATCCCTGACTTTCCTGAGCGCACTCTGCCACCATCGAACACGATTTCCTAGACCCTAGATGGAAGAAGGACCCAGAGCGCGGTAGACCACGAGGGAGCTGCAGCCGCACCTCTCAGCTCCAGCTTGTCTGGAAGGACCTTTACCCCTAACTCGGAGGGGGGCCAGGAATTCAACAGCTGCCTGGCTCCTGGCCCTGGGCTCTGCAATGAATACCTACTTCCCCCCTTGTGATTGCAATCCTGTTTGTTGTGTGCCAGGTGAGTGGACCTAGTTTGGGGGTACATGGCAATGCCTCTCCTTTTGGGGGATGTTCTATAACACATTCTGTTGGCCAAGGCAAGGTAGAAGAGCCACGAAGATTCAAGGACTAAAGCACTTATTTTTTTTTTAAAGATTTATCATATTTATTTGACAGAGTTAGAGAGAGAGAGAGAGAGAGAGAGAGAGAGATATCTTCCACCTGCTGGTTCACTCCCTAAAATGACCACACCAGCCAAGCCCGGGCCAGGCAGAAGCCAGGAGCTTCACCCAGGTCTCCCGCGTGGGTGCAGCGACCAGCCCTTGGGCCATCTTCCGATGCTTTTCCAGGCACATTAGCAGGGAGCTGGATCGGAAATGGAACCACCAGGACTCAAACCGACGCCCACGTGGGATGCTGGCCCTGCAGACGGCAGGTTTAGCGGCCACGCCACAGCGCCGGCCCCAGGGGTGAATCGCTAGATTCCACCTCTTGTTGAGGGCGTCCACAGCTGGTGGCCGCTTTCAGCCTACCACACCAAGTGCCGTCTCTGACCCCAGACACCCTTGGCGTCATCCCCTCCCTGCCCTCCATCTCCACTGTCCTCCTATAACAACAGTCACTCCAAAGCTGCATTCACCACTCAACAAATATTTATTATGTGCAGCCCCACCAGCAGCAAACCAAAGTCCCTGCTGCCTCCACAGACTGGAACAACAAAGAACAGTGCTGCGCTGGGCGAACAATAGGTGCTTTGGGAGAATAAGGGGGGTGGGGAGGTGACAGCTGAGGCTGAGCCTCCGCGTGCATGCCTGCATCCCTCAGAGGTTCCCGTTCCCCACGCAGCTCTCTGCAACGGCCTGGCAAAGCAGGGCCCCCCGCACTCCAGTGCGGGACTGGTGCAGCCGGCCCAGCAGGGTCCCTGAGCACAGACTGTGGGGTCATTGGGTGGGTGTAGGTGACATCTGGGTATGTGGTCTTTGTCTGGGGGGAGGAAGCTCCCGCCATTGCGGCCATGCGGGGAACGAACCATGGGATGGAAGACCCACTGTAACTCCACCTCTCAAATAGATACGTCTTAAAAGCACGGAGAGCGGCGTCCGCCCGGCGGGTCCCTCCGCTCCGCCGCGCCGCAGCCTCGGGCCCGCGTCCCTGCCCGGCTGGCGCGGAGCGGAAAGCGACACCGCGAAAACGAAAGTCCCTCCGCTTCCGCTTTCCCGGCCGGCCGCAAGGCCGCGGCGCTGCGCTCTCCAGGCGCGTCACCCGGCGGCCGCCCCCGCGCGCCCCGCCGAGCCCCGGCGCCCCGCGCGCCCCGCCGCCGTGCAGCCCCCGTGCAGCCCCGCCGAGCCCCGGCGCACCTGCGCCCCGCGCGCCCCGCCGCCGTGCAGCCCCGCCGAGCTCCGCCGAGCCCCGGTGCACCTGCGCCCCGCGCGCCCCGCCGCCGTGCCGCCCCGCCGGCCTCAGCGTCCTCATCTGGAGAGGGCCCGAGGCCACCGGCGGGGCGGGCGCACGACGGCGCGGCAGGGCCCCCAGCCTCTGGGGCGCGGGGGGGCTGAGGCCCCCGTCCGGGCAGCCCTGCCGCCGGGGGCGCCTCCCCCAGCCCCGCCGCAGGACGCCCGCCAGCGCCCGACCCCGCGCCCCCCACGCCAGGGCTGCGCGGCCCGCGGCCACCCGAGCGCCAGGGCCACGGTGCCGGCGCGGAGGTCGGGGGCGGCGCCCGGCGCGCACCGCGCATGCGCAGATCGCCACGCGCATGCCCGGTCCTCGGGGAGGCGGCGGCGTGCGCAGCCGCGGGGGGGGGGCGCCTCAGCCGGCCGCCGCGCACGCGCACGGGCCCGCGCCGACTCAGCACGGCCCGAGGGCGCGAGCCCGCCGCCGCCGCCGCCGCCGGGCCGGGACCGCTGTGCGCCGCGGCGCGAGGCGTGGGAGGAGCGCGGCCGTCGGCGCCGGCGCCGCCCCGGCGTAGTCTGCCTCCGAGCGCGGGTGAGGCGCGGCCCGAGTGAGTGCGGGGCGCGGGCGTGGGCAGGGCCGCGGCCCCCGGGGCGCAGGGCAGAGCGCGGATCCGGCGGGGAGGTCCCCGGGGCGCGCGGCGGGGCGGCCGCGGGTGGAGGGCGGCGGGGAGGCCGCGGGTGGAGGGCGGCGGGGCGGCCACGGCGGCGGGGAGGTCCCCCGGGGCGCGCGGTGGGGCGGCCACGGGTGGAGGGCGGCGGGGAGGGCGGCGGCGGGGCGGCCGGGCGCGCCTGAGGAGGCCGAGGCCCTGCGGGCCGTGGGGGCGGCCGGGGGCGACGCGGCGCTGCAGGCCGCGGCGTGAGGGGCCGGGGGCGCCTGAACAAAAGGCGGCGGCGCGGGGCCCCGGTTCCGGCGAGCCGCCGCGCCCTCGGCCAGCCCGCAGCCCCCGGGACAGTGCAGCCGCGGGGATGGCGCGGGAGCCCGCGGGCGCGGGGGCGCGCGTGGGGGCCTGCGCGCCGACGGCGACGAGGCTGGGCAGGGCGGCCACGCGCGCGGGGAGGAGCCCCGGCCCTCGCGGCGGATGGCGCGGGTTCGGGTCGGGGCGCCGGGGTGTGGGCGGCAGTGAACCCCGCTGCCGCCGGCGCTGCGCTCCCGCTTCGCCCCGCAGTGCCCGCGGACGCCCGTGGCGCCCAGACCCGGCCCTCGCGCGGGTCACGGCTTCGGGGCCGCCCCGGGAGGGAGGCCCAGCCGAACTCGCACCGCCCGGTTCCGCCCGCTCGGGCCCGCGAGCCGCGGAGCGTGGGGGTCAGCGCCGGGTGCCCGCCGCGGCGTGCGGTCCGCAGGAGGCGCTGGGCCAGGAGCAGACGTCGCGGTCAAAGCTCAGGCCCGGGAAGCCGGGCAAGTTCGCGGTCAAGTGTCCGGTGTCCAGGCGAGCGGAAGCCGGGCGGCGCTTGTCGGCACAGCGGGCCTGCGGGGCTTGGGGAGTTACCGAACCCGGGCCTGGGGGCGCCGAGTGCGGTGTAGACAGAGGCTGTCTGAGTTGCGTTTCTCTGCCCCCACCCCGCTGGTGCGTGGTGTCTGTCTTGAGAAAACAGTGTTGTTCAGGATAGGATTCAAAGCGGGCCGGCGCCGGCACCCCGGGTTCTAGTCCCGGTTGGGGCGCCGGATTCTGTCCCGGTTGCCCCTCTTCCAGGCCAGCTCTCTGCTGTGGCCCAGGAGTGCAGTGGAGGATGGCCCAGGTGCTTGGGCCCTGCACCCATGGGAGACCAGGAGAAGCACCTGGCTCCTGCCATCGGATCAGCGCAGCGCCGGCCACAGCGGCCACTTGGGGGTTTGGGGGCTGAGCCAATGGAAGGAAGACGTTTCTCTTTCTCTCGCTCGCTCGCTGTCTAACTCTGCCTGTCAAAAAAAAAAGCACTAATGCAATATGTAAAATACTCAGTTTTGAAGTTAAAGGTTTCCCGTTTAGATTTTCGCTTAGGTCAGCTCTTATTTTACATTTCAGTGACGTTGAAAGTTCTGTTGTGACCCTCTTTGTGAGGCGAATTTTGTTTTCACCAGTATGAAATCAGTACTTTCTGCCTTAAAGCTCTAGTTTATCAGAACATACTTTCATCCCCTGCCAAATTGAAAAGATTGCAGTGGGAGTCTGAGAGGTTTTTCTGATACCTGTATAAATCATTTACAGTGAGAAGTCTTGACATTTGGGCAAGGTGAGGAAGTGACCTTGCTGGCATCGGTGGTGGGGTTCTCCAAGGAGGTGTCTGCCCGCAGGTGAGTGTGCGCGCGTTCAGCTGCCCGGCGGGGCTGCGCCTGCCTCACCGGACCCCCTGGTCGAGTTGGACCTCTCTCAGTAGTGGGCTCAGCCCTTTGTCGCTACCAGCATTTTGGCAAAACTTTATTTTGTTTCTTGACTCAAGGTGGCCTAGAGCAAGAGAAATGAAATTCATATCTGCTAGTTCTGGCATTTCTTTCTTTCTTTTTCTTTCTTTTTTTTTTTTTTTTATTTTTGACAGGCAGAGTGGACAGTGAGAGAGACAGAGAGAAAGGTCTTCCTTTTGCCGTTGGTTCACCCTCCAATGGCCAACGCGGTCCGCGTACTGCGCTGATCCGAAGGCAGGAGCCACGTGCTTTTCCTGGTCTCCCCATGAGGTGCAGGGCCCAAGCACTTGGGCCATCCTCCACTGCACTCCCGGGCCACAGCAGAGGGCTGGCCTGGAAGAGGGGCAACCGGGACAGAATCCGGCGCCCTGACCGGGACTAGAACCCCGTGTGCTGGCGCCGCAAGGCAGATGATTAACCTAGTGAGCCGCAGCGCCGGCTGCATTTCTAAAAATAATGCAAAAAAATCTAAATCAACTATTTCTGTTTATAAAGCATCAGAGAAACCTGTGTTCCAACCTGTTTATATATATATAATATATATTATACGTAACATATATAATATATATATATATAAAGCAGTTCTATGTTGGAAATAAAATTTATTTTAAGATTTATTGAGTTGAAAGTGTTTACAGCTGTGGGGGAGAGAGGTGTCTTCCACCCACTGGTTCACTCCCCAAGTGGCTGCAATGGCTGGAGCTGGGCTGCTCAGCCAGGAGTCTCCCACATGCATGCAGGGGCCCGAGGACCTGGGCCACCTGCTGCTGCTCTCCAAGTGCGTTCCCAGGGAGCGGGATGGACGTGGAGCAGCCGGGACTTGGGCCACTGCCCATATGCTTGTGTCACAGCGCTAGCCCCAGGAAATGAAAGTTAGATAAGCATATATAGTTCAGCTTTAAGGGGACTTTTGCAAATGTTGTTAATCATAGCCTGATTTCCAAACCACTCTACTGGAGTAGTGTGTAAGCAGAAGTAGATGTTTTTGTCTGAGTGGCACTATTCCCACTCCTGAGCAGTAGGAAGCCTCAGAGAAAAACACTAGTGGCATCACACGTTTACCAATTTTTAGGAACATGAAGGTGTTTCTTACAGACTTTAAGACTCATTTAATTAAAATAATCATGTAAACTTTATTGATGTGCATTTCCAATTATTATAAACTAATTTTCTGAGAGAAAAATCATATATTTGAATATTGTCCAATGATAGGGAAGAAAGATAACCTTTGCCAGGCACCCGTTGAGACGCAGTAGTTGGTGGATATGACTGCTACTGCCTCTTTATTTGGTAAGTCTCAGAGGCTCTGAACTGCACGTCTGCTGTGTGCCATGGGCCAGACCTGAGCTGAAGGCTCTAATGCTTTGTCTCATGCCTCACGTGTTTGGGTGTATTTGTGCCCTTTGTATTTTATGGAAGCCGAGGGCACTCGCTCACAAGTGACCCAGGGAGGCCCTGCTGGCAGCGCGCTGGTGTTGTGTGCAGTGGGTGAAGCTGCTGCGTGGGCTGCCGTGCTCTGCTCCGGGTCCTGTGATGCTCCTGGGAGACAGCAGCTCCAGTGCTCGGCCCTGCCACCTGCACGGGAGACCTGGCCAGCCCTGGCCGTGTGGGCGTTTGTCCATTGAACCAGAGGATGGAAGATGGCTGTCTGTCTCTGCCTTTCAAGTAGATGAAAATAAATGAATAAACATTAAAAGCTTAACCCAGTCTTCTGACGTAGAAGTCAGTGCGACTAAATGACCATGTCTGGGAGATGTCAGTGATTACGTTTCCTGTCTGAGTCTCACGCTGTCAACGTGAAATTCTCTTCTGCCCTGGTAGCTTAGGTAGTTTCATGAATGTATCACAATTGTTTATTTTTAATCAATTTTGAATTCAGTAAAAATATTTAATGCTCGGAGTGACTGATGCTTATTTGCCAAAGCGTGTGCTTTAAAACCTCTACAGAGGTTTTTTCCTTGGGTTGATGTTGTTTATGATGGGAAACAATTTTGTGGGAAGCAAGAAGAAAATATTGGACTATGAGCCTCTTGTGGAAAATCCTAGTATTTATAATCTCTGACACATTGCTGTTCTATCAGTATTTTTGAAATGATGCTACCAATGTAGAGTTTTCCATCCTGCTTTTAAGAGTGACATATCTGCTGGCGCCCTGGCTCACTAGGCTAATCCTCCACCTTGCGGCGCCAGCACACCGGGTTCTAGTCCCTGTTGGGGCGCCGGATTCTGTCCCGGTTGCCCCTCTTCCAGGCCAGCTCTCTGCTGTGGCCCGGGAGTGCAGTGGAGGATGGCCCAAGTGCTTGGGCCCTGCACCCCATGGGAGACCAGGAGAAGCACCTGGCTCCTGGCTTCGGATGAGCGTGGTGCGCCGGCCGCGTTGGCCATTGGAGGGTGAACCAACAGCAAAAGGAAGACCTTTCTCTCTGTCTCTCTCTCTCACTGTCCACTCTGCCTGTCAAAAAAAAAAAAAAAAAAGAGTGACATATCTCTGTTTAATTTTTGGGGCCAGTGTCCCCCCACCAAGGTCCAGAGTCTTGTTGTAGGCTGTCTGTGTGTGGGCTCTCTCTGCCTCCAGGTTCTGTATCAGAGTTCTTCCCATCCTGTGGTTTGGCTTCTGCTCGGGGCTGCAGGTGCCTGCTGTGTGTGCTTCTCGCTCCACCCAAGCAACGTACAGTTGTCTCAGCTGGGCTGATGAGAGAGCGTAGCAGTTTTAGGTAGGTTCTGTTTGCTGGTAGATTGTATGTTTTGTGAGAATGCTCCATGAAGACAGATATTTTTCTTTTTTGTTCTTACAGGTTTATTTGTAGCCGTAGTGAATTAAGCTACCGTCTGCAGCGTTGGCATCCCATATGGATCCTCATTCAAATCCCAGCTGCTCCACTTCCCTTCCGGCCCCTGCTAATGTGCGTGGGAAAGCAACAGAAGATGGCCCAGGTGTTTGGGCCCCTGCCCCCGTGTGGGAGACCCGGAAGAAGCTCTAGGCTCCTGGCTTCAGCTTGGCCCAGCCCTGGCTATTGTGGCCATTTAGGAAGTGAACCAGCATATAGAAGATTCTCTCTCTCCCTCCCCTTTCAAATAAATAAAATAGGAGTGACCTGACTTAAGCATTGGTAAAAAAGATTTGGGGAAAAAAAGCATAGAACTGTGATGGAAAGGGAAGAATTTAAACACAAAACTGTTAAGTGAACACCAACCTAATATTAAAAAAATTTATTTAAAAGGCAGAGTTAGAGAGGGGGAGACTGAGAGAGGTGTTGCACTGGCTGCTGGTTCCACAGTTGGGGCTGAGTCAGGCTGAAGCCAGGAGCCTGGAACTCCTTTTAGGTCTCTGACATGGGTGCCAGAGTCCCGAGCATGGGGACATCTTCACTGCTTTTCCAGGTACATTCGCAGGGAGCAGCTGGGCCTCCAACTCGTGCCCGTGTAGGGTTTGCCGGTGCTGCAGGAGGTGGCCTAACCCACTGTGCCACAGCGCTGGCCCCAGACATTGTTCTGTGTAGTACTGCGTCCCCGGTGTCTGACACAGTATTTTCTGAGTGAGGGAACCAAAGAACCCAGGAGTGTTAATTATTGGAGAACTGTTGTTTGCAGCAGTCAACTGCTAGTATTTTGTTTGCCTTGGTGAAGAACCTCACCTAGAACCATGGAAGGAGACTTGATACTATAGGGAAGAACTTGATTATTTATGTTTTCACCTTTGCTTTAAAAAATAAAGTACTGGTATCCTCAGATGAGCCAGGAAAAAATAGTGCTCTCTCTCTTTACAGTTCTCTGTAAATTGAGCTTGTGTTCATTGACTCATCCTCATTTCTGAAGACAGAGACTTGTTCAAAGTGACACAACGTGAGTGGGGTTTTTAAAGGATTCTTGATGACTGGTCCAGAAAATGCTTCACAGGGGTTTCACCTGGAACCACGTAGAAGCGCAGCCCTCGTCTTAGAGCTGAAGCGCCGGTTGCACAGGGGCCAGAGCGCCTCTGAAAGCTTTCACGCTGTTCAGACAGACGTTTTGCGAGCGGCAGGTGAGGACGAGGTCAGGACGAGGTCAGACCCTCACTCGGGTAGGAGAGTCAGCATGCGAGCTGGAAATCCTTCCTGAGGTTCCGCAGTCGCTCTGGTCAGTCATGCGGTGGCTGGTGGGGATGCGGACACCCACACGTGCCACTGCGCTCCACGGGGTTTTCACTGCTCCTCAAAGAGTGGCAACAGGACCGCAGCACCAGAAATGTGGTAGGAATGCAGGTGCTCCTCCCCGCCTGTGACCTGGCCCACACCCGGCTGGGGCCCAGCAGGTGCCTGTGGGGTGGGGTCTGGGTGCGTCTGCGCACGCTCAGCACGCTCACGTTTGGACCCGCTGCTTTCTGGAGCGTCTGACAGTAATGCAAGGCACAGCAGGCAAACGTTGTTCGTAATTTGAGATGTGCATGGGATCCCTTTTTGACCACTAACGAGATTGTCTTCACTTCAGGGATCTGAAACATAATTTTTAGAATTTTCAGAATCTTGGAAAGACCTTACAGCTACTTTTTATTTAGGAATTCTGGCTGTTTTATGCAGGGATTAGGTTATTTATTGAGTCTTGCTTTGGAATCTAAATGAGCAATTCTACGGTGAAACAGCAGTTTGTATGGTTCTACACTTGTGGCTTTTGGCAGATACCAGGGGGTGTGTACATGTTAGTGCTTAAGGCATAAGCTCCCTGCTGGTTTTGTTTTGGTGCTGAAAAATTGGCTATCCTGTACTAGAATCAGGGTCATTGCCAAGGTGTGGGGTGACTAATGAAGCAGTGTTGTGTGAGTTGGTTTCATGCCTAGCAATGAATTCTTGTTTAAATTCAGTGCATTTTTTTTTTTGTCTTTTGTGCTCTGCTTTTTTTCCTGAGAAAAGGCTAAATAAAAACTACAGAATCTACAAAGATGAACTTGGTGACGGGCCTTCTGTAGATTGGTGCAGGTTCAGATGGCGTCTGTTGGCAAGTGGACGTGGTAAGGTGCGGGTCAAGGGTTCCGTTCCGTGTTTCGCACCTTGGAGTCAGTAAGTAATCTGTGTCGGGAACGAAGAGGCTCCTGCTGAGAGTCCCTGGCTTGTCCCTGGGTTTGGTGATTGAGCAGTGCTCCAGTTGACAGGGAGAGCCCTGCAGACCTTTCCAGGAGGGTGGGGTCTCAAGGGAGGCAGGCTGAGTACCTGAAGGCAGTGGGGGCTTTGTTGTAGGGCTGTCGAAGCATATGGAAGTTGTAGAATTAGAGGTGAACAGTGGATGTAGCTGGACTGGAATCTTCAGTAGCGAGAAGGATGTTTGCATGGGATCCCCGCACCTCCGGCAGGCTCTCACTCAGCTGTGCAGCTCACCGGCAGCAAAAATAATGGAGTGAAGTGGCGGGAAAAGTGATCTGGGACAGTTGAATTCTCCTTAAACTTGGTCAGGTGGAGTTAGTTATAGTTTAGTCAGTTCTAGATTGTGGCCTCCGTTGAGTGTACTTGAAAGTGCCTGGCCCTGGAGCCAACATGGTGGCGTCGTGGGTGAAGCCGCCACCCTCAATGCAGTCATCTCATGTGGGTGCTGGTTTGTGTCCTGGCTGCTCCACTTCAGTCCAGCTTCCTGCTAATGGCCTGGGAAAAGCAAAAGATGGGCCACGTGTTTGGGCCCCTGCCACCCATGAAGGAGACGTGGATAAAGCAGCTGGCTTCTGCCTGGCTCAGCCCTGGCTGTTGAGGCCACTTGGGGCCTGAACCAGCGAATTGAAGGTATCTCTCTCTCTTTCTCCCTCTCTCCCTTCTTCCCTCTCTCCTTCTTTCTCTCTCTCTCCTTCCCTCTGGGTAATTCTGACTTTCAAAATAAATAAATAAATCTTTTGAAAAAGAAAGGGGAAAAAAATGAGCGCCTGGCCCCGAGGAGTTTCTCCCAAACTGCTAGTAGATAAGTTTTCTGGGGCCAGCGCTGTGGTGTAGCGAGTAAAGCTGCTGCCTACGGTGCTGGCGTCCCGTATGGGCGCTGGTTGGAGTCTCAGCTGCCTCTCTGTAACTGCCTTGCAAGCAAATAAATAAATGAATCTTAAAAAAAATAAATGATTCTGCTGCCTCTGGGCGCTGATGAGTGTCTGCCCACCATTCTCTGATTGCTTGGCCAGCACAGCCCCTTCCTTGCCCTGCACCCCCTCCGCTGAGGTCTGCAGCCTGTGCTTTTCAGTACCTTTTTCTGATTATGATGAAGTTGTACTCTGTACATTCACTGGCCATTTGGATTTACCCTTGCAGAGTGCCCATATGTTTCTATTAGATCTCTTTTCCCTCACTGATTGGGAGTTTGTTTATACATTCAGAGTACAGTCCTTCGTTATGTATTTTGCTGCTAACTCTTACTCTAGTATGCAGTTTGAATGATTCTCAATGGTGGTTTTTTTCTTTTATTGAACAGAAGAAAGTTAAATTTAATGTAACCTAGTTTCTCAGTCCTCTTTAAAAAAAATTAAGATAACCTAGTTTCATCAGTCCTTTTTTTTTATTTGAAAGAATTACAAAGAAAGGGAGAGACAGGGATTTTTTTTAAAGATTTATTTATTTATTTGAAAGAGTTACACAGAGGAGGAGAGGCAGAGAGAGGGGTCTTCCATCCGCTGGTTCACTCCCCAATTGGCCACAATGGCTGGAGCTGCGCTGATCCAAAGCCAGGAGCCAAGAGCTTCTTCCAGGTCCCCGACAAGGGTGTAGGGGCCATCTTCTACTAGTTTCCCAGGCCATAGCAGAGAGCTGGATTGGAAATGGAGCAGCCGGGACTCCAACCGGCCCCCATATGGGATTCCGGCTCTGCAGGTGGAGGCTTTACCTGCTACGATGCTGGCCCCAGGGGATTTTCCTTCTGCTGATTTCACCACACAAATGGCTGCAGCAGCCCACCGGTGTTGGCCAGGCTGAAGCCAGGACCCTCGAATTCCATCTGGGTCTCCCTTGTTGATGACAGGGGTCCCAGCACTTGGGGCCATCTTGCACTGCTTTCCCAGGCACATTGGCAGGAAGCTGGACTGGAAGTAGAGCAGCTAGGACTCAAACCTGTGCTCATATGGGGTGCTGGCATTGCGGGTGGCAGCTTAGCCTGCTGCTCCCCACCACCAGCCCCTGTAGTTGGTACTCTTCTTACCCTGAGTGCATGAATCAATTCCCCTGGTATTTTCTAAGTGCTTTACAATGTTGCCTTTCCCCTTTAACTTTCCAATGTACTTGACATTGGTTTTGGAATCCAATTTCATTTTTGTGTATGTTTTAGAATTACTTGTCAACTTCTGGAAAAATTCCTTCAAATGTTGTTTAGTATTATTGAATGCATACAAGGTTATTTCTGAAAGTTCATGGAACATTGCGTTAAAAGAAATTTATTTTGGTAATCCTGGCTTTGGCCTGGCCCACTCCTGGCTGGTGCAGGCATTTGAGCAGTGCACCAGTGAATGGAATCTGTCTCTCTGTCCTTGTCTGTATGCATCTCAAAAAATTAAATAAAAATTTTAAAACCATTTGAAAAATGCCTTGTTTGTACTGCATGTATGGACTTTTTTCCTTTGTCCATTATTCCCTGAACAGTAAGTATAACAACTATTTACATAGCATTGGCATGATCATAGATGTTATGAGTAATCTAGAGATTATTTAAAGTATGGGAGGATGTGCATGGATTGTATGCAAATACTATGCCAATTTCTATGAGGGGCCTGTGTTCTAGATTTGTGGGGGCCGTGTTCTGGAACCAAATTCTCCCTGGATACCACACGGTCACCAAACGGTGACCAAACGGTGACCATACAGTGACTGCTTCCAGAATCCAGGTTTTGGTTCCTTTCCTTCTTCCCTGCAGTACTGTGAAAATCAAGGCGGCTGAGTCCTCAGAGTTGGCAGACGTCTTCAGGACAAAGGTGGTTTCTTATTATCTGTTTGGGTTCTTGGTTTCCCTTTAGTTTTGGCCTGGCATTTCCTTCTTATTTTGTCAGTTTCTTTTTGCTTTTAAGATTCAACATGTATTCCATCTATGTTTTGTAGTCTTTTTTTTTTTTTTTTTTTTTTTTAAAGGGGACAGTTGGGCTGAATAGCATAGCATGCAGTTAAGGAGCCAAGAGAATGCATTTCTTTCTCATGTCATACGGAGTCTAGAGTCCAGATCGGGACCTGATACCTAATGTGCTACTTACTAGCCACTTGTGGTTGGCTAAATAGAAGTTAATTAAAATTAAATCAGATTAAAAGTTCTGTTCTGGGGCCAGCACTGTGTGGGTTAAGCTGCTGCTTGTAATGCGGGCATCCCATGTGGACACCAGTTCGAGTCCTGGCAGCTCCACTTCCCATCCAGCTCCCTTGCTGCCTGGGAATGGCCCAGGTGCTTGGGCCCCTGCACCCTTGTGGGAGACCCAGATGAAGCTCTGGTGGTTGAGGCCATTTGGGGAGTGAACCAGTAGATCGAAGATCTCTCTCACTGTCTCTCCCCCTCCTTCCTCCTCCCCCCTCCCCTCCCTCCCCCTCTCCCTCTCACCCTCTTTCTCTCCCTCCCCCCCTCCCTTCCTCTCCCTCTCTCACTGTAACTCTGACTTACTTCTGTTACAGTAGTTCCTGCATTGATGTGCTCCACCTGTTAAATGTAACTGAAAGACTCTGTGAACACATTACCTGTGTTGACCTGTGACCTAGACCCAGTGGCCCCTGCCTCAATTTTGCTTCCCTCAGTGATGTGCACCGCAGGCACTGTGGTCTGGTAGAGACCCACACCCCCATTCTTGGGGGATCTGCAGGAGCTGGCTTGGTGGAGGGAAGAAAGCTCTAGATGGGAGAAGGGCAGCAGCAAAGGCGGGAAGTTGGTCAGATGTGCAGACGTTGGTTTCTGCAACTTAAATTTGATTTCTAGTGTAACTCGAGGTGGCAGAAACCGCAGCTTCAAGAAAATGTCTTGGGGCCTGTGCTGTGCCACAGCAGGTGGAAAGCCACTGCTGCAGTGCCAGCATCCCACATGGGCACCACTTCCATTCCTGGCTGCTCCACCTCTGATCCAGCTCCCTACTAACCGGCAGCGCTTGTAAGTACGTCAGAGACCCAGATAAAGTTCCTGCTTCAGCCTGGCCCAGCTATGGCCTTTGCTGCATTTGGGGAGTGGGCCAGTGGATGGAAGGTAACACTCTCTGTTTTTCTCTGTGTGTGTATGCGTTTCTCTGCCTTTCTCTGTAACTCTGCCTTTCAAATAAAATTAACAAACCTTTGGGAAACAATGTCTTCAGGGCAAAACGTCCAAGTCACGGTATTGCATATTCCGTGTGCGCATTGCTGGTCACTTGGTCATCAGTGCTGTGTCCGTAGGGATGTGTGTTCCGTGTGTGCATGCTGGTTACTTGGTCGTCAGTGCTGTGTTGGTAGGGATGTGTGTTCCGTGTGCGCATTGCTGGTCACTTGGTCGTCAGTGCTGTGTTGGTTGGGATGTGTGTTCGTGTGGGCATTGCTGGTTACATGGTCGTCAGTGCTGTGTTGGTAGGGATGTGTGTTCGTGTGGGCATTGCTGGTTACTTGGTCGTCAGTGCTGTGTTGGTAGGGATGTGTGTTCGTGTGCTCATTGCTGGTTACTTGGTCGTCAGTGCTGTGTTGGTAGGGATGTGTGTTCCTGTGCTCATTGCTGGTTACTTGGTCGTCAGTGCTGTGTCAGTAGGGATGTGTGTTCGTGTGCTCATTGCTGGTTACTTGGTCGTCAGTGCTGTGTTGGTAGGGATGTGTGTTCCGTGTGGGCATTGCTGGTTACTTGGTCGTCAGTGCTGTGTTGGTAGGGATGTGTGTTCGTGTGCTCATTGCTGGTTACTTGGTCGTCAGTGCTGTGTCGGTAGGGATGTGTGTTCTGTGTGTGCATTGCTGCTTACTTGGTCGTCAGGGCTGTGTTGGTAGGGATGTGTGTTCGTGTGGGCATTGCTGGTCACTTGGTCGTCAGTGCTGTGTTGGTAGGGATGTGTGTTCCGTGTGCGCATTGCTGGTCACTTGGTCGTCAGTGCTGTGTCGGTAGGGATGTGTGTTCCGTGTGCGCATTGCTGGTCACTTGGTCGTCAGTGCTGTGTTGGTAGGGATGTGTGTTCCGTGTGCGCATTGCTGGTTACTTGGTCGTCAGTGCTGTGTTGGTAGGGATGTGTGTTCGTGTGCTCATTGCTGGTTACTTGGTCGTCAGGGCTGTGTTGGTAGGGATGTGTGTTCCGTGTGCGCATTGCTGGTTACTTGGTCGTCAGTGCTGTGTTGGTAGGGATGTGTGTTCGTGTGCTCATTGCTGGTTACTTGGTCGTCAGTGCTGTGTTGGTAGGGATGTGTGTTCGTGTGCTCATTGCTGGTTACTTGGTCGTCAGGGCTGTGTTGGTAGGGATGTGTGTTCCGTGTGCGCATTGCTGGTTACTTGGTCGTCAGTGCTGTGTTGGTAGGGATGTGTGTTCGTGTGCTCATTGCTGGTTACTTGGTCGTCAGTGCTGTGTTGGTAGGGATGTGTGTTCGTGTGCTCATTGCTGGTTACTTGGTCGTCAGGGCTGTGTTGGTAGGGATGTGTGTTCGTGTGCTCATTGCTGGTTACTTGGTCGTCAGGGCTGTGTTGGTAGGGATGTGTGTTCGTGTGCTCATTGCTGGTTACTTGGTCGTCAGGGCTGTGTTGGTAGGGATGTGTGTTCCGTGTGCGCATTGCTGGTTACTTGGTCGTCAGTGCTGTGTTGGTAGGGATGTGTGTTCGTGTGCTCATTGCTGGTTACTTGGTCGTCAGTGCTGTGTTGGTAGGGATGTGTGTTCGTGTGCTCATTGCTGGTTACTTGGTCGTCAGGGCTGTGTTGGTAGGGATGTGTGTTCGTGTGCTCATTGCTGGTTACTTGGTCGTCAGGGCTGTGTTGGTAGGGATGTGTGTTCCGTGTGCCCATTGCTGGTTACTTGGTCGTCAGTGCTGTGTTGGTAGGGATGTGTGTTCCGTGTGCGCATTGCTGGTTACTTGGTCGTCAGTGCTGTGTTGGTAGGGATGTGTGTTCGTGTGCTCATTGCTGGTCACTTGGTCGTCAGTGCTGTGTTGGTAGGGATGTGTGTTCCGTGTGCGCATTGCTGGTTACTTGGTCGTCAGGGCTGTGTTGGTAGGGATGTGTGTTCGTGTGCTCATTGCTGGTCACTTGGTCGTCAGTGCTGTGTCGGTAGGGATGTGTGTTCCGTGTGCGCATTGCTGGTTACTTGGTCGTCAGTGCTGTGTTGGTAGGGATGTGTGTTCCGTGTGGGCATTGCTGGTTACTTGGTCGTCAGTGCTGTGTTGGTAGGGATGTGTGTTCGTGTGCTCATTGCTGGTTACTTGGTCGTCAGGGCTGTGTTGGTAGGGATGTGTGTTCCGTGTGCGCATTGCTGGTTACTTGGTCGTCAGTGCTGTGTTGGTAGGGATGTGTGTTCCGTGTGCTCATTGCTGGTTACTTGGTCGTCAGTGTTGTGTCGGTAGGGATGTGTGTTCGTGTGCTCATTGCTGGTTACTTGGTCGTCAGGGCTGTGTTGGTAGGGATGTGTGTTCCATGTGCGCATTGCTGGTTACTTGGTCGTCAGTGCTGTGTTGGTAGGGATGTGTGTTCCTGTGCTCATTGCTGGTTACTTGGTCGTCAGGGCTGTGTTGGTAGGGATGTGTGTTCCGTGTGCGCATTGCTGGTTACTTGGTCGTCAGTGCTGTGTTGGTAGGGATGTGTGTTCGTGTGCGCATTGCTGGTTACTTGGTCGTCAGGGCTGTGTTGGTAGGGATGTATGTTCCTGTGCTCATTGCTGGTTACTTGGTCGTCAGTGCTGTGTTGGTAGGGATGTGTGTTGGTGTGGGCATTGCTGGTCACTTGGTCGTCAGTGCTGTGTTGGTAGGGATGTGTGTTCCGTGTGCGCATTGCTGGTCACTTGGTCGTCAGTGCTGTGTTGGTAGGGATGTGTGTTCCGTGTGCGCATTGCTGGTCACTTGGTCGTCAGTGCTGTGTCGGTAGGGATGTGTGTTCCGTGTGCGCATTGCTGGTTACTTGGTCGTCAGTGCTGTGTTGGTAGGGATGTGTGTTCCTGTGCTCATTGCTGGTTACTTGGTTGTCAGTGCTGTGTCGGTAGGGATGTGTGTTCTGTGTGTGCATTGCTGCTTACTTGGTCGTCAGGGCTGTGTTGGTAGGGATGTGTGTTCCGGTGGGCATTGCTGGTTACTTGGTCGTCAGTGCTGTGTCGGTAGGGATGTGTGTTCCTGTGCTCATTGCTGGTTACTTGGTCGTCAGTGCTGTGTTGGTAGGGATGTGTGTTCCGTGTGCGCATTGCTGGTTACTTGGTCGTCAGGGCTGTGTTGGTAGGGATGTGTGTTCCTGTGCTCATTGCTGGTTACTTGGTCGTCAGTGCTGTGTTGGTAGGGATGTGTGTTCCGTGTGCGCATTGCTGGTCACTTGGTCGTCAGGGCTGTGTTGGTAGGGATGTGTGTTCGTGTGGGCATTGCTGGTCACTTGGTCGTCAGTGCTGTGTTGGTAGGGATGTGTGTTCCGTGTGCGCATTGCTGGTCACTTGGTCGTCAGGGCTGTGTCGGTAGGGATGTGTATTCCGTGTGGGCATTGCTGGTTACTTGGTCGTCAGTTCTGTGTCGGTAGTCATGTGTGTTCCGTGTGCGCATTGCTGGTCACTTGGTCGTCAGGGCTGTGTCGGTAGGGATGTGTGTTCCGTGTGGGCATTGCTGGTTACTTGGTCGTCAGTGCTGTGTCGGTAGGGATGTGTGTTCCGTGTGGGCATTGCTGGTTACTTGGTCGTCAGTGCTGTGTTGGTAGGGATGTGTGTTCCTTTGCGCATTGCTGGTTACTTGGTCGTCAGTGCTGTGTCGGTAGGGATGTGTGTTCCTGTGCTCATTGCTGGTCACTTGGTCGTCAGTGCTGTGTTGGTAGGGATGTGTCGGAAGCTCTCGTTTGGCTTCACAGGGCACCATTGTTTGAGCGTGTTCTCAGTTGTTAGGAGCAGAGGTCGTGCCTGAAGTAGTTGGTCAGCCCAGGCAGTCTCTGGGCATATTTCAAGGAACTAAGGCGTGTTAAGCATGCCTGTTTCTCCTTGTCACTGGGAGAAAGGGTTCAACCTGTGTAAGTTGGGCTGTGGTGTAGACTCTGTACAGCCTGGGTAGGTAGCGATGAAGGAGTGGAACTGAGGCTAGGCACAGGGAAGAGGTCAGGGCTGCTCTTCGTGTCTGCCTGGGGAATAGCAGCAGCACTGATCCCTCACCACACACGCTGAGTTTAACTACTGGGCTGGGTATTTATTTATTCATTTATTTTATTTATTTGAAAAGCAGAGTTACAGAGAGGCAGAGGCAGAAAGAGGGAGGTCTTTCATCCGCTGGTTCACTCCCTAAATGGCTGCCACAACTGGAGCCATGCTGATCCGAAGCCAGGAGCCAGGAGCTTCTTCTGGGTCTCCCATACGGGTACAGGACCCAAGGACTTGGGCCATCTTTGCTTTCCCAGGCCATAGCAGAGAGCAGGATTGGAAATAAAGCAGCCGGGACTCGAACTGGTGACCACATGGGATGCCAGCACTGCAGGCACTGGCTTTTACCCACCAGATCACAGCGCTGATCCCTGGGCTGCGTTTTCAGACTGGAGAAATCGCCTCACAGTAGTGTGTGCAGGTGCTGTAGCAAGGCTTCTCAGACTTTAATGTGCGTGAATCACCTGGGGATCTTGGTTAAGGTTAGACTGTAGTTCCGTCTGTCTCGGGAGTGCTCAGACTCGCATGTCTAGCAAGTTCCCAGGTGATGCTAGTGCTAGTAGTGGTGGGATAGCAAGGCTTCCATGTCCGGAGTGTGGTCCAGATGGCACTGTGTGACTTAGTCTGAAAGTTGAATAGGACCCAGCACTGTGGCGTAGCAAGTTAAGCTGCCACCTGTAACACCCACATCCTATATGGGAGCTGGTCGGAGTCCTGGCTGCCCCACTTCTGATCCAGCTCCCTACTAATGTGCCTGCCTGGGAAGGCAGTGGGAGATGGCCCAAGTCCTTGGGCCCCTGCACCCACGTGGGAGACCTGGAGGAAGCTCCTGGCTCTGGTCTGGCCCAGCCCTGGCTGTTGTGGCCGTTTGGGGAGTCTCATCTCTCCCCACAACCCCTGCTCCCTTGCCTCCCCCTCCCGCATAACCCTAGTGGGACACACAGGTAAAGGGCATGTCCACGGCGTCAGAATCCTGCTTTCTTTGTGATGTGGTCTCTGCTCTCACGTCAGCTAAATGGACCCAATAGTAGGTCCCTTAGATACTTTTTCCTCAAAGATTTGTTTATTTATTTGAAAGAGTTAGAGGGAGAGACAGATCTTCTGTCTGCTGGTTCACTCCCCAGATGGCCACAGTGGCTGGAGCTGGGCTGATCTGCAGCCAGGAGCCAGGAGCTTCGTCTAGGTCTCCTATGTGGGTGTGGGGGCCTAAGCACTTGGGCCGCTGTCTGCTGCTTTTCCAGGCGCATTAGCATGGAGACAGATGGGATACGGAGAAGCCAGAACTCAAATGGGCACTCCTGCGGGATGCTGGTGCCTCTTACTCGCTGTGCCGCAGCGGCAGCCCCCGCCCCCTTAGATGTGGAGAGAACTAAATGATCCACGGCTCCCGATTGCATTTTCGTGATGGTGTGGTGGCTGGCCTGACTGGCTGCTTCATGAAGGTAACAGCCACTGAAAGTAAGTGTCTACAGTAAAAACGTGTCCCTTTTCTGAGTACTCAGCCCTCCCTGATTCTTTGCTGTACTTGTAAAGTGCGTGTGCACCTGCGAGGGATACTTGCTGGTATCCATTTCCCACCTTCATACACAGGGAAAGAAGGGCAGGGCATGTCTGCTTCTCCCCTTCCTGCTTCTCTCCTGGCACAGGGACGAGTTCACACCTACAGTTTCTCTCTTAAACGTTAGGTTACAGAAGTAGCTCTTCGTGTTGGGGGCTCTGCGTGGACTTTCCAGGACCAGGAGGATTCAGTTAGTTTAGTTTTCCATTAGGTGAGCATCCTTCCACTCCTCTCAGTTCACTGGTGGAAGTCTTGATGTAGACTTTTAACAAAGCATCTCCTTTGGTAAGGATGATGGAAACGATTTTGTTATAAAGGTTTTGAAAGACAATGTAAATAAGAATTGTGTGACTTTTCTGTGAAATGGGGATTATGTTAATAAAGTTAAAATATGAATCTTCAATTTTACTTTAAAATTAAATTTTCAGACATTAAAAAAGCGATGCTGTACTGAATCCCTGTGTATCTGTCATCACCTTCAACCATTATCACTAATGAATTAATATTGTTAACTTTTTATAGGTATTGTTAACTTTTTATAGGTCCCAGTTTATAGTTGAAACTGGTGAAGATTCTTACTTTGGGAAGACACTGTTTTCTGCTGAAGTGGGACATACAATTCTGTGAAGAAGATAGGGAAGGAATTGAATGCTGCTCCACTGCTTTCCGAGGTTCTGCAGTGAGTGGTGATGAGGCTAGCACTCGGTGTTTCAGTCTGTGTGATCGGACAGCACCCCTGTGCCCCTAGTGCCCAGCTTGAGCGGGGAGCCTTCTCACTGCCTCCTGAGGCCCAAGTGTGCTCCAGGTCACATCCTTGCCCTCCCCCCTCCCTCCAGTGGTTCTGCCCCCGCACCCAGTGTTCACCCCAGGTGCTTCCTGTAGCCCTCTGCCTGGACCTTCCTGCAGCCCTCCTTAGCTCCTCATTCCTCAGACCCTTTTCACCTCTCTAAGCTTTGTATTTTACTTCTTTTTTTTTTTTAAAGATTTATTTTATTAGAGAGAGAGGTAGGTAGGTCTGGTGGTCACTTGGTTGGTCTTCCATCTGCTGGTTCACTCTTGAAATGGCTGCAGCAGCCGGAGCTGGGCCAATCTGAAGCTAGGAGCCTGGAGCTTCTTCCAGGTCTCCCATGCAGGTGCAGGGGTCCCAGCACTTGGGCCATCTTCTGCTGCTTTCCCAGGCCACAGCAGAGAGCTGGGTCAGAAGTGGAGCACATATGGGATGCCAGCACTGCAGGTGGCGACTATACCTTCTGTGCCACAGTGCTGACCCCTGTTTTACTTACTTCTTCTCACTTGGCTCTGATGTAAATTTTTTATTCATTTTTTAAAGATTTTGTTTATTTGTTTGAGAGGTAGAATTACAGACAGAGAAAGGGAGAGATCAAGAGAAAGATCTTCCATCTTCTGTTTCACTCCCCAAATGACCGTAATGGCTGGAGCTGTGTGAATCGGAAGCAGGAGCTTCCGCTAGGTCACCCATGCAGGCACGGGGCCCAGGCACTTGGGCCATCTGTTACTGCTTTCAAAGGCCATAGCAGAGAGCTGGATTCGAAGAGGAGCAGCCAGGACACTAATCGGCACCCATATAGGATGCCGGTGCCGCAGCCTGAGGCTTAACCTACTATGCTGTAGCACTGGCACCTGATATAAATTTTATGGGGACAAATGTCTTGTTTGTTCATTGCTGTATTCCAGCACTTAAAACAGTGGTCATTGGATGAGTATGGTGTTCATCATTTCTCACCTTTGTCTTAGTGTTGTCACTTTTGAACTCTATTGGGGAACCACACTGTGTGTCTTTTTGGTGACTTGCTTTCTACCCATTCTGCACTATGTTTCCAAGACTCAGCTGCGGTGCTGTGTGCTTTTAGTGTTGATGTTTGTTGTGGATAATTCAGCCTGCAGTTGGTGGGTGTTTGGTGTGTTTCCAGTCTTATGCTGCTGCTGCACAGTGTGAAGCTCCTTTGCCGAGGGGTCTGTGTCTGGCCTACATGCCAAGTGGTGAGACTGCTGGGTTATGGACCAGCCAGTCTTTAGCTTGACTGCTTACTGCCGAGTTGCTTTGCAGAGTAGTTGTTCCAGTTTATATATCCACGAATACATGTACCAGTTCTTGGTTGCTCCACATCCTTGTCCGTGGTTTATTTTGTCTGACTTTGTCAGCTTTACCAGTCTGGTGGATGTGTCATTGTATGTTATTGTGGCTTTAATTTGAATTTCCTTTATTATTGATGTGAAGCAATTTATTGACCGTATCTGTTTTGTCTTCTGTGAAGTACCTGTGGTCTATTTTCTTTCTTCCTGTGCATTTTTAAAATTGTTTTGTGTCTGAATTACAATTCTTTTTCATTGCATGTTATGGATATTTTTCTGCAATTGATGGTTTATCTGTTGCCTTGTGATATCTTGGAACTAAAGTTCTTTAATATCATTGGCTTTGTCCCTCCTTCTCTTGACTATTATCTTGCTGTATGTGATGGTAACTTCTGATGTAAAGTGTCATTGTTATTTAGCTCATAAGCCATTTATTTTTTCTATTCAAGCAGTATGGCCAGTGTGTAGGCATGTTTTCAAATTTCCATTAAGAATCCTTGGGTGATTCATGTTTTATTTTAACGTGTTGATAAATTCCAAACAACAGAATTTCCCCCCCCTTTTTATTTTGAGACTGACTTCTAAAATTGGATTATAGCTAGACAGTGTATTATGTATGGGCCCGATTCTTTGAACTTAGTGTTACCTTTAAAAAAAAAAAAACACCTTTATTTTAAAGACAGATGAGGGAGTGACAGAAGGAGGTCTTCATCCTCTCATTCACTCTCCAAATAGCCCCAGCAGCCAGGGCTGGACCAGACTGAAGCCAGGATACTCCAGATACAGCCAGATACCTGTCTGGTAGTTGAATTTGGCGGAGACTTTGGTTCCAACTCGGAAACTTTTAATGTGAAACTAAGCTTTTTAAAAGTTGATAGTTTCTTACATTTCTTTTTGCCTCAGGAAACATTTATGCTGATGGTGTTAACGTCCATAATCAGCTGTGGGCTCTGCGCTGCCCACACTGAAGCATAAAGACAAGTGACCACCTCAATTGCTGGTTTGTTTTAGCTCCGCTGACACACAGGGGATCATGCTGTGACTGCAGCTGCTTTCCTGGCAGTGGCATTTGTTAATTAAGCTGTCTAATTTTGTGTGGCTTTCTCAAGGACTGGTTAAAAAAATGAACTTAACAGTTTTTAGTTTGTGCTCAATTTGAGGGCTTTTTGCCTATTTGTATTTGGGTATCCATTTGATTTTCATTTTAAAAAGCAGCGTTTAACTCGAATACTGTCGAAATTAATGGGTCAGATATTAAATTTTATGTGTCCTATACGCCCATAAAGTCTGTCGCTGGTAATCGAAAGTGTCTAATTTGTGTTGAGAGACAGCTCAGTCTCACAAAGAAGTGTTTCATTTAAGAACCAGAAGGCCTGGTTGAAGTGCTGGCGCCCTGCCTGTCGTCACGGGACTTGCGGCAAGTGGGTCAGCTTCTGTGCTGCCCGCTGCCCTTGTCTGCAGGATGCAGCATTTGTGATCACAGCCTCCGTGTTGTGCATGCTGCAGAAAGTGAGCTGCGTATGTCAGTGTCTGGAACAGACCCGGTAGTGTTCACTGCTGTTGGCTCAGTCTTTCCATCTGTGTGTCCCACCAGTTGGTTCTGGAGCTGGTTCATTCCGTTAATTCATTTGTTGAGCGTTTATTAGGTATTGTTCTGTGCCTGGTACAGTGGTTAAGCCCTAGGGTATCCATCCGAGAAGCAGTGAGGCTGATCCGTGTCAGTGCCTCTGCAGAATGATGTGGGCACCGCACTCTGAGAACCCGCAGGATAATCTCCAGTGGTGCCTGAGCTCGGGGCGGCAGACTTTGCTAAAGGATAAATACTTCTGTATTTGGGGGACCATGTATAGCCTATTACGTGTTCTTTTTTTCTTTCTTTCTTCCCCTTCAGAACACCTCTTTAAAAGTGTCAAAACCATTGTTAGACCTGGAACCATACAAAAGCTGGGTGCAGCCAGCTCTGGTGATCTCTTTGCAGATCTTAGTGGAGTGGAAGACAGGAAGCAGGAAGGGCATTCCACTCCTGTGTAAGGCAGGGAGGTGGGAGAGGCTGGGGTTTTGTGGAACTGAACATGTTGTCAAGCCTGGAGTTGTCAGATTGGGTTGGGTGCAGAAGGAGCTGCCACTAGGCAGCAGCAGGCGGTTGTACTTGATGCTGATAGACATTTTCATGTGTTGGATGGACAAATCAGGCTTATGAGCAGGCCTGGTGGTCAAGCTCAGGGAGGAAGGTATTTCAGTAATCCCCAAGAGGTTGGGGAAATGTCTTGCCTTCTGCCCTCCAGCTAGTGAGTGAAAGGAGCAGAGTTCAGATTGATTGAACAGTCTCTGTTCTTTTACTTCTAAGGTTATGTTGTACAAATAAATGAAGAAGGCCTAAGGGAAATGGCGAGGGAAGGGACTGATTGGAAGCTTCCTCCCTACGAGTCACGGTACAGACTGTGGCCAGGCTGCTGAGTGGAAAGGCTGAGAGGAGGCTGGGGTCACTCCAGAGAGGCTCCCAGGCTCCCTGGGTGACTGGCTCATGGCGCGCTCAGTGCTGCTTTGCCCCTGGAATATACTGATCCTCAAAGCTGGCTTTGAGGAGGGACCGTCTCTTCTAGGCCCACCAAGCCCTGGAACTGTAAGCAGATTGGGTATGACCGTGTCTTTTTCCCTGGGGATTGTAGAGCTGTCATCAGATTTCTAAAGGAGGACACACCCCTTGTTAGATTGTCCACATCTGGTGCACTGTGGAGGTTTGTGGTGGTTGGGGAAAGCTAGTCACTCAAACCGCCAGGTAAATGCAGACACGGGCGGCTGTTCACTGAGTCCAGCTGCATCCCTGCGCTCTCCCCGCTTCTTCCTTTCCCCTAAAGGATAAAACAAGACATGTTTTGGGTAATGGAAGGCCAGCCAGGTTTTGGGGACTCTGGATTGGCATGGAATGTGTTCAACATGCTTTTGGATATTAGACAAAACTAATAGATACGTAGGCTCTTCAGCATATCTTAATATTCACATGGCTGTGAGAGATGGTGTCACTTTTAATTAGCATCAAGAATGAGTGCCGTTTCTTTTATTCAGGTTAGAAATGTGTAACTAGGCCGGCGCTGCGGCTCACTAGGCTAATCCTCCACCTTGCGGCGCTGGCACACCGGGTTCTAGTCCCGGTCAGGGCGCCGGATTCTGTCCTGGTTGCCCCTCTTCCAGGCCAGCTCTCTGCTGTGGCCCTGGAGTGCAGTGGAGGATGGCCCAAGTGCTTGGGCCCTGCACCCCATGGGAGACCAGGAGAAGCACCTGGCTCCTGCCATCGGATGAGCACGGTGCGCTGGCTGCAGCGCGCCGGCTGCGGCGGCCATTAGAGGGTGAACCAACAGCAAAGGAAGACTTTTCTCTCTCTCTCTCTCACTGTCCACTCTGCCTGTCAAAAAAAAAAAAAAAAAAAAGAAAAGAAAAGAAAGAAATGTGTGACTAATGAGTTGTAAAACAATACTTAACCCTCTTGTTTTAGTGAGTCCATAGGTACAAGAGCAGGAGAAACAGGGCAGCTGGTGACTACTTGAGAGCATGTTGACGTCCTGGAGTTTGCAGTGGGTCATTTTGAATGCAGCATTATTGCATGTAATTTAGGAATTACAGACTACGGATAATAGCAGTTCCTACAGAGACCTGGTGAACTCGGTGAGATTGCATTGCACCAGAGGGGGTAGCGTTTAAGGAGTTGAGGTTGGAGGTAGTTTTGTCTGAGAGTTCTCTCTTTCCTGTTGAGAAGAATAGTGACCTTTGTTAAGGGCAGATTATCATGAATGCACAGGTACAAGGGAACACATACAGGGCAGGGTGCAGGAGAGACCGGCTGTCAGGTTCTGTCTGTCCTGTTTCTTGGAGTTGTGTGGACAGTGCCTGTTGGCCTAGCAGAGGAGTGGTGCAGCATGCACAGAGATTGTTAGCCAGCAAAGCTCCTGAGCCTGGGTGTCTACATGCAGGCAAGCCTGACTACTTGCCTGCCGAGGACAAAGCTGGTGTCCTGTGCTTCACAGTACCTGGGTAAATAGCTTTCTCGGGCAGGGGATTGTGAAGACTGGAGGTTGCCTCCTTGAAGGTGGGCAGAGGGCCAGACCTTTTCTTTGGGCAGTTAACCCTTTACTACATGAACCCTGGAAAAGCAAATTTTTATTCCTGTTGTTACCAGGGAGTTCAAGAAATCCTTTTCTTTTAGGTAGAAGGTCTGTTGCAACCACTTACAGTCTTGTTTACCACCAAACTGAAACAATTAAAATGTCTATACACACGGAGGATGTCTCCCGGAGTGTGGCGTACTTGACACCTGTCCTGGCTGACATTTCCATTGTGAGTTGAATAAAGAACAGGAGGCAAGCTGGGAGACAGCTCATTTTGAGAATTAGGATTTTAAAATATTTTGACAGGTTATAATGAAGTGCTAAATCAATAAGGTGAAATTTATTAGGAATAAATGTAAAATGGCAAATTTACTTAACAAGAAAACCAGCCAAGAAGAAAACCAACTAAGAAGTTGGTCATAATGCTGGCCCTTGGGGTTTGTTTTTGAGAGAGGAGGTGAATAATATTTTCCTTAATTGGGATTCAAAGTTAGTGTTCCCGGTTACCAAATTTAATTACAGGGTGGCTGGTGTTGTGGCACAGCAGGATGAGCTGCCGTTTGCGACACTGGCATCTCCCATGAGCGCTGGTTTGGGTCTTGGTTGCTCTGCTTCCAGTCCAGCTCTGTATGTATGCTCCTGGGAAGGCAGGAGAAGTTGGCGCAAGTACTTGGGCCTCTGCCACACGTGGGACACCTGCAAGGAGTTCCAGGCTCCTGGCTCTGGCCTGGTCTAGCCACAGCCATTGCACCCATTTGAGGAGTGAACCAGCCGATTGAAGATCTCTCTCTGTCTTTCCCTGTCTATCTGTGACTCTGCCTTTCAGATAAATAAATTTAAAAAAAAATCTTGATACTAATTGATACTTGCAAATTACTGACAAAAGTCCAGGACTAATATATATATATATATATATATATATATATATATATATATAAAAGACTTTTTAAAGAAATTATTTGAAAGAGTTACAGAGAGAGGTAGAGACAGATCTTCCATCTGCTGGTTCATTCCCCAAATGGCTGCCATGGCTGTAGCTGAGCTGAGCTGAAGCCAGGAGCCGGGAGCTTCTTCCAGATCTCCTCTGTGGGTCTAGGGGCCTGAGGACGTGGGCCATCCTCGCTGCTTTCCAAGGTGCATTAGCAGGCAGCTGGGGAGGACGTGGAGCAGCTGGGACGCGAGCTGGTGCCCACATGGGATGCTGGCACTGCAGGCTGGGGCTTTAACCCGCTGTGCCCTAGTGCCTGCCCCAGGGCAAGATTTTGATTAGGCATAATCATTGCTTAGAAGGCGTTTGTAGGACTTCTTAGGTTCTTTTTGATACTCGCCTTTTAGTATTTTATTACCATTGCAGGTTAGTCACTTTCAGTTGGTTAGGTGTAAGCTCCTCAGTTGTGTGAATTTTCTTTACACTTGCATCAGGGTTGGGGGGAAGCTGCTGAAACAAGGAAACTCTTGCACATTTGCATGGGAATGGAAATCTTGCTGCTTGTTTTGACTTCTGACAGCAGAAGTGTCTCTAGAAGCTTGGCGTCGCTTGTGATTCGGATGGTAGCTGTCATCGCAATGACTTTAGTGTATATAAGTGTCTCTTGTAAGCACTGTTTTGCCTTGTAAATTTAGGTTGAATTTATTAAGAAACTTATCAAATATATAGCAAAAATTGATTTCCAAAACTATCCAATATTTGATAAGTAATAACTGAGAGAGTCTTCAGCAAAAGTTATAATAAAACCATAGATAATTCAGCTACTCAGATTTTGACAAAACCTTAGGGAGCTGATGATGGAAGACAGAGTTATGTAGAGAGGTAGAGACAGAGAGAGAGAGAGTCTTCCATCAGCCGCCTCACTCCCCAGATGGCCACAACGGCCAGAGCTGAGACCATCTGACGTCAGGAGCCAGGAGCTTCTTTTGGGTCTCTCACGTGGTGCAGCGCCCCAAAGACTTGGGCCATCCTCTGCTGCTTTCCCAGGCATGTTAGCAGGGAGCGGGGTCAGAAAGGGAGCAGATGGAACTTGAATCGGGGCCCATATGGGATGCTGGTGTTACAGGCCAGGGCTTTAACCTGCTGTGCCACAGCACCGGTCCCTATTTAGGGATTTGAGCAGAGAAGTGATGACATCTGATTAGAACTGACTCATCTGCTTTGGAGTGGGTGCAGGAGTGAGCACAGGACAGATCAGGGGACCTGTTAGGTGACTGTTGTGTTTGAGTGAACGTGGTGGCGGCTTGGGTCAGCTTGGTGATGTGAACATGGAGCACAGTGGACAGTGTCTTTGGACATTAGCAGGATGAGCCTTATGTTTTGTTGACAAGATTAGATGGGGGTTGTGGGAGGAAGAAAAGAGTTGAGGATGACGTCTGTTTTTGGCCCAAGCGGAGGGAGTGTGTGGTCATAAACTGAGATAGAGGAGACTGTGTGAAGAAGACTGGAGGGTGAAATCAGTATTTGAGGTTTTTTGGGAAAGATTTGTTTCACTACTTGAAAGGCAGGGTTGCAGAATGGGAGAGGGAGAGGGAGAGGGAGAGGGAGAGGGGGAGAGAGAGAGAGAGAGAGAGAGGTCCTTCATCCACCAGTTCACTTCCCAAATGGCTGGAACAGGGCCAGCCAGGAGCCCAGACCCCGGAGCCCAGAACGCCACCCAGGTATCCCTGTGGGTGGCAGGGACCCAGGTGCCTGGGGCGTCCTCTGCTGCGTTCCCAGCACACTAACAGGAAGCCGGACCAGAAACGGAACAGCTGGGGCTCAAATTGGGGCTGTCACAGGACGCTGGTGTGGCGGACGGTAGCCCAGTCTACTACGCCACAACTCTGACTCTGGAACTTGAGTTTCGAGATGTCTCTTGGATGTTTTATTCACTTACCTGTGGCAATGTTTCACTTCTGTAACGGATCTAGAAACTGGCTCGAACAGAGTGTATTCATCAGGGTTTGGGGAGAAGCAAGTCGCTAGTGTAGGGTCTCCCCCCACACGAAGCAGGCCATTAGTTCTGCAGCAGACACAAGCTGTGTCTCAGCTCAGTTCCGACGGCCTGCCTGGAGCCACGGGTTGAGGCTTCAGTCTTCCAGACTGTTCCCTGCCTCTTTAAATGCCAGCTGCAAGCCCTAGATTGCTATGCCTGCGCCTCTGACCAACTGGCTGTATTTTAGAGCTCCCACAACCCCTCCTTGGGTTTGATTGATAGGCTTGAACCCACAGAGCTTAGGGAAACACTTACATTAATTGGTTTACTCTAAAGGCTATTAAACATATATAGGTGGAAGGACGCACAGCAAGCAAGATATGGGAGAAAAGACACAGATCTCACATCCGCTCTCCAGGCAGCACCCTCCAGCATCTTCACCTAGTTGGCTCTGTGGATCCTCTCACAGCTGTGTGCTTTTTTTTTTTTTTTTAAGATTTATTAATTTATTTGAAAGAGTTACAGAGAGGTCTTCTTGCTGGTTCACTCCCCAAATGGCTGTGCTGGATTGGAAGTTGAGCAGCTGGGACTTGAACTGGTGTCCATATGGGATGCCGGCTCCTCAGGTGGTTGCTTTACCCGCCGTGCCACTGTGCCGGCCCCTCGTGAGTTTTTATGGAGACCTCATTGCATAGATATGACTGCTTATAGATTGGGTGGGAAATCTAACAAGGCCTGACCATTGAGATTCTTGAGCATTCTTTGCTCCTGGGCATGGGATAGATGCCTTCTCAAATGGAGGTCTTTGTCCTCTGACAGAGTAGGTCAGAGGAAGATGGCAGTTTAGAGCTCCTGTGACCTGCCTTCGGGAAGAGAAATTCTCCTTTCTGTGGCCTGCCTGAGGGAGTGAGTTATGAACCAGGAACCATATACAGAGTCCAAACAAAGTATGTATCGTACTGTTACTGCCACTCCAGACACTGGATTGTGAATCAGGATCCTTCCCTATGGCTGGAAAGGCTGGGAGAGTTGAAGGTCAAGGAAACAGCTGTTTGCAGTGACTGCTTCTTGGGGGTCCCCTGGAGCAGCAGGGAGCTCGGCGGGGGGCCCCTGCTGCTGCTCTCAGTGGTTCCTGTGCTGCTGTCAGATGTCTGGAAGATGGCAGCCGAAGCTGTGCCGGTCCCTGCTGGAGTGGATGACTTGCTCTTCCTCCTTTCCTGTCTTCCTGCAGCTGCCTCCACAACAGGGTTCTTTTTCATCTCACAGTCTCACATGAGTGCCTCTCACTGTAGCAGAAGAGGCTTTTGGGAATGTAACTGTGACTTCTCTGGTGCACAGGAGACTACAGAAGGTGTTAGCAGTGGTGCAGAGTTGACAGCAGTCAATACAGCCCAGTGGCAGTCAGCTGGAGTCACAAAGTGAGGGTGCCTGGGAGGTCAGCGTAGACAAGAGGAAACGGGAAAGCTCTGGGCGGACTCTGGAGTTGATGGGTTGAGATAAGAGGAGCCGCACCTGAGACTGAGGGGGAACCAGTGGTGACGTAAGAACAAAAACAGAAGATGGTGTCCTGGAAGCCAGGATGCTGGCATTGAGAGAGATCGGCTCTGCCGGTTGTTTCTGACAGGTCAAATAATTGAGTATCGAGCATTGAGTTAGCAGTATGGAAGTCATTGATAATCTTGGATAGAGAACTTTTGCTGGAGGGGTGACAGTCAAAGCTGATGGTTTTTTGTTTTTGAAAGATTTATTTATTTGAAAGAGTTAGAGGGGGAGAGAGAGAGAGAGAGAGTGTGCGCGCGCGCGTGTGAGAGCGTGCACTTCTGTCCACTGGTTCACTCTCCTGATGATTGGGGCCAGGCCAGGCTGAAGCTAGGAGCTTCTTCCAGGTATGGCATTTGGAGGTGGCTTTATGTGCTATGCCATAACAGCAGCCCCAAATCTAGTGGCTTTAAGAGATAAAGGTAAGGGGCCAGTGTAGTATAGCAGATAAAACCCCCACCTGCAATGCTGACATACCATATGGGCATCCCATATGGTTCAAGTCCCGGCTGCTCCACTTCTGAACCAGCTCCCCGCTAACGGCCTGGGAAAAGCAGTGGAAGATGGCTCAAGTGCTTGGGCCCCTGCAGGTGGTGGCTGAATCTTCTTTCCTGCCCCAGCTCTGTGCAGGCATCCCGTATGGGTACCAGTTAGAGGCCCGGCTGCTCCACCTCTGATCCAGTTCTCTGCTATGGCCTAGGAAAGCAGTAGATGAATGGCCTAAGTCTTTGGGCCTCTGCACCCATATAGGAGACCGGGAAGAAGCTCTTGGCTCCTGGCTTTGGATCAACACAGCTCCCGCCGTTGAGGCCATCTAGGGAGTGAACAGTGGACAGGAGAGGTCTCTCTGACTCTGCCTCTCTGTAACTCTGCCTTTCAAACTAAATAAATTAATCTAAAAAAAAAAGATTTATTTTATTTGAAAGGCAGAGTTAGAGGGAGAAATGCAGAGAGGGGCTTACTCCCCAAGTTTAACTATAATGGCAGGGACTGGGCCAGGCTGAAGCCAGGAGCTAGGAGCTTCACCTGTGTCTCCCACATGGGTACAAGGGCCCAAGCATTTGGGCCATTCTCCATTGCTTTCCCAGGGGTATTAGGGAGCTGGATTGGAAGTGGAGCACCCAGGACTTGAGCCAGTGCCTATATGGGATGCTGGCACTGCAGGTGGCAGCTTAACTTGCTACACCACAACTCCGACCTGAAAAGCAGGATTTTTAAAAGACAGAAGGATAGTGCATAGTCAGACATGGGTGCAGGCAACCTTGTGAGGGAGGATTGCTGGGATAATTCTAACGCTCGTGTCTCATGTCATTTCAGTATTGGCTAGCTTTGATTTTCTTTTTCAATGGGAATTCAGATTTGCATTCTTCCTGTGTTAAGTTTAAGTTGCATCTTCCATGATTTGGTTCTGTTAGGAGACTCTGGATCTTGTTTAAATCTGACGGTGTGTGATTTGGATTCTAGCCTTCTTCCCTAATGCACCTGCTGTGTTTACTGTTCAGTAAGTAAATGGCTTCTGTAGTTACTGTGTCCAGGTTTTCTAGTTGTTTTTAAGGGGAGAGATAAGGTGGAGTGTGCTTGTTCCTCCTTACCTAGAACTGCAGACTGCAGTGGGGCCATGATGCCCGAAGGACTTCGTGTTTCTTTTAAAAGATTTATGTGTTTTCATTTTATTTCAAAAGCAGAGGCAAGAGAGTACAAGCTCGAGAGCTTAAGATCTTCCATCTGCTGGTTCACTTCCTCCATTTTTACAACAACCTGGACTGTGCCAGACAAACCAGACCTTGGAACTCAGTCCCTATCTCCCCACTGGGGTGGCAGGGACCCATTGTACTTGAGTCATCATCACTGCCTTCTAGGTGCATCAGCAGGAAGCTGGGAGGACCCACAGCGCTGGGCAGGATGTGGAATGTTGTCTCCGTCAGCGCCCTCCTCCAGTCACTCCAGGAGTGCTCCTCCCGGCTCCTTGGTGACTGGGATCCTTTTGGTGTCTCTCACTCTAGAGCTTCTTTTACTTCTTTCAGGTAGGCAGCGTGCCCTGTACGTGTACATGATAGCCCTTAGTTCTTTTGCATATGATTGAAGGATGGCTTATTCTTGAGCACTGATTGACTTTTAATTAGCTTCAGTAGAATGGTGGTTTTTTTGTTTTAATTTTAAGCTGTTTACACTAAGATTTTGTGGGGGTCCTGTTTGTGATGTGGGATGGAATAGTGTGAAGAAGCAGGCTTTGGACTGATTGTGTTTGAATTCCAGATCTGATCCTTGCTCCTTTGATATTCGCCAGGCTGCTCAACCTCTCTGAGTCTTTTTTTTTTTTTTTAATTTTTTTAATTTTTGACAGGCAGAGTGGACAGTGAGAGAGAGAGACAGAGAGAAAGGTCTTCCTTTTTCCATTGGTTCACCCTCCAATGGCCGCCGTGGACGGCGCACTGCGCTGATCCAAAGCCAGGAGCCAAGTGCTCCTCCTGGTCTTCCATGGGGTGCATGGCCCAAGCACTTGGGCCATCCTCCACTGCACTCCCGGGCCACAGCAGAGAGCTGGCCTGGAAGAGGGGCAACCGGGATAGAACCCGATGCCCCGACCCGGACTAGAACCTGGTGTGCTGGCGCCGCTAGGCGGAGGATTAGCCTATGGAGCTGCGGCGCTGGCCCTCTGAATCTGTTTTGTCCCTCCCCCCCATCTGTTAAGTAGAGGTTATAGTAACTTTAATAAATGTGATGTTGGCCGGCGCCACGCTCCATAGGCTAATCCTCCACCTACAGCACTGGCACACCGGGTTCTAGTCCCGGTCAGGGCACTGGATTCTGTCCTGGTTGCCCCTCTTCCAGGCCAGCTCTCTGCTGTGGCCCGGGAGGGCAGTGGAGGATGGCCCAAGTGCTTGGGCCCTGCACCCCATGGGAGACCAGGAGAAGCACCTGGCTCCTGCCATCGGATCAGCCCCGTGCACCGGCCGCAGCGCACCAGCCGCAGCGCACCAGCCGTATTGGCCATTGGAGGGTGAACCAACAGCAAAGGAAGACCTTTCTCTCTGTCTCTCTCTTTCACTGTCCACTCTGCCTGTCAAAATAAATAAATAAAGAAATAAAAATAAAAATAAATGTGATGTAGAGTATAGTTCTTATTACGTGGCACATCATAGAAATAAGAGCTGTTATTTAGGGCAGAGTCACTCTGGTGTTCAGCAAGTAAAGTTCCTGACAATGTAGTTGTTTTCTGCTTTAGGGATTTAGAGACAGATCTTTATCTTCATCTGCTTTATATTGATCTAAGAACTGGGAAGCAGCCTGTGTTGTCATTTGCTTGGTGTACACAGTAGACAGTTTACTGTTACTGCTAACATTGGCTTTTCAGAATGCAGTAGCTTCACAGCTCCCTTTTCCCTGTATGTTTGTTCAGTCAGTGGTTCAGTCCCAATGTCATGGCTATGTACCTTGGGCTGTGCAGTGGACAGATGAATGGCATGCAGTACTCCCACTTTTGACCAGTGCCACGGTCTAGTGCTATAAGATTTTTTTGGCTAAGGAGTTATTTTTGAAGTATAAAGAAGCCTTTGTCCAGATGATTTTCACACTCACCTTCGCATTCTTGATACATTTCTGATTTTCAGGAAGTTTACTTTTGACCTCTTTTCTTTCAGAATACGGGTCACGCATAGAAAATTAATCAATTTAAAAAAATATATCATGTAGGATCTCTGTCCTTAATGTGCTATACATTGTGAATTAATACTATAACTAGTACTCCAACAGTATTTTTCACTTTGTGTTGTTATGTGAGGGCAAACTGTTGAAATCTTTACTTAATTTATACTAAACTGATCTTCTGTATATAAAGAGAATTGAAAATGAACCTTGATGTGAATGCAAGGGGAGAGGGAATGGGAAAGGGGAGGGTTGTGGGTGGGAGAGAAGTTATGGGGGGGGGGAAGCCATTGTAATCTATAAGCTATACTTGGGAAATTTATATTCTTTAAATAAAAGCGTTATTAAAAAAAAAAGAATATGGGTCACAGCTTGTCTTAGTACAGGAAGTTTTGGTAGACTGAGTTAAGAAGAAGGGAAACCCATGTGAAATGGTTGTGTATTCTGAACGTGGGAGAGCTTCACTGATAACTTCAGGTCGTGGCACTGTGGCACAGCAGATTAAAGACCCAACTGGCAGCACCAACATCCCATACGGGCAGCGGTTTGAGTCCTGGCTGCTCCACTTCCGATCCAGCTCCCTGCTAATGCGTCTGGGAAAGCAGCTGAGGATGACTCAGTGCTTGGGCCCCTGCACCCACGTGGGAGACTGGAAAGAAGCTCCTGGCTCTTGGCTTTGGTCTGGCCCAGCCCCAGTTGTTGCAGCCATTTGGGGAGTGAACCAGAGGACGGAAGTCCTCTCTCTGTCTCTACCGGTCTCTGTAACTCTGCCTTTCAAATAAAAATAAAACAAAATCTTTAAAAAAATAAGCCCATTCATGCAGAAAGGACCAGGGGTACTCACCCTACAGATGCCTTTAGGGGGTTGAGCAAATGTTGCATTATGCAGTAAGCCAAGTTTGTTACGTTTCTTTATTCATCTGGGACAAAGTAAGCATTTTAATGAAATGGTTCGGGAAATATCTGCTTTATGCCCTATTTGAATTAATTGAAATTTTCATTCTTATATCTTATCAATTTCATAGTTAAAATATTGGTTTGTATACTTAATTAAGAGTGAGTTAAATAATGGGGTAAGTGGGAGAGTTAGAACACAGCATGCATTAAATTGCCTCTTGCTGTTTGGGTTTAGTACTGGTGGAATAGTGTTCTTACTTGTGTAAAATACAAACCAGAGCAAAGAGCATTTATTCAGATGTGGCTGAGGCCCTCAGAGCTAGTACACGCATCTCTCTATTCCTTGGTGAGGTCACTCGTGCATCCGTGAAGTGTGCGGTTGTCATGTGGCCTGGGTGCTGTTTCAGAGGCATGTGTGCTGTTGGTGGACTGTGGTGGGCAGAGACCAGGTGTGAGGAGTGACCGACTTGGTTGATTTGCTCTCTGATTCATCGGGAAGGGAAGGCCTCCTCAGGAGACCTGATTGCCATGGACTCTGTTTTCAGGGCTACAGCCCTCCAGAAAGGCGGGCAGAGCAGTCTGTAAACAGCAAGTGTTTCCGACTGTAACCGGCTGGAACTTTTTTGACCTTCACTTTGGTTTTATTTAATAATGCTTAAAATATTGACCTGGAGTGTAAGTCCTGAGGCTACAGAGCTGAAAGACGCAGTCAGTGTCCCTGCAGTCTTGCTGCTTATCTCATGAGGCAAGATTGAGCGTTACTCAACAAAGTGCTGAGCAGGAAGCCACGCCATGAGAGTCCTCTGGGGTAGGGCCACGTCCCCCTTGCTCTTTGCTGTGTCTCCAGTGCCGAGTGCGATGTGTTAGTCGCTCAGGAAATTCCAGTATGTAGTGAGGGAACTCTGCCGGAATGCGGAAGAGAGGCAGGGCTGCTCCCACTGCTGTGCGTGCAAGCAGAGCCAGGTGGAGGGCGCAGCAGATGGCACACGGGTGTGAGACAGGGTACAGACTGCTCTAACATTCCTGGAAGAGCATGGTGGGTGGGAGATGTCAGACTGGAAAGCTAGAGTGGGCTTGGTCAGTCAGGAATTAGGGGTCTCGTTTCTTTAAAAGTGGCAAGGACTGTTTTCGGCAGTACTAGAAGTCGGGTGTCCTAATGCCCAGGCGACCCTTTCATATAACATGGTACGTGCCACGTCAGGACAGCATCGCAAGGATTTGGGTTCTGTATCCATTAGTGAAGGCTGGGTCATTGGAACTCTGTAAGCTGTGAGTGAACTTACACCATGTTTTGAGGAGAAGGATATAGCATACATGTTGTTTTCCTGTGGATAAAGGTTGGATTAAACTCTTTTAAAGGATAAGCAAGGTCTGTCTGTCTTTGAATTTTAGTTCCCTAGAATGGGGCTATCTGTGTTATCATTTGAGAATATCATATCATATTATCAGAATAGGAGTAAATGGGGGGAAAAAAGAACTTTGTATATACTCCTGTAGCTAGCCCTGCACTTGGTTCTGAGACCTGGTCCTCATCCCAAGGTCTTTGGGGTAGGGCCATGTCTCTGTGAAGTCATTCCAGTCATTGGAGGAAGAAGTACATGGTTGGTTATAGCACAGTGGGACAGGGTCATGTGATAGAGACATACATGCACAAGATGGTGTGTCCCCATCAATCTTGGGTGGGAGCAGGATCTTGGCAGACTTGAGGTTCTTATATTTAACTGGGTTTTGAGGGCTGATGAGGAGTTAGGAGTAAGTTGGGTAGAGTAGAGGAAGGACCAGTGTTAAGGGAAAGTGGAGTAGTTGATGGGCGGGGCACGGGGAGATGATAGGAAGTAAAATAAGAAACTAACGGTTCTGGTCGTGGTCAGCTCTGTTTTGAGTGGGAGGGCTGCTGTGGGATACAGTGGGGTCAGTGGGTGCTCTGATCGTGGGTAAAGGAGCACTGTTGGAGAACCGCTGTTCTAAGCAGAGGGTTTCTAGTAGCCTGATAATGGGGCCATTGAAGACTTTTAAGCAGTTGACATAATTCATTCTAGGAAAGGTCACTCTGGTACTGGTGAGGAGATTGCATTGAAGGGGGCACCACAGTGAAGAAGGATCCGTTAGAAGTTTATTGCAGTAGTACAATACCTGAGAGATCTTGGATGTGGGCGGTAAGTGAGGTGGGAGAGAGACAGAGAATGAATGAATGAGTATCTGTATGTGGGCAGGCGGAGGAGCTGATGGAGTTTTCTGTATTGCTGACTACTCTTTACTGCTTCCTTCAGATGAGGGGTGGGAACCTTTTTTCTGGCCAGGCCATTTTGACTATCTTTAGCGTCATTCACAGGCCACACAAAATTACCAACTTTTAGCCTGCTGTGCATTTATTGAACTTAGAGTCCCACCTCCTGTTTTCATGGCAGGGCCAGACCAAATGAGTTCCTGGGCCTTTTATAGCCGGTGGGCTGGACATTCTCCACCTCTGCTTTTTAGGCTTACGACACAAGAGTATTTCAAAAAGTTAATGGGAGATGGAATTAAAAGATAAGTTTATTTTGGTGCAACAGTTTTTTATGATATAGGTAGCTTCAAAAGGGTCATGGAAAATGTGTATTTTGAAAAAACTAGGATATATTTCAAAATATTTTTGCACCCAAATTAATTTTTTAACTGTTTCCCATGAACTTTTTGAAGGTCCCTTCTTACATCACTGATTTAGCAAAGTCAGATATAAATTGATACTTCTGTGTGGACAGTGCACATTATCTCCCCAGTGTGCTCTGTGTGTGTGTGTGAACCCCTTTGCTGTTTTATGTAATCATCTATTCACATTGCCCACATCCTTATGTATCCTCTTGCTCTTTTCCTTCTGGCATTTCTCTGCTTCCAATCATTTTCCTTTGCTTGAAGAATACTTCCTGGTAATTCTGTTAGTTTATGTCTTTTGGTGGCAGATTCTTTCAGTTTTTATTTAACTGAAAATACCTTTTTTTGATATTGAGAGAGACAGAGAGAAAGGTCTTCCTTTCGTTGATTCACTACCAAATGGCCGCAATGGCTGGAGCTGCGCCAATCTGAAGCCAGGAGCCAGATGCCTCTTCCTGGTCTCCCATATGGGTGCAGGGGCCCAAGGACTTGGGTCATCTTTTACTGCTTTCCCAGGCCACAGCAGAGAACTGGATCATGATTAGAACCGGTGCCCATATGGAATGCCGGCATTGCAGGCCAAGGATTAACCCACATGCCATGGTGTCGGCCCATCATTTTTTTTTTTTTTAAGATATTTATTTAGGGGCTGGCACTGTGAGGAAGTGGGGTAACGCCCTGGCCTGAAGCGCTGGCATCCCATATGGGCGCCAGTTCAAGACCTGGCTGCTCCACTTCTGATTCAGCTCTCTGCTGTGGCCTAGGAAAGCAGTGGAAGACGGCCCAAGTCTTTGGACCCTGCACCCGTGTGGGAGACCCAGAAGAAGTTCCTGGTTCCTGGCTTCAGATTGGCACAGCTCCGGCTGTTGTGGCCATTTGGGGAGTGAACCAGCGGGTGGAAGACCTCTATCCCTGTGCCTCTCCTGTCTCTGTGTGTAACTCACTAACTTTGAAATAAATAAATAAAATAAATAAATAAATCTTTAAAACAAAAAGATATTTGAGAGGTACAGTTACAGAGAGTTGGGGGGTGGGGAGACACTGGTTCACTCCCCAGGTGACCACAATGGCTGGAGCTGAGCCTATCCAAAGCCAGGAGACAGGAGCTTCTTCTGGGTCTTCCATGGGGGTGCAGGGACCCAAACACGTGGGCCATCTTCTGCTTTCCCTGGCCTTAGCAGAGAGCTGCATCGGAAGGAGGAGCAGCCGGCACTTGAACCGGCGCCCATATGGGATGGCAGCGCTGCAGACTGGGGCCTTAGCCCACTGTGCCATAGCCCTGGCCCCCTGAAAATATCTTAATTTACATTGTTGTTGAGGAAGCATTCGGTGAGATAAAATTTTGGCTGTGCAGTCGTTGCTATCTTCTGAGATGCATTGTTGAGTCCTGTTACCCATGGATTCTGTTATGAAGTCAGTGGTTTTCTCTGATTTTCCTCAGCCACTGGACATAGTTGTGATTTTTTGTTAAACCATTATTTAGTCAATTATTATTTTTATGTATACACTTATACTTTTTATTTATACATTGACTTTTGAGGCTTGTAGTACAGTATAATGTTAACTGTTTTTTTTTTTTTTAAGTATTTTATTTATTTGAAAGGGTTACAGAGAGAGAGGTAAAGACAGAGAAGTCTTCCATCTGCTGGTTCACTCCCCACATAGCTGCAACCACTGGAGCTGCGCTGCTCTGAAGCCAGGAGCTTCTTCCAGGTCTCCCATGTGGGTGCAGGGGCCCAAGGACTTGGAATGTCTTCCACTGCTTTCCCAGGCCATAGCAGAGAGCTGGATTGGAAGAGGAGCAGCCGGGACTAGAACCGGCGTCCATATGGGATGTCGACACTTTAGGCCAGGGCTTTAACCTGCTGCGGCACAGCACACACACACATGTGCGCGTGTGTACACAGAGCTTTCATCCACTGGTTCACTCTGTAAATGGCTGCAGTGGCTTGGGCGGTGCCTCGCTGAAGCCAGAAGCCTTCCCAGGTGCAGTAGCAGGGAGCTGGACTGGAAGTTGGGACTCAACAAGCACCTAGTGTGGAATGCTGTTGCAAGTGGCAGCTTACCTTCTGCGCCAAAATGCTAGCCCCTTCTTAGTTTGTTTTAAAGTTCACATCCCTGCGCCTACACCTGGGTCAAGAATCTTAATTCTTGCTGTACCTGTTACTTACTTTTCTTATGCCTACAAACAGCTTCTTAGTCAAACCTTCACAGGCTCAGGCCCTCAGTTCATGTATTCTTCACATTATCTTAGGGAGCCCATTTCCTAGAGGTCTTGTTTTCTTAGCTGGTTGCTTCTTAAGACTTTGCTGTGTTGCTGTCACTCTGCTTTTCTCCAGGGGTGGGGCTTGAGTGTGGTCGTTGCTGTCGTCCTTGCTTTCTCCTGGGCTGAGCTTTCTGGTATCTCTTTGTCTTTCTTGGCTAAGTCTTCATTTTGGTGTACCAGTCAGCCAGCCAGTCATCGCTTTGGAAACGGGTGTGGTGTCTTCCGGTGAAGCGCATTCCTCCTCTTGAGCCTACTTCTCTCCTGGACTCTTCTTTCTCCAGGGGCCTGGCTGTCAGTTCATTGACATCCATGCCTTGTTTGTTTATGCTCGGATATTGATGGAGGACTCTCCTCCCCTGGCTTTTGAGACAGGGTGCTTAGGAGGTGGCAGTTTGAACACTACCGGTTGGGGCCGGTGCTGTGGCGTAGTGGGTAAAGGCACTGCCTGCAGCGCTGGCATTCCATGTGGGCGCCGGTTTGAGTCCCGGCTGCTCCACTTCCAATCCAGCTCTCTGCTATGGCCTGGGAAAGCAGTATAGGATGGCCTAAGTGCTTGGGCCCCTGCACCATGTGGGAGACCTGGCAGAAGCTCCAGGCTCCTAGCTTCAGATTGGCCCAGCTCTGTCCATTATGGTCATTTGGGGATGGAACCAGTGGATGCAAGACCTCTCTCTAGCTCTGCCTCTCTGTAACTTTGCCTTTCAAATAAAATAAATACATCTTTAAGAAAACAAGGAAAATACATGATTAAAAACTTGATAGTATTTCGACTGGGTGCTCCACCGCCTTCATGGTTCAGATGATGATCTTCAAATTGTGAAGCTGTTCCAACTGCTTACCCTCTGTAGGAAATGTTCCCCCGTCCATCCCTAGGACTTGGAGGAGCTTGGACGTGTGTGCCGTGGTGGGGGCACGTGACGACAGGCCTGCGTGGGCTGTTGAACGTGTGTACCGTGGTGGGGGCGCCGCGACGACAGGCCTGTGTGGGCTGTTGAACGTGTGTGCCGTGGTGGGGGCACGTGACGACAGGCCTGTGTGGGCTGTTGAACGTGTGTGCCGTGGTGGGGGCACGTGACGACAGGCCTGCGTGGGCTGTTGAACGTGTGTGCCGTGGTGGGGGCACGTGATGACAGGCCTGTGTGTGCTGTTGAACGTGTGTGCCGTGGTGGGGGCGCCGCGACGACAGGCCTGTGTGGGCTGTTGAACGTGTGTGCCGTGGTGGGGGCGCCGCGACGACAGGCCTGTGTGGGCTGTTGAACGTGTGTGCCGTGGTGGGGGCACGTGACGACAGGCCTGTGTGGGCTGTTGAACGTGTGTGCCGTGGTGGGGGCACATGACGACAGGACTGTGTGGGCTGTTGAACGTGTGTGCCGTGGTAGGGGCGCCGTGACGACAAGCCTGCGTGGGCTGTTGAACGTGTGTGCCGTCGTGGGGGCACGTGACGACAGGCCTGTGTGGGCTGTTGAACGTGTGTGCCGTGGTGGGGGCATGTGACGACAGGCCTGCGTGGGCTGTTGAACGTGTGTGCCGTGGTGGGGGCACATGACGACAGGCCTGCGTGGGCTGTTGAACGTGTGTGCCGTGGTGGGGGCACATGACGACAGGCCTGTGTGGGCTGTTGAACGTGTGTGCCGTGGTGGGGGCACGTGACGACAGGCCTGCGTGGGCTGTTGAACGTGTGTGCCGTGGTGGGGGCACATGACGACAGGCCTGTGTGGGCTGTTGAACGTGTGTGCCGTGGTGGGGGCACGTGACGACAGGCCTGTGTGGGCTGTTGAACGTGTGTGCCGTGGTGGGGGCACATGACGACAGGACTGTGTGGGCTGTTGAACGTGTGTGCCGTGGTAGGGGCGCCGTGACGACAAGCCTGCGTGGGCTGTTGAACGTGTGTGCCGTCGTGGGGGCACGTGACGACAGGCCTGTGTGGGCTGTTGAACGTGTGTGCCGTGGTGGGGGCATGTGACGACAGGCCTGCGTGGGCTGTTGAACGTGTGTGCCGTGGTGGGGGCACATGACGACAGGCCTGCGTGGGCTGTTGAACGTGTGTGCCGTGGTGGGGGCACATGACGACAGGCCTGTGTGGGCTGTTGAACGTGTGTGCCGTGGTGGGGGCACGTGACGACAGGCCTGCGTGGGCTGTTGAACGTGTGTGCCGTGGTGGGGGCACATGACGACAGGACTGTGTGGGCTGTTGAACGTGTGTGCCGTGGTGGGGGCGCCGCGACGACAGGCCTGTGTGGGCTGTTGAACGTGTGTGCCGTGGTGGGGGCACGTGACGACAGGCCTGTGTGGGCTGTTGAACGTGTGTGCCGTGGTGGGGGCACGTGACGACAGGCCTGTGTGGGCTGCTTTCCTCTGCGAGTCGTCTCCCTGGGCCCTTCACTGTGCCAGCTCATCTCCTCACCTCCGGGAAGTTTTCTGAAATTACGGTGATGAGTTCCTCCTCCTCTTTCCCGTTTTCTTCCTGGGAGCCTGTTATTAAGAACTTGTCTCTCCTTGACAAGGTCTGTCAGTTTTGTGTGTTTTCATTTCATTTTATTTTTCTTTGTTTCGTTTTTGTCTTTCTGTTCTGCTTTCGTGGAGCTTGTTCAGTCGACTTCACCTTCTTCTTGAGTTTTCAATTTCTGCTTACCAGGTTCTTTAATTTCCAGAGGCTCTTTTTTGTTTGTTTGTTTGTTTTTTCCTCCTGCTGTTCTGAGAGCGTCCTTTAGGTGATTGCTAGTGGATACAGTTCCTTTTCCTGTGACTTGCTTTTTTTCCCTTTTCTTTTTCTCCTGTCTGTGGGTCTCCATCTTCCTACATGTCAGAGGCTTTTCTCACAAGCCTGATATATTTTTTTGAGATAAGTCAGAAACTTCTTTGGAAGCCTTAAGTATATGAATGGAGCCTTTTAACTGGCAATCAGGATAGTCAGGGCAGACCATTTCTTGGGGACTCCCCAGTGCTGGCATCTTTAGATCTTTCTTCTTAGACTGATCAGATTCCCCAAGATATTCTAATGGTCTGTTTCCTGCAGGGCAGAGCCCTGACTCCTTTACTTGGAAGCTGTGTGGGTCAGAGGGATGGAGGAACTGGGGCATGGGTTCAGTGACCAAGTCCACCCCTGCTGAGTAGGGTTGGGCTGGTTGGCTTTAATCCAAAATGCTTTTTCCAGTTTTCTGTCAGAGTTGGGGAGAACCAGTTCCATCCAGGCATGGTGCTGAGGCTCCCGTTGCAGTGTCAGCAGGCTTCGCCAGCGCTGTGCCTTGTCCCCCAGTTCTGTCTGCAGCAGGTGCTGCCGGCTATGAGCTGTCTGGGCACTGCCGTGGAGCAGGCGTGGTTCTCAGTGTTGCTGGCTGCTGGCGTAGTTAGGGTCTGGCTGTCTTGGGGTTGCTTAGTCATTACTGTGCTTCCAGTCTGCTATTGTTCCCACTTCCTCCAAGTTTTTTTTCTTTTCTCCTTTTCCTGTTTGCCTTGATTTCTGTCTTCCTTGTTAGTTTTTCTCACAGCCTTGGACATTTTGTGACTTTTTTCTTTATTCTGTTGTAATTCCTCTCTTGGTTTTTTACATTTTAAAAATCTCGTTTTTTAAAAATATTTCTTTAACTTTAGTGGGAGGGATTGGAGTAGGTGTGTATGGTGTGTGTCATCTTACTGTATGCCAGATTAATTTATTTGTGGTTGTTTTAGTCGTTCTCGGCTATCTGATTTGTATTCCTTCAAGTAGAGTGAAGATGTAGGGGTGGGCACTCAGCCTACCTGTCGAGGTACTCGTTTGTTATATGGCCGTAGCTACTGCTTCTAGCTTCCTGCCGATGCAGGCTCTGGGTAGCAGTGATGAGGGCTCCCGGCTCATATAATTGAGTTCCTGTGCCCCCCACCCCCGGCTCCGTGCTGGAAATCTGGATTGAGTTCCTGCCTTGCTGTTTCAGTTCACCTCAGCCCTGGCCAGTGTGGGCATTTGGGGATTGAACCAGTGGGTTGTGGGTGGAGAGAAAAAACTGTCTCTTAAAAAAGAGAGAGTGCTAAAGAGGCAGAGAAACAGAGATACGCATGAATATGGTTTGAAGACAGGCCTTGATGTCTTTGCATTCTCCATTTGAGCTCTAGTGCAGTGTGTGTGGTAGGCCATGAAGAAGCCAAGTATAAGGTGGTGAACACAGTTGAGATAAAGGTGGTTATTCATATGCATCTTTTTTTTTTAAGGTCCTCTGACTACTATGGACAGAAGAAAGAAACGAGGAGTATTTTAAAGATCGTTTGATTTCTTCCCAGAGTTATTGTGGCCTTCTGAACTGTAAGTCTGAGTCTCTTGCTACACTTGTATCTTGACGTTCTGTTTTACTATGTTTCCTTTCACCTGTCTCAGGGCTCTGACTACAGAAGAAGGAAAGGTGGGGGATTTGCAGAGGAGGTGAGGAGGAAAGTTGTTCAGTGCTGCTGAGTGCAGCTACTTCATAAACATGGTTTCTTCTGAGATTGGTAAGAAGTACAACAGTAGTGGTTAATAACAGTTACAATGTACTCAGAGTAGTGTCTAATACGTTATGGATGCTGTAAATTATAATTGCTGATTGGATCCTCAGTAACCTTGTGAGGAAGGTTCACTGTTTACTCTGCTTGCATAAACTAAAATCCAAAGAAGACCAAGGTTGCCAAGTGAATGGCAGAGCTGGGCTTCGTACAGTGTGTGTGCTTCACTGTGTCTCTGGTGTCTGGATGCCATGTTGGTCAGCCCCTTTATCCACATGGGATACTTTCCAAGACCTCCAGTAGGTGCCTGAAACGGTGGACAGTACTGCAGCCCGTTAAGTACTGTATCTTTTTTCCTTACTTACATACCTGTGATAAACTTTAATTTATAATTTGGGCATAATCATTTAACTGTAGATCTTAGCAACCTCAGCCTATGATTGTTATTTTTTCTTTATTAGGTCAAGGACTTTTTTTTTTTAAAGACATATGTATTTATTTTCAAGAGTTACAAAGAGGGACAGACAGAGATAGCTTCCATTCTCTGGCTCACTCACCAGATGGCAACAACGGCCAGCGCTTGTCCAGGCCAAAGCCAGGAGCTTCATCTGGGTGTCCTACGTGGATGGCAGGGGTCCAAATACTTGGACCATCTTTCAGTGCTTCCCCAGGCCATTAGCAGGGAGCCGAATTGGAAGTGGAGCCGCTGGGGCATCAACTGGTGCCCATGTGGGATGCTGGCACTGCAGGCGATGCTGTAACCTGCTGTGCCCAGTGCTGGCCTCTGCTGCTCCACTTCTCAGGAGGAGGCACCTGTGTCTTCTTGGCGTATCTGGGTTGCCAGTGTCACTAGAGCGCTCTAGGGTCATTTTACATAAACAGAGATGCTTACACAGAAGCTCCATCACGTGGCCATTGTCGATCTGCTGACCGAGAGGGCTGTGAAGTGACTGGTGACTGGGTAGCCTGTATGGCATGGATATACCAGACGAGGACGATGGACGTCTCACGTGCGATGGTGGGGAGAGTTCATCATACTGCTCACAATGGCACATAATTAAAACTTAAAAATTGATTATTTCTGGAATTTTTTATCTAATATTTTCCGATCCTGGGTGACTAAAGCCACAGAAACAAGCTGTGAAGAAGAGAGGACTACTGTAATTTCTCTTATTATTTAATCTACCCAAACCTAGTTTTCTTGTCTGACAAAGATCATTCTAGGGTCTCCCTTATGGGATTGTTATCAAGATACTGTGGGCTACATGTAATGTGTCCAGCACTCAAAATTGTTAGTGGTTATTTGGTGTTATTTTTCTCATGTTAATGAGAGGAATACATCCCTAGAGAGATTAGATGATTTGTGGTTTGCAGTATGTAGTGTTTTTCGACACTATGTATTACAGAAGCTACAGAGCTGAGAATCTTTCCCACTTTGTTTTCCAAAGACTGCTGTTTCTTCTAGGTCTAGTGTAAATCAAGGATAGATAGGTTCATAGAAGAGTCACAGTCTCTCTTTTGGTGAGCATTTGGTTTTACCAGTATGTTGCTACAGTAAGTGCCTGATGGTTTGAACTTCATGGAATCATGAATTCATGCTCCTTTATAACTGTTGAATTTGACCTTGCAAATGTCTTTGGAGTAAGACTGTTTCTCCATGTATGGTCACTTCACCCTCCTCTTTTGTTCTCCTTGTTTGCTCACATCTGCCTGTGTTTCTGAGGATTAGAGAAGGGAAATTATGTCATGCCCTTTGAATTTCCTAGCGAGGCCTAGAAGTCTCACTCCTGTTTATGCAGTCCTCCTGCTCTTGGTGGGCAGAGAGAGAAGGGCCTGTTCAGTTCTCTGTTCTGTGTCCTGAGTGATTGTTTTACACTTGGGAGGAGATCGCAGCCTTGCTGTTGGAACTGTTTCCTCTACCCCTGTTTGTGTTATGCTCTTCTCCTTACAGCCTGTCTCTTTGAGTTTTTGAGGGCAATATTTTTGTTACTTTATAAAATCTCTGCTTAACCCACTGTTAGTTTTCACGAAATGCTAAATGAGGTTTGTTTGTTTGAAGATCTATTTATTTGCAAGGCACAATGATGGAGGAGGGGGAAGAAAGAGAGAAGAATCAGTCTTCCATCTACTGGTTAGTCTCTAGTTGGCCGCATCTACCAGGCCTGGTCCAGGATGAGGCTAGGAGCCTGGAACTCCATGTGGCCTCCAAGTACGTGGCAGGGTCTTTAAGCACTTGGGCCGTCTTCTGCTTTCCTAGACACGTGAGCAGGGAGCTGGATTGGAAGTGGAGTAGCTGGGACTCAAACCAGTGCTCATACGGGATACTGGTTTTGTAGGAGGTGGCTCAACCTGCTGTGCCACAATACCAGCCCCATGAATTATGTGTACTGCTTATCACAGATAAGTTCTTTTTTTCAACTCATCAGTTGTTGGAGCTTCATAGCACCAGGACAGAATGGACTCATCCTGATCCGGCTTGTTCTTTGGCATTTGAAAACACATCAACCCATGAAAACAGCCTCACCCAGTGTTCTTGTGCTGCCCTCCCTGGAGAAGATGATCGGGCACTGTGGGTGAGACTGGTCTCCCACCCAGGGTAGGGTTGGTGCTGTGTTTGTTTTGACAGGTAGAGACAGAGAGACAGAGAGAAAGGTCTTCCTTCCAGTTGATTCATCCCCCAAATGGTCACTATGGCCGGCACGCTGCGCCGATCCGAAGCCAGGAGCCAGGTGCCTCCTCCTGGTCTCCCATGTGGGTGCAGGGCCCAAGCACTTGGGTCATCTTTTACTGCTTTCCCAGGCCACAGCAGAGAGCTGGACTGGAAGAGGAGCAACTGGGACAGAATCTGGTGCCCCGACCGGGACTAGAACTGGGGGTGCCGGTGCCACAGGTGGAGGATTAGCCAAGCGTGGGACAGAATCCAGTGCCCCAACTGGGACTAGATCCCCGGGTGCCAGCGCCCAAGGCGAAGGATTAGCCAAGTGAGCCGCTGCGCTGGCCCGACTCTGTGGTTCTTAAACAAAAAGCTTCTTACATTTCTAGAATGCTAGGCACCATGTTCAATGCTGGACTTTCCCATGTGAACTAGATGGACGTGGTCCTTGTTCTTTCTAAATTTCTTTTCTTTGAGGGGGTACAGACAGTTTACTTAGTCTTTTGGTGCATTTTCAAGTAGAACTAATAGGATTTGTTAACAGCTTGCTTGACTTTTTGCCTGGGCCAGCTAGAAGGATGGAAGACTGGGTGAATTTGGTTTCAAGGCATTTTAAGGTTCGATTTGTCTGTTGGGGATCCTAGCAGAGATGTCTGGAGCTTGGAAGAAAAGACTGGGCTGCAAGTGGACAGCTGGGGAGCACTGCTCACTGAGGGAGTGCGCGCGGAGCGAGGAGGCGACCAGCAGCATTCTGGCGTCATTCTGCTCTTCCGTGTCCGTGGAGAGAGGCTGGCAGTGGGCACAGGGCAGGTGGAGTGGACAGAGGGGAGGAGGTGCTTCAGGGAGCAGGGTCAGCTCTGTCAAATGCAGCTGCAAGGTCAAGATGAGGATTGAGGTTTGACTTTGGAGTTGGCATCTTGGAGGTCATTTTGTAGTATTTAGGAATGGGAGATTGATTCACTGTAGTTTCACGCGGGCCGAGTTCCTCACAGTAGTGAGCTAAGTTCTCATTTTTCTTTTTCTTTTTCTTTTTTTTTTATTTTTGACAGGCAGAGTGGACAGTGAAAGAGAGAGACAGAGAGAAAGGTCTTCCTTTGCCGTTGGTTCACCCTCCAATGGCCGCCGCGGCCGGCGCACCGCGCTGATCCGATGGCAGGAGCCAGGTGCTTCTCCTGGTCTCCCATGGGGTGCAGGGCCCAAGCACCTGGGCCATCCTCCACTGCACTCCTGGGCCACAGCAGAGAGCTGGCCTGGAAGAGGGGCAACCGGGACAGAATCCGGCGCCCCGACCGGGACTAGAACCCAGTGTGCCAGCGCCGCAAGGCGGAGGATTAGCCTGGTGAGCCACAGCGCTGGCTAAGTTCGCATTTTTCATCACCATCTTGGGTGTCATGGTCATCAGTCTGCTCTGCCACATCTGTACCAGGTGCTGTGCAGCCCAGTCAGGTGTGGAAGGTCAGTGTGTTGCCTGTGTGTGTGTGTGTGTGTGTGTGTGTGTGTGGAGATTTTCCTGTGGAACACTCAGGTTCAAAGTTGAGAGCAGGGTTCTCGAGGAGAAATGAGTTGGGACTTGCTGCCTGTTGGCTCCGTTGGCCGTGCTGCTTCCTCCAGGGGGCAGAGGCGCTTGGAGCGCAGCTCCCTGCCCTTTATCCCGGCTCATTGCCCCAGAGAAAATAATTAAAATAGAGCAGTGTAATATCAAATTTTCTGGGAAAACACAATCTCTTGAAAAACTTAATCAGAAATGTTCCTCCCATCCAAGGGTGGCCACGGTACCTGGTTCAAGAGCAGTGGTGTGGAATGGTTGCTGTCCTGTCCTCCACCTCCTGCTCCACAGGGAACCTGGAATCATCTGTTGTGGCTGTGTCTGTGGGCAGCATGTGCCTGTTTTTTCCCAGCAGTATTTGTGTGCTGGTCATTGTATATCTGTTTTAGAGAAAGTTCGTTGTGAACTGTCAGATACATGGAGATTTTTGTCTTTGACCTACCTTCCTTCATCTCCCCATCCTTCCCACATAATTCTGTAATAACCCAAAGAGTTTTGTAACCAGGTTTTGGTTTCTAATGGTTTTGACTGTGTAAACATTGCTCACTGTTGGGCCAATTAACGTGGTCTGAGTATATTTCCTTTCTTCTGTTTTTCTTGTTTTCTTCAACTTAGAATTACTGTGTTTTGTTTTGCTTTGTTTTCTCTGCTTGCTTCCCTGGTTAAGAGCCCTCTCTGTGCTCAGAGCTCTGGTAAGTAAGGCTTCTGAATGAAAGGGTCCATTCACTGGCGCCTCTTTTCTCTGCGTGGGGCTGCTCCCCTGGTCTACTGTAAGAGGTACCAGCTTGGAGGGGCCAGTGGCCCTGGGGTGGAGGAGGTGGACACAGTTGAGGAAACTTTGTGTTGGGAAATCCAGAGGAAGGGAGACGATTTCTTCCTGGGAGCTTCTCAGGGAGGGGCTGTAGGTGAGTCAGGGAAACAGGAAGGAGGTAGGTGGTCCTTTGGGTAACTTAAAAGCCTATGTTGTGGCCAGTGCTGCGGCTCACTTGGCTAATACTCTGCCTTTTCGGCGCCGGCACCCGGGATTCTAATCCCGGTTGGGGCGCCAGATTCTGTCCCGGTTGCCCCTCTTCCAGGCCAGCTCTCTGCTGTGGCCCGGGAGTGCAGTGGAGGATGGCCCAAGTGCTTGGGCCCTGCACCCCATGGGAGACCAGGAGGAGGCACCTGGCTCCTGGCTTTGGATCGGTGCAGCACACCATCCGTAGTGCCTATTTGGGGGATTAACCAATGGAAGGAAGACCTTTCTCTCTTTCTCTATCACTGTCTAACTCTGCCTATCTCCCCCCCCCCAAAAAAAAGCCTATATTGTGGCATCTTGCAAGATTTTGCGTGTTAACATGGGAAATACAACATTCAGAATGTTCAACACCGATGACAAATTTCTGTTGTCCAGTAGTCTGAATGTAGGGCATATCAGGAACACTGAATTTCAGTGTTCTTAAACTGTTCATTTTCCGAACTGATTCAAGGATATGTCTTGCAGGCATGTCACACAAACGTAAAGACCCTGGAATCTGGCTCACGGGACAGATCATCAGTCACGTGTAACTGTTGTGGTACCACACTTGCTTTCAGGCAAGAACATGATGAATGGCCACCAGGAAATTTAAGGAACTGCTTTGTGTTTAGCTCAGCTGGGGAGAGGGCAAGCATGCCGTTGGAGAGATGCCGCTGAATGTCTTCATGGCATAGCTGACCGTCAGGGGTGACTGAAAGGCCCTGAGCAAGTGGGTCTCCCAGTTTGCAATGCCAAGGCAAGGAGGATAAGAAATCTTTGGCCTTTGTGATTGCAAACTCCAACATGACCTTTCACCTGTCCACTTACCTGCAGATGTTTGTTACCTGCTTCTCAGATTGTCCTTTTATACTCAAGGGTTGTGAAGAGTGCTTCTTGTCTGATTGACGTTTGTGATTTAGGAATTACGGGTGAAGGAAATTCTGATCATGTCAGCTGTCGTTTACATGTCAGTCATTGTATGAATTTGAGTCTTACTTAATTCTCTACAGCAGCTTAGTAAGGTGGTGATTATTTCCAGTTTACACATGGAGAAGCTGGGTTAGAGAAATTAGGAACTTCACCCAAGGTTCTGTCCGGCAGTGTCACGTCCTTCAGTTCTTTCCCTGAGTGTGGTCCTTGGGCTCAGCCACGTGGCACAGGTGGAGCTCAAGGCCAGGAGAGGGGTGCCGCCTGCCGAACTGCCAGAGCCTTTCCCGCGTGGTGCTGCTCTTCTTTAAGGCCAGCCTCGTTACCTTGTTCCTGCGAGGATTGGAGTGCGTCTGTCATTTGCATTCCTGACTCATTCTGAGAAGAATGTGGTTTCATCAAATACTTGCAAAAACAGGAAATTTTGGGTTTTTGTCCTTAGAAGTAGGCAGGCAACTGTTTTCTAGGATTCTTAGGTTCAGAGTAAGCAGACGAGGGGTAGGTGATTTTTCTTTCTACCTTTTCTGGTTCATCATAGTTATATATATATATTTAATATTTAATTATATATATATATTTAATTCTAAGGGACTTTGCAAAATAGACAAGCCTCACAGTGTTTCTACTTTGACAGATTGTCTGTATTGAAAATGATAGATGTCTCCACAAGAATTTCCGTTTTAAAATAGCCAAAAGATTTGGACATTGTCTCCTTTTGGATGAGAATCAGGACACTGGGAGATGCTCAGTCAGCACCAGTAGTCATTAGGAAATGCAAATTATATAACCCCACTGATAGACCATTGCAACATTGTTAGAATGGTAACACTAAAGCCACACGGAAGGTGACAACACCAGGTGACATTGCGGTGAACAACTAGAATCGTCATGCAGTGCTGCAGGAGTGCAGAATGTTCCTTTCACTTCAGAAGTCAGTTTGGCAGTTTTTTATGAAGTTGAACGTGTCCCCCAGCTGTTCTGTTCCTAGATGTTTACTAAGAGAGATGAGAGCATGAAGTCTACCCAAAGACCTCTGTGTGGCTGTTTATGGCAGCTGTGTTCATAATCACTGGAAACAACTCAAATGCCATCAATTGGTAAAATGAGTAAAACAGATTTTGATACCTCTATACCTTGGGATTCACTGTTGACAGAGACAACAGAGTAAGTGAATCTGTAACTAGCCTGCTAAGTGAAGACTGCATTCACATGCGTTTTGGGAAAGGCAACTCTGAGTCTGTAAGAACAGTTAGATCAGTGGTCACCTGATGCTGAGGATGAGCTGTGAGAACTGATACAGAAGGGCTGTTGGAAACAGCCTGTGTCTTCAGTGTGGTGGTTGCTAGCATAGTTGAGTGTTAACACTCATCCAGCTGTGGGGCCTGCATTGTGGTGTAGCGGGTAAAGCTGCCACCTGCAGTGCTGGCATCCCATACGGGCGCCGATTTGAGTCCCAGCTGCTCCATTTCCGATCTGGCTCTCTGCTATGGCGTGGGAAGGCAGTAGAAGATGGTCCAAGTGCTTGAGCCCCTGCACCCACGTGGGAGACCCAGAGGAAGCTCCTGGCTCCTGGCTTCGGATTGGCACAGCTCTGGTAGTTGCAGCTAGTTGGGGAGTGAACTAGCGATGAAGAGAAATGGCATCGGCCTGGCGTCCCTGCACTGGGCTCCTGGAGGAATTGTGCTTTACAGGATGTCTGTATGCCTCAGTGTTCGCTTTTGAAAAAAAAGGAGATTCCTTGTATATAGGCCACACCCTTTCTGTAGGTAGTACTTGAGGGTGTAAGACCACCTTGTTGAAGGTGACACTAAGTCGAGACTCTGTGTTTGAGCCTTCACTTCAGGATGGAAGGTAGGCTCATTAGGAGGGAGTGGGGGTGTCATTTCATGAGAAGTGGGGTTTCTGACCTACAGGTAACTTAATTAGCTGTCATGCAAGTTAAGCACTGTGACTTGGGGAAGAGGGGTGATTACTGTTGCTAAGAGGTGACATGTTCGCCTGGAAGACTGTCATCTACCAGTATTTGGTTTGAGGGTGGCAAGTGCATGTAGTCATCAAAAACCAGGAGAGAAGAAAACATGTTGCTGGAAGAAGAGAGGCAGGGAGAGGGTGAGAGAGTTGTTCTTAGAAGTGACCTTTACATGCAGGAAGTAGGAGCGGGTCTGCAACAGATGGGCAGAAGACTTCCCAGGACTAGCAGAATATAGGCGTGAAAAGTGTGTGTTTAAAACCTCCGGTCACCCACATGGAAGACCCAAATGAAGTTCCTGGCTCCTGGCTCCTGCCTGGCCCAGCCCTGGTTGTTGGGGCCATTTGGGGAGTGAACCAGTGAATGGAAAGAGCTCCTTCTCTCTGTCTCTCTATGTAACTCTGGCTTTCAAATAAACAAATAACAAACTAAGTAAATAAATCTTTAAATAAAACCTCAAGGTTGATTAGTGTGGAGGCTGGAGAGGTGTTATTCCTTGGGAAATGAGGCTGGGTCTCTGAAGGTGTTGGAGGCCATGGGAGAGCCTTGTGTGTATATGTGTGTGTATGTTTAAGATATTTAAATTATTTTTTAAAGATTATTTATTTGAAAGGCAGAGTTACAAAGAGGGAGATTTTCCATTTGCTAGTTCATCCCCTAAATGGCTGCAATGGCCAGGGCTGGCCCAGGCCAAAGCCAGGAGCCAGGTGTTGCTTCTAGTCCCCCCACAAGGATGCAGGGGCCCAAGGACTTGGACCATCTTCTGCTGCTTTCCCAGGCCACAGCAGAGAGCTGGGTTGGAAGTGGAGCAGCCGGGACTCGAACCAGTGAGCATGTGGGATGGCAGCATTGCAGGCAATGGCTTAACACACTGCACCACATCACCGACCCATTTATTTATTTATTTATTTGTCAGAGTTAGAGAGAGACACAGATTTTCCACCCACTGGTTCATTCCTCAAATGACTGTAATGTCGGGCTAGGCCGGGTTGAAACTAGGAGCGAGGAGTTCTATCCAGTTCTCCCCTGAGGGTATAGTGGCCCAAAGACTTGAGCTGTCTTGTGCTGCTTTCCCAGGCACAGTAGCAGGGAGCTGGATTAGAAGTGGAGTATCTGGGACTTGAACTGGCACTCGGAAGAGATGGGACCTTCACAGGTGGCAGCTTCACCTCCTGCTTCACAGCTTTGGCCCCAAATCTGAGCGCGTACGAGACTTAACCTGGCAGTGCACGGTTTAGAATGTGAAGCTGATGCCACTTGTTCGTGGGTCGTCATTGCATCATTGGGTGTGGGGCTTCCAAGAAAAACACGTGGAGCATGACGCCAAGGTGCCTTCATTAGCAATTACGAGGATGGATCTGCTGTCTGCTGATTTGGGGAAACTTAAGGTTAGGTTTTGGGAAGAATCAAGGACTGACTTTGATTCTTACGTTAAACAAAATTAAAGCAAAAACATCATTAGATATAATTTCTGTAGTGTTTATAGTTCATTTAGGAATTTTATTATTTGTATAACAAAGGTTACTGATATCTGGTTTTCTAGAAACTTGTTTTTAGGTATCACTTGGTGTCTTTTGTTTATTAAATATATATATATATATATATATTTATCCTTTAGCTCAAATGACTTTATTTTGTACTTAGTAGTGTGAGACCTGAGCCTGGATCAAGGTGTAATATTTTAAATTAGGCCTCCATCTTGTAACTTGGGCCTGACCAGGCCCTGAACCCTAAGCCAGAAGCTCCTAAAAGTAAATACATGAACTCCCCTTGCAATAAACTCTCCTAGCAACAGCCGATTAGCAGATAACAGAGAAGTTCCTGGTGTTTTCTCAGGGCCGATGAGGTGATTCATCGCTCCCTGAGACCCTGCAGTTCGGCACGTACACCCCAGCAGCTCGGACCCTATGCTTCGGCCAATCAATTCAAAAGGCATCAACCCCAAAGCCATCCAGCCACCTTTAGTCGGTCCGTTCCCGCCACTGGATGCATTGATCGATTCTAGGAGATGGCCTTTGAATTTCCTGCGGGATGAGATGATTTGCTAAATGGCACCATGATGTATAGAGTGTCTCTGAAAACCCTATAAAAACCCTGTTAACTGAGGGGTCGGGGCTCTCAATGCAGACCCGCTGCGTCGGTGTTGACTGACAGTCCAGGCCCGGACCTGCCGTAAAACTCTCGTGTGCTTTACAGCGGTGTCGGCTCCTTGGTGGTCTTTGAGGACAACTGAACTGGGCATAACAGTAGCTCCTTTTCCTCATCCTCCTTTTGTCTGGAACTTTTATCTTTGTCTTCTAAGACTTGAAAATTTCTGTTGACCAATGTGAATTTTAGAACTTTTTTATTTTCAAGATTTATTTATTTATTTAAAAGGCAGAGTTGGAGTTGGAGGGGAGAGAGAGAGATTGAGAGATTGATTTTCCATCTACTGGTTGATTCCTCAAATGGCTGCAACAGCTGGGGCCCGGCCTAGCCAGGCCAGAACCAGGAGCCCAAAGCTCCATCTAGGTCTTCCATGTGGCTGACAGGAGCCATCTTCTGCTACTTTCTGAGGTGTATCACCAGGGAGCTGCATTGGAAGTGCCTCAGCTTGGACCTGAGCCAGGCTCATATGGCTTAACCCACTCTGCCATAACGTGAGCTCCTTTTGGCTTCCTTTTTTAAAGAAAAAAATGTATTTATTTATTAGAAAGTAACTGAGAGGCAGAGAGAGAGGTAGGTAGGTAGATAGGTTGGTCTTCGATCCGCTGGTTCATTCTCCAGATGGCTACAACGGCTGGAGCTGGTGCCAATCAGAAGCCAGGAGCAGGAGCTTCTTCCAGGTCTCCCACGCGGGTGCAGGGGCCCAAGCACTTGGGCCATCTTCCACTGCTTCCCCAGGCCACAGCAGAGAGCTGGATTGGAAGTGGAGCAGCTGGGACTCGACCTGGTGCCCATAAGCTCTTTAGGTGGCTTTACCTGCTACACCACAGCACTGGCCTTTTTTAAAAAAATGATTTTATTCATTTATTATTTATTTGAAAGAATTAGGGAGAGAGGGGGAACATTTCTGTCACCCCACAAAGAAACCCCATACCCACTAACTGTTAACCTGATTCCTCACTAGCCTCAGCCCGAGGAAACAACTCCTCTGCAGTCTTACTGAAGATCCGCCTGCTGTGGATTGCATGTCAGAGGCATCGTGGAGTCGAGGGTCTTTGTGTCTGGCTTTCTCCACGAGCACAGTGTCTTCCAGGTTCACCCTTGTAGCACATGTCTGTGCTTAATTCCTTCTCATTGCTGAGCCATCTTTGGCAATAAACGTACTCCATTTGCTTTTAGGATGTAGCTTGCCAAACTTCCTGACTTTTCTTTCTTTTGGCAGCAGTTTTCTGTGATTGCAGAGCCCAAATTCTCAGCCTCCCCTTGTTCCCAGGCTGGAGAAACACCAAGGTAAGAGCTGCAGATCAGCTCACTGTGTCTGTGGCTCTCCATCCTTGGAGGTGTCAGCTCCTGCTGTTAGCACTGTGTTCATGGCTCTGTTGCCTCCTCCCGGTTTTTCTGGAGGAAGTGCTCTGCCAGCTGCTGCATCGTTTTTTTCATGACAGGTGTTAGAGATGAGTTCCTGGTAAAAGGGCGCAGGAGTGATAACTTAGTTATCCACCATGCCCTAATGAGCGAGGCCTTAACCGGGCTTTATGAGTTTAAGTACTTGGGCAGAGCAAGGGTAGATGACTATGTGATTTCTTTTGTACCATAGGTAACACAAACATCCATAATGAAGCATTGCTTTTGCTAACTTTTCAAGTTTAGATATTTTTGAATTCAAGGGTTCTTGTGTCCAATGTAAAAAAAAAAAGGTCATATTTGTTTCATTGAAAGCAGTTAATTTTAATTATTTTGCTTCTGGTTCTAAAGAACCATTAAATGTCTTTGTTCTTACAATGGAACTTTAGGGGCTGGCGTTGTGGTGTGATGGGTGAAGCTGTTGCCTGCAGTGCCGGCATCCCACGTGGGTGCCAGTTCCCACCTGCTCCTTGCTAACATGCTTGGGAAAGCAGCAGCAGATGACCCAAGAGCTGGGGCCCCTGCACCCACGTGGGAGACTGAGATGAAGCTCCTGGCTCCTGGTTTTGTTCTGACCAAGCCCTGGCTGTTGCAGCCCTTTGGGGAGTGAACTAGGTGATGGAAGATCTCTCTCTCTCTCTACCCCTCTCTTTCTCCCTCCCTCTCTCTCCCTCTCCCTCTCTGTCTTTCCCTCTCTTTCTCTGTAACTCTGCCTTTAAACTGAATAAAATCTTTTAATAAAGCACTGAAATTAAATTAATATGTAATAAACTATTTTTTTTTTGACAGGCAGAGTGGACAGTGAGAGAGAGAGACAGAGAAAAGTCTTCCTTTTGCCGTTGGTTCACCCTCCAATGGCCGCCGCGGCCCGCGCACCGCGCTGATCCAAAGGCAGGAGCCAGGTGTTTCTCCTGGTCTCCCATGGGGTGCAGGGCCCAAGCACTTGGGCCAACCTGCACTGCACTCCCGGGCCACAGCAGAGAGCTGGCCTGGAAGAGGGGCAACCGGGACAGAATCCGGCACCCCGACCAGGACTAGAACCTGGTGTGCCAGCGCCGCTAGGCGGAGGATTAGCCTAGTGAGCCACGGCGCTGGCCAATATGTAATAAACTTTTAAACAAACAAACAAACAAAAAGAATGGAACTTCAGAGACTGAGCGATTGTGTTTCACATGGTTAGGCAGAACTATTTCTAGGTGTACAGCCTCCCTGAGTGATGTGCCCTGCATGTGGGGAGCCCAGGGGCTGGGCAGGGTAGCAAGAGTGCCTGTGGGGATGGATACGGTAGGGCAGGGCTGGAGTTGGGTAAGGCATTTTCCTTGTCTGAGTGGGGATCAGAAAACTCAGTCATCAAGATGAATGATGATTTAATGTGATATTTTTAAAAATAAAAAAATCAATTTATTATAAGTTACCAAATTTTAAAATAAAAATAGGGCAGTATTACTCATTTTTCTTTTTGTCTCATGCTCCAGCATTATTTCTGATTCTGTTCTACTCCTTTTTTTTCTTTTTGAAGATTTATTTTATCTGTTTGAAAGGCAGAGTTACAGAGAGGGAGAGACAGAGAGAGAGAGAGAGGTCTTCCATCCGCCGGTTCACTCCCCAGATGGCTGCAATGGCTGGGGCTGGGCCAGGCTGGAGCCAGGAGCTTCCTCCAGGTCTTGCTGCATTTCCTAGGCCATTAACAGGGAGCTGGATCAGAAGCCGGTACTGGAAATGGCACACATATGGGATTTTGGCGCTGCAGGTGGCGGATTAACCTACGCCACAACACCAACCACAGAATATTTTTATTCTGTTTAAAAAAAACTTTTTTTTAAAAGATTCATTTATTTATTTGAAAGAGTTACACACAGAGAGAAGGAGAAGCAGAGAGAGAGAGAGAGAGAGAGATGTCTTCCAACTGCTGGTTCACTCCCTAATTGGTCACAACAGCCAAGGCTGTGCCGATCCGAAGCCAGGAGCTTCTTCTCGGTCTCCCATGAGGATTCAAGGGCCCAAGCACTTGGGCCATCTTCTGTTGCTTTTCCAGGCCATAGCAGAGAGAGAGCAGAGTGGAGCAGCTGGGACTCACACTGGTGCCCATATGGGATGCCGGCACTGTAGGCAGCGACTTCACCTGCTATGCCACAGCACTGGCCCCCAGTTTAGGATATTTTCTAAGTAATATTGTGATGTGTTATTTGAACAATGTCTGATTTAGAAAGGTATTGCTTGATTTGTGTTCAAGACTTTACTAGATGGTGTTCCTTTTCTTTTTGACTTTATTTATTTGAAAGGCAGAGTTAGAGAGAGAGAGAGAGAGAGGAAGGTGGGAGATTTTGTATTTGCCGGTTCACTCCACAAATGGCCACAATAGCCTAAGCCAGGAGCCTAAAACGTCAGCCAGGTCTCTCACCTGAGTGGCAGGAGCCCAAGTACTTGCTTTCCCAGGAGCATTAGCAGGGAGCTGAATTGGAAGTGGAGCAGCTGGGATTGGAACCTATGTTCATTTAGGGTGCTGGTATCACGGGCAGGCCCTAGATAATGTTTCTTTAACGTAGTTGCTTTTTGTGTTCATTTATTCTGTTGAACAGGAAGTACAAACTCATGATACAAAATCAATATGAGAATGCACTGAGTCAAAAATCTTCCCCTCTTAGCCATATCTTCCTTTCTACCACATTCTCTACATGGAGCCACTTTCTCATTGTAGTTCGTGCAATACAAGGAAATGAGTGTGAAAGTGTTTACACTCTTGCTACCTTTTTTTATTACTTAAAAATATAAGGGACTTTCTGGGGCTGGCATTTTGGTGTAGCAGGTTAACCCACCACCTGCAGTGCCATCATCCCATATGGGCACCAGTTCGAGTCCCGGCTGCTCCACTTCTGACCCAGTTCCCTGCTTATGGCCTGGGAAAGGCAGCGGTAGATGGCCCGAGTGCTTGGGCCCCTGCCGCCCCCATGAACTCCTGGTTCTGCTGGCCCAGCCCTGGTTGTTGTGGCCACCTGGGGATTGAATCAGCAGATGGAGGGTCCCTCTGTCTCTGTCTCTCCTTCTTTGTACTCTGACTTTTAAATAAATAAATGAATAAGTAAATCTTTGTAAAAAACCTTGCATTTTAAGACTGGGAGCTGCCTTTAAAAAAATAAATAAAAATTTGAAAGGTAAACAGAGAGAGACCTGTTAAATCTGCTGGCACACTTCCCACGTACCTGCAGTGGCCAGGTGTGGGCCAGACTGAAGCCAGCCTGAAACACAGCACATGTCTCCCACAGACCCCGTGCTCGCCCCATCGTCTACTACCTCCCAGGGTGTGCTTCAGCAGGAAGCTGTAATTAGAGACAGAGTCTGGACTTGAACCTGGACACTAAGGGGTGCAGGTGGCCCAAGTGGCACAGTGACCGCTGTGCGGAAAGCCAGCTCCTGCCTTGTGCATTTAATATTGTTTAATATTTAATATTAATTGCTGTCTGCATTAACAGGCATTTTCCAGTGGCAGTGGATTTTTCACATAACACCATTTTACAGTTTGTGTACTCACTGTGGTTTTCTGAGCTTTATTTATTCTCCCATTGGCCTGTAGGCTCTTCCCCATTTATCAGGATTGCAGATAAACCTGTGAATCATTCAAGCCTCTTCTACCTTAAGCCTTAAAGGAGGTTATTAAACCAGTCTGTGAGGAATGCAGAACTGTAGCACTCAGATTTCTGTCTTGTCTTCCCATCTGTTGTGAACTCCTTAGGGGCCAGGCCTTTGTCCCAATTGCTAATTGCACAAGAACAGAAGATACCAACAGTAACGCACTTAGAATGATGTGGAGTCTTTATCAGGTGGAGGTATTCCCAGAGCCCTCATGTTTATACTATCATTTGATTCTCATTATTTAACAACTGTGAAAGAGACATACCAGTTTTAACTTCATGGATGACAAAACCAAGTTATAGAGAGATTTATTGATTTTTTTAAAAAAAGATTTATTTATTTGAAAGGCAGAGTGTGAGAGAGAAAGTAAGTCTTCTATCTGCTGGTTAATTTCCCAAATGGCTGCAATGGCCAGAGCTGAGCTGATCTGAAGCCAGGAGCCAGGAGCTTCTTCTTGGTCTCCCACGTGGGTGCAGGGGCCCAAGGACATGGCTCAGCTTCCTCTGCTTCCCCAGGTACATCAGTGGGGAGCTGGATCAGAATTGATTGAACCAGTGCCCATATGGGATGCCAGAGCTACAGATGGTGGTTTGACCCACGACCCGACAGTACAGGAGCCTAGAGAACGGTTTTAAACAACGTGCCTAGGAGCTGTATTCAGTCTCGTGATTAAGACACTTGCACACCACCTCTGAGGGACTGGATTTGGTTCCTGGGCTCTCGGCCTGCCTCTTGCTTCCTGCAAATGCTGACCCTGGAAAGCAACTGTGCCTGCTCAAGGATTGGGTTGCTGCCACCCTGGGAGATCTAGGTTAAGTCCTTGGCTCCCAGCGGTGGTCCTGCTAGGCTGCCATTGCAACCACCGGGGAGTGAACAAGGGAATGGGCTCTCCCTCCCCTGCCCCCGCCCCCAGCCTCCTTCCCTCTCTCAGTCCCATTCTCTCTCCTTTTCTGCCTCCCTCTCTCCCTTTCTCTCTCTCTGCCTCAGATATTTTTTTTAAAATAATATTTATTTATTTATTTGAAAGACAGAGTTAGAGAGAAAGACAGAGATCCTCCATCTGCTGGTTTACTCCCCAAATGGCTGCAGCAGCCAGGCCTGAGCCACACTGGAGCAAAGTGGTTCATCCAGGTCTCCCACATGGGTGACGGGCCCATAGTCCACACACTTGGGCCATTCCCTGCCTCCTTCCCAAGTGCAACTAGCTGGGAACCAGATGGGAAGTGGAGCAGCAGCAGCAGTGCCCATATGGGATGCTGGCATTGCAGGCGGCAGCTTAACCTGCTGAGCTATGGTGCCAGACCCATCAATTAGATCCTTGGCCCCCCCAGAAACCTTTTATTTAAGGAATACGAACTTCCTGCATTTCATAATACAACTTTAGGAGCAGAGTGATTCTTCCCACTGCACCTGCCCTCCCAACCACACTCCCACCCCTCCTCCTCCTCCCTCTCCCATTCCCATTCTTATTTTTTACTAAGATCTATTTTCAATTAGCTTTATACACATACGACTAACTCTATATTAAGTAAAGAGTTCAAAAATTGTATGAAATAAACCCATAAAACAAAAAACCCTGTTCCTTAGTGGTGGAGACAAGGGCTATTTATTTATTTATTTATTTATTTTTTTGACAGAGTGGACAGTGAGAGAGAGAGACAGAGAGAAAGGTCTTCCTTTGCCGTTGGTTCACCCTCCAATGGCTGCTGTGGACGGCGCGCTGCGGCCGGCACACCGCGCTCATCCGATGGCAGGAGCCAGGTGCTAGGTGCTTATCCTGGTCTCCCATGGGGTGCAGGGCCCAAGCACTTGGGCCATCCTCCACTGCACTCCTGGGCCACAGCAGAGGGCTGGCCTGGAAGAGGGGCAACCAGGACAGAATCCGGCGCCCCGACGGGGACTAGAACCCGGTGTGCCGGCGCCGCAAGGTGGAGGATTAGCCTGTTGAGCCACGGCGCCGGCCTAGGGCTATTTAAAGTCATTGCATCTTGAAGTGTTAATTTCATTTCTATAGATTACCTTTTAGGTGTTCTATTAGTTATCACAGATTAGGGAGAATATATGGTATTTGTCCTTTTGAGACTGGCTTATTTCACTAAATATGATGTTTTCCAGTTTCATTCATTTTGTTGCAAACAGCAGAATTTTGTGTTTTTTTTTTTGTACCACTGTGTAGTATTCCATGGTGTACATACCCCATAATTTCTTTATCCAATCTTCCGTTGATAGGCATTTAGTTTGATTCCATGTCTTAGCTATTGTGAATTGAGCTGCAGTAAACATGGGGGTGCAGATAGCTCTTTCATATGCTGATATCATTTCCTTTGGGAAACTTCCCATGAGTGGATGGCTGGGTCATATGGTAGATCTGTATTCAGATTTCTGAGGTATCTCCATACTGTCTTCCACAGTGGCTGTACCAGTTTACATTCCCACCAACAGTGGATTAGGTTACCTTTTCCCCCACATCCTCACCAGCATTTGTTGTTTGTTGATTTCTGTATGAAAGTCATTCTAACTGGGGTGAGGTGGAACCTCATTGTGGTTTTCATTAGGATTTCTCTTACAGATAGTGATCCTGAGCATTTTTTCATGTGTCTGTTGGCCATCTGGATTTCCTCTTTTTAAAAATGCCTGTTTAAGTCCTTTGCCCATTTCTTCACTGGATTGTTTTGCTGTTGTGGAGTTTCTTGATCTCTTTATTTATCCTGGTTATTAATCCTTTATCAGTTGCATAGTAAGCAAATAAATTATCCCATTCTGCCAGTTGCCTTTTCACTTTGCTGAGTGTTTGCTTTGCAGTGCAGAAGCTTCTTAATTTTATGTAATCCCATTTGTTAATTTTGGTTTTGATTGCCTGTGCATCTGGGATCTTTCCCAAGAACTCTTTGCCTATGCCAATGTCTTTCAAAGTTTCCCCAATGTTCTCTAATAATTTGATGGTATCATGTTGTGGATTTAGGTCTTTAATCCATTTTGATTGGATTTTTGTGTAAGGTGTAAGATAGGGAGTCCCAGTTTTCCCAGCACAATTTGTTAAAGAGATTGTCTTTGTTTCAGGGATGGATTTTAGCTCCTTCGGCAAAGATAAGTTGGTTGTAGATGCATGGACTGCTTTCTGGCATTTCTGTTCTGCTCCATGGGTTTGTCCATGTTTTGTTCCAATAGCAACCTGTTTTGATTATAGCTGCCCTGTTGTATGTCTTGAAATTTGGTATTGTGATACCTTTGGCTTTGTTTTTGTTGTATAAGATTGCTGAAGTTATTTGCAGTCTCCAGTATTTCCATATGAATTTCAGCATTGTTTTTTCTCTATATGAGAAGAATATCCTTGTTATTTTGATTGGTATTGCATTGATTCTATAAATTGCTTTTGGTAATATGGGCATTTTGATGATATTGATTCTTCTAGTTCAAGAACATGGAAGATTTTTCAATTTCTTTGGTGTCTTCTATTTCTTTCTTTAATGTTTTATAATTTTCATCATAGAGATTTTTGACATCCTTGGTTAAATTTATTCCAAGGTATTTGATTTTTTTTATTTGTAGATATTATGAATGGGATTGATTTTAGGAGTTCTTTTTCAGCTGTGGCATTGTCTGTCTATGCAAAGGTTGTGGATTTTTGTGTGTTGATTTTCTATCTTGCCGCTTTATCACACCCTTCTATGAGTTCCAGTAGTCTCTTAGTAGAGTTGTTTGGATCTCCTGTATATATGATGTCATCTGCAAACAGGGATAGTTTGACTTTCTCCCTTCCAGTTTATATTCCTGTCATTTCTTTTTCTTGCCGAATGGCTCTGGCTAAAATTTCCAGGACCATATTGAATCACAATGGTAATAGTGGACATCTTTGACTGGTTCTGGGTCTCAGTGGGAATGCTTCCAACTTTTCCCCATTCGATAGGACACTGGCCATGGGTTTGTCATAAATTGCCTGGATCTTTCTTTACCCATGTTGCTTGAAGTTTTCTTCATGAAAGGGTGTTATACTTTGATCAAATGCTTCCTCTGCATCTATTGAGATAATCATATGGCTTTTGTTCTTTACTTTGTGATTGATTTGCAGATATTGAACCATCCCTGCCTACCAGGGATAAATACCACTTGGTCTGGGTGAATGATCTTTCTGATGGTGTTGTTAGATTTGATTGGCTGGTATTTTGTTGAGGATTTTTGCATCTATGTTCATCAGGGAAATTGGTCTGTAGTTCTGTTTCTCTATTGTATTTTTTTCAGGTTTAGGAATTAAGGTGATGCTGGCTTCATAGAAGGAGTTTGGAAGGATTCCCTCCCTTTCAGTTGTGTTGAGTAGCTTGAGAAGAATTGTCGTTAGTTCATTAAATGTGTGGTAGAATGCAGCAGTGAGGCTATCCAGTCCCAGACTTTGCTTTGTTGGGTCTTTATACCTGATTCAGTTTCCATCTTAGTTATTGATCTGTTTAGGTTTTCTGTGTCTTCATGGCTCAGTTTAGGAAGGCTGTATGTGTCCAGGGATCTATCCATTTCTTTTAGGCTTCCCAATTTGTTGGAATACAGCTCTTTGTAGTGATTTCTGATTCTTTTTATTTCTGTGGTATCTGTTGTTAAATTTCTTGGGCCCACCGCCGTGCTCACTTGATTAATCCCCCACCCAGCACCAGCATCCCATATAGGCGCCGGGTTCTAGTCCCAGCTGCTCCTCTTCCAGTCCAGCTCTCTGCTGTGGCCTGAGAGGGCGGTGGAGGATGGCTCAAGTGCTTGGGCGCCTGCACCCGTGTGGGAGACCAGGAAAAATCACCTGGCGCCTAGCTTCCGATCAGCGTAGCACGCCAGCCGTAGCAGCCATTTGGGGGGTGAACCAGTGGAGGGAAGACCTTTCTCTCTATCTGTTTCTCTTGCTGTCTGTACCTCTACCTGTCTCAAATAAATAAAATCTTAGAAAAAATTTCCCTTTTCATCTCTAATTTTATTGATTTGGGTCTTCCCCCTCTTTTTTGGGGGGGGGTTATTTGGGCCATTGGTATGTCAATTTTGTTTATTTTTGTTTCACTTTTTTTTTCACTGATCTTTTTATTTAAATTTTGTTGATTTTTTTCTCTATTGTAATTATTTCTTTTCTCCTACTAGTTTTTGAGTCCTTGAGATACATTGATAGCTCATTCATTTGGTACCTTTCCAATTTCTTGATGTGGGCACCAGCTGCTACAGACTTTCTTCTTAACTCTGTTTTTGTTGTTTCCCATAGTTTTAATATGCTGTATTGTCATCTTAATTCGTTTCCAGAAACTTTTTGATTTTTCTTTTGATTTCTTCCATGACCCACTGTTCATTCAGGAGTGTGTTGATCAGGCTTCATGTGTTTACATATGTTTTAGAGATTCTTGAGTTGTTAATTTCCAGCTTCAGTCCATAGTGGTCGGAGAAGATGCATGGTATGATTTCAGTTTTTTTGAATTTGCTAAGATTTGCTTTATGGCCTACTATATGATCAGTCCTAGAGAATTTTCCATGCATTGGTAGAAGAATGTATATAGTACAACTGTAGGATGAAAAGTTCTGTAGATATCCATTAGGTTCATTTAGTCCATAGTGTCAGTTAACTCTGCTCTTTCTGTCTGGTTCATCTGTCCATTCCTTATAGTGGAGTATCGAAGTCCTCATTACTATTGTATTGGAGTCTTTATCTCCCTTTAGATTCCTTAACATTTCTTTTAAATAGCCAGGTGCCCTGTAATTAGTTGCATATACATTTATAGTAGTCACATCTTGCTGTTGAATTGATCCCTTAATCATTATATAGTGCCATTCTTTGTCTCTTTTAACAGTTTTTGTGTTAAAAGTTTATTTTGTCTAATATTAGGATGGCTACACCAGCTCTTTTTTATTTCTGTTAGCGTGGAATATCTTTTTTTTTGATAGGCAAAATGGACAGTGAGAGAGAGAGAGAAAGGTCTTCCTTTTCCATTGGCTCACCCCCCAATGGCCGTTCCAGTGGTGCGCCATCTGTGCGCTACGGATGGCGCACTGCGCTGATCTGAAGCCAGGAGCCAAGTACTTCTGGTCTCCCATGTGGGTGCAGGGCCTAAGAACTTAGGCCATCCTCCACTGCACTCCTGGGCCACAGCAGAGAGCTGGACTGGAAGAGGAGCAACTGGGACAGAATCTGTCGCGCTAACCGGGACTAGACCCCAGTGTGCCAGCGCTGCAGGCGGAGGATTAGCCTAGTGAGCCACGGTACCGGCCGGAAGATCTTTTTCTATATCTCCACTTTCAGTCTGTGTGTATCTTTGTTCGTGAGATATATTTCTTATGGGCAGCGAATAGATGGGTTTTATTTTTTAATCCATTCTGCCAGTCTGTATTTTTTAACTGGAAAGTTGAGGCCATTTACATTGAAGGTGACTGTTGATAACTAACAACTTGGCCCTCCCATTTTTCCATAAATATTCCTATTGTTTACTTTGGATTTCCTTTGTACTTTTACTGGGAGATTTTATGCCTTTGTCAATCTCTTCATCTTCAGATTCTGGTATTGAAGTGTTTTGTTCTTTTGGGGTGTCATGTTGTCTTCCTTATTGTTATTTCTTGAATTGCTGCATTTATTATTAGAAATTTGTGGTGATAGTTGTTGTTTTTTTTTTCCTCTGTGATTTTTATCTTTCAGTGAACACCCAGAGGCCTGTGCTGGGTGTGGTCAAGGAGCTCGGTTCAGTGCTTCAGGGTAAGGGGAATGTCTCTCTCTCTCTCTCTTTTTAATCAGAGGGAGGTTTGTTTGGCTCTGTTGGCTTAGTCTCACGTTCACTTCCTCTCCTCAGAGAAGGCTAATGCCTGGGTGCTGGCCCCAGTGGGTATGAGTTTCAGCCACGCTGCCTCAAGAACCACACAAAGGATCCCTGCAGTCCTTGGTGTGAACGCGGATCCTGCAGCAGTGACCCTCACCAGGGAATCAGGGAGCCGCGAGCATGTGCAGCCACCACACTGACTGCCCACAGACCCAGCCCCGCCCTGTGCCCTCCACGCAGCCAGTGTTCTCACAGTCCTGGCACACAAGGCTCCCACAGGCAGGAGCACCCAGTCAATTCTCCCAGCCAGACTCAGGCATCTCCTCTCAGCTGCTTGCTGGGTGCACAGACCCAGGCTGGTATAGCTGTTATATATGTGCAAAATGGGCATAGATAGCCTGCCCACTCTTGGCTAGTTACATGATGCCGGTGCTGGTGGTCGGGAGAAACATGGTCGAGAGAAACATGGCCGCTTTGTTTCCCGCTGGGTTGACAGGTATGCTGTCCCCCACAGGGCTCCAAGCCGGGCTCCTGCCAGGCTCTTGCTGCAGCTTTTCTCCAGAGCTGGTTCTGAGGTTCCCGACTGCTGGGTCCTCAATTGTGCATATCTGCACCTCCACGTGGGTCTACAGTGCCCCTCTGGTTTGCGTGGAGTTCCACTGCAGTTTTCTCCCGATCTCACCGGAGTCTGCGCACTCTGCTTCCGCTAGACTAGAGCAGTAGCTCCCTCCTTGTTCTGCCGTCTTGACTCTCCCACGGTCAGTCAGATTAAAAAATTTAAGTTGTTGAAAGTCGTAGTGTAGTGCATAACAGAGTTGCGATTCAGGGAGTACTTGACATAAGCTCAGTAGATTCTTCAGATTTAAGGTGATGGAAAGGATGAAATGATTCCAGCTTTGGGGCAGCATGTTTCTTTTTAAAGATATTAGACTTTTTTGTTTTAATGAAAATAGAGGGCAAGAGCTTGAACCATTACCTGCTTCCTCCCGAGATGGGTTAGAAGCTGAATCAGAAGCCAACTCACTGGGCCAGCGCCGCGGCTCACGAGGCTAATCCTCCACCTGCGGCGCTGGCACTCCGGGTTCTAGTCCCGGTCGCTCCTCTTCCAGGCCAGCTCTCTGTGGCCCCGGAAGGCTGCTGAGGTTGAGCCAGGCTGAAGGTAGGAGCCTAGAACTCCATTTCTTTCTCCCACGTGGGTGCAGAGGTCCAAGCAACCTGGGCATCTTCCACTGCTTTCCCAGGCCATTAGCAGAGAGATGGACCGGAAGAAGAGCAGGCAGAACTAGAACTGGCACCCATATGCGATGTCAGCCCTGCAGGCGGAGGATCAACCGATTGCGCCACAGTACTGGCCCCTGAGTTCACTTCTTTTTTTATTTTTTAGATTTTATTTATTTATTTGAGAGATATAGTTACAGACAGGGAGAGAGATAGAGAGAGAGACAGAGACTGAGAGGTCTTCCATTTGCTGGTTCACTCCCCAAATGGCCTCAGTGGCCAGAGCTGAGCTGATCTGAAGCCAAAAGTCTGGAGATTCTTCTGGGTCTCCCACATGGGTGCAGGAGTCCAAGGACTTGGGCCATCTTCTCTTGCTTTCCCAGGCCTTAGTAGAGAGCTGGACTGGAAGAGGAGCAGCCAGGACTAGAACCTGCACCCCTGTGGGAGGCTGGTGCTGCTGCGGGCAGAGGATTAACCTACTATGCCACTTTGCTGCTCCTTGATTTCACCTCTTAAAGCAAGTAATTTACACTTGAAAATAGGACGAGGTGGGCTTCCCTCCTTGAGAATGCTTCTAGAGTTACTGTAAAACTGTGTTTACAGGACAGTGGGTGAGAATCCTCTTCTGGGTTGTACAAGAAAAGGGAGACGGGGGGGACTGATAAGATGGGCTGTATGATAAAATTCAGACGTGGCTTCTTCCTCCTGCTTTGTCAGAGCCGGACGCTCATTTTTCATTTCTCCATTTCCGCAGGCGAATCTTGAGTTTCTTGGTGAAACCGTGGCCTGTATTCCCATTGCTCCTCTTTGTCCTTTTGTTTCTGTCCAGTGCCTTTTCCTTTCCCTGCTGCCTTTTTAGGCTTTGTTCTACTTGTACAGGCGTAGATTCAGCTGATCTCCTCGCGGGCTCTTCCTTCGCTGCCCCTTCAGCTGAGCCGACCTTCCTCTGGGTACCTTGGCCCACAGAGTGAGGAGCTGGGCTGGGGCCCCGGGGGGGAGGGGGGTTGGTGCTCTGTACTGTTTTCCATAGCAGTTGTACCATTTTACATGCTCACAGGCAGTGTCCAAGGTTTCCTGTTTCTTTACATCTTTTCAAAATAGCCATCATAACAGATGTGAGGTTAGCTTTAACTTTTTTTTAAATAAAGTATTTATTTATTTCTTTGAAAAGTAGAGTTAGAAGATATACCTATACCTATATCTATCTATCTATATCTATATCTATATCTATATCTATATCTATAGAGAGAGAGATCTTCTGTCTGTTGCCTGAATGGCCCCCAGGCTGGGCCAGACTGAAGCCAGGAGCCTTGAACTCCATCTGGGTCTCCCATGTGGGTGCGGGGGCCCAAGCACTCTTCTGCTTTTGTTCCAGCTACATTAACGCGGAGTTGGATTGGAAGCAGAGCAGCCAGGACTTGAACTGGTGCTCATATAGAATGCGGTGTCTCAGGCAGTAGCTGACCCGCTGTACCATAATGTGGACCCTGGTTTTACCATTATTATGAACATTTTTGGTAGATTGGACAGTTGACCCATAAGTTCCTTTGTAAGCTGGATAAGACCCATTGATACCAGGTGACAAAACTGAAAGCACAGAGAAGGGAAAATGGCGGAAACTATCCTGTGTGGCTCTGTTGGAAAGAGGAAAGACCGTCTTGTCTGCTGGTGGACGAAGGAGGGCTCGCGGGCCGCAGTGGGCAGTAATTGGAGATGTGCACATGTAACAGAACCTCAGCTCCAGCGGGACCCTCAGTCACCGCCCAGGTCCCCTGGGCGCAGTCAGACCTTTCAGCTCTTGGACTTGCCCCTGCAAAGCCAGCTTTCTGGTCTCTGCAGCTCAGCACGGGAGATGTTCTCTGCCTCCTTGCTGGCTTGGAAGGGCACAGCTGTTATTTACTGAATAAGGTGAGCAACGCAGCTGGATTAATTTGATTTTCAGAATGGCAGAATTCATGTGGGTGAAATGATGAAACAGTTTGGAAGGATGCATATTCATGTGCAGTAAAATAAAACTTCTGGACTTGCCACCAGCAACGGTGACGTTAAATAACTGCTTATTCTCCTGTGGTGTTTGATTCATTGTGGCCAGCGTAAGCAGGAAACCCTATTCCATAGCAAATGAGTAGCATGAAAATCCAGGTGAGTTTCTTGTCCTGTGTGATGTGGTAGTGCCTTTACTGCCACATTGAGGAAGGAATGTAGTGTCTTAAAGATTTTAGGAGCCTGTTTTTTTAATTGATGGTAGTCGACCTATGTACAGTCTCCAAATTTTGCACTGTGCTTTGATCTCCTTTATAGGAAAGGAGGAGATTCTTACTTATTTGGAAAGCTGAGTGACAGAGTGAGGAGAGAGAGATCTTCTGTCCACTGGCTCGCTTCCCAAGTGGTGCAGCCACCAGGGCTGGGCCAGGCTGAAGCCAGGGGTCAGGCGTTCCATCCAGGTTTCCCACGTGGATAGGAGGGGTCCAAGCATGTGGGCCATCTGCTGCTCTTTCCCAGGCACATTCGCAGCAGCTGGGTTGGAAATGGAGCAGCTGGGGCTCGAACTGGCGCTCTGATGTGGCTGGCGGCAGTGCAGGCATTGCAAGTAGCAGCTGTGCCACCGTGCTGGCCCCTACGCCAACCTTTCTTTTTCTTTTCTCTTTTAACTATGGGATGCTGGCATCGCAGGTGGTGGCTCTACCTGCTGTGTCACAGTGGCCCCCCATTTAAGATTTATTTATTTATTTGAAAGTCAGAGTTACATAGAGAGAGAAGGCGAGGCAGAGAGAGTGAGCGAGAAAGAGAGAGAGCACTCTTCATCCACTGGTTCACTCCCCAATTGGCCACAATGGGCAGAGCTGGGCTGATCCCGAGCCAAGAGCCAGAAACTTCTTCTGGGTCTCACACCACACAGGTGCAGGGGCCCAAGGACTTGGGCCATCTTCCACTGCTTTCCCAGGCCATAGCAGAGAGCTGGATCCGAAGTGGAGCAGCTGGGTTGAATCAATGCCCATATGGGATGCCGGCACTACAGGTGGCAGCTTTACCCACTGCACTACAGCACCAGCTCCTGCCATTCATTTTGAAAGTTCTTGAGAATATATGTTTTTTAGATACTGTCTTGGTAAGTGTTGAGTTTTCAATATATATTTCAAAGTTGCCAAATTCAGTGATTATATTTTTAACCTGGGGACTCTGATGCATTTCTCGAGTGTGAGCTACATGTCTGGCATGAACTAGGCTGGTCTTTATCTGAGCTTGTTGTGGCCGGGATTGCTCTCTCCAGGGGCTTCATGAGCCTCAGGACTTGGAGAGTCGGGTGTTGCACAGGGCTGAGAGCAGTTGATCTGCATCTCTTGCTCTGTTTCCCCAGTGGCACATTCATCGTTTGTTGGCTGCATGGGGCCTGTTCCTGACTGTTTTGAGAACCTTTGCAGCCCTTGGAAGTAGGCACTGTACAGGTGGTGGCTTAGGTATGGGGTGTGGGCTGCCTAGTGGCCATGTGCCTGGTGCATGTCCTGGCTCTGTCACTGACCAGTTAGTTGTGGTATTAGGTAAGTTAATTATTTTTCTGTTCTCCCCTGTGTTAGTGTTGCACGTGGATGACAGTGTTGTCTAGGTGGGTGATGGTTAGAGGGCTTCGTGGTGTAAAGCCCTCTGGCAAGCTGGTGAGATGTGGACATGGAGCCACACTCTCGGGGTCTGGTTTGCTGCATGACCTTATGACCTTAAGGGACTTAGCTTCTCTGGGAGATGGGGGAGTGTTGTCTGTGTCCTGGGGTCAGTTGTTCCGATAACTAGATGGGTGTTTAGTATTTGGGAAAAGGTTTGACACATGGTAAGCCTTAACTTGACTCATTATTACCTTTGTATTATCATTAGAGTGGCTGTTAAGTCCCTTCTGTGTCTGGCTTATAGTCAGTACTCCATTAGGTGGTGTCACAGTCTTCATTTTACAGAACAAGAAACGGAGAATCAGAATGGTGAAGCAATTCTCTTTGTTCCACAGGTAGAACTGGCGCTCCTGAGTCTTCCAGTCACAAGTGCAGTGCCTTCCTCCACTTCCCAGAGCCCCTCGAGAGTGACGGAAGGGGAGTCCAGCCATTGTTACGAAGTTCCACAAGGAAAGTTCCATATCGTCGCCTTTGCAAGCTGTTGTATTCGGAGACCTGTTGTCCCTTGGTTTTCATAAGGTGATTATGTCCTTGATTTTTTTTTTTTTTTCCGGACAGGCAGAGTGGACAGAGAAAGAAAGGTTTTCCTTTTTCCGTTGGTTCACCCCCCAATGGCCGCTGTGGCCAGCGCACTGCACTGATCCAAAGCCAGGAGCCAGGTGCTTCTCCTGGTCTCATGCGGGTGCAGGGCCCAAGGCCTTGGGCCATCCTCCACTGCACTCCCGGGCCACAGCAGAGAGCTGGACTGGAAGAGGGGCCACCAGGACAGGACCGGCGCCCCGACCGGGACTAGAACCTGGTGAACTGGAGCTGCAGGCGAAGGATTAGCCTATGGAGCTGCGGCGCCGGCCTACATCCTTGATTTTTTATTTGTTAAAGATTTATTTATTTAAATGCAGAATTACAGGGAGAAAGGGAGAGGCAGAGAGAGAAAGAGATTGATCAATTGTTTTTCCATCTGCTGGTTCGCTCCTAAAATGGCCACAATGGCCGGGGCTGGGCCAGGCTAAAGCCAGAAATAGAAACTTAATCTGGATCTCCCATGTGGGTGTAGGGGCCCAAGGCCCATCTTCTATTGCTTTCCCAGGCCATTAGCAGGGAGCTGGATTGTAAGTGGAGCTGCCAGGACACAAACTAGTGGCCATACTGGATGCTGCCGTCTCAGGTGGTGACCACCTGCTGTCCTTAATTAGTAATCTTAATGGAAATGAGTGTGGTGGAGGATGCCTGTCATCCAGAAGTTAGTGTATACTATAGTTATCTGTTACTAATCAGAGTTACTTTATTATAAAGTGCTGATGGTATTCCAGTATAAGAATTCTTGCTAATGCAGGAAGTAAGAGAAGTACATTTAGAAGAATATATGTACAATATGAATCCTTTTTTTAACTTGATATATTTGAAAGGAAGTGTGTGTGTGTGTGTGTGTGCGTGCGCGCGCGCGTGTGGAGAGGTTGTAGTCTATCTGCTGGTTCACTCCCTAAATGGCTACAGCACCTGGGATTGAGCCAGCCTAAACCAGGAGCCAGGAGGAACACGTGGGCCTCTCTCACGGGTGGCTGGTGTCCAGGAACTTGAACTATCACCACGGCCTTTCCAGGTGCGTTAGCAGAAAGCTGGATCCCAAGCAGAGCAGCAGGGACAGAACTGGCATCGGACGTGGGATGCAGGAGCCTAACCAGCCGTGCCCCAGGGCTGGCCCCAGTATTTGTCTCTGTGTTCTTCCTGTTGGCTGACATAAAGAGCATTTACCAGTGCTTTACATTTCCAAGAAAGACTGCCTTAGTGTTTAGTACTGCTCCAGGGAGGTAGCTAAGACTAGGGCACCATGAGAAATGGAAACGCTACACTTAGACTTGTGTTGAACTGCTTTTGATGACATTCATAAGCACTTTGATTTTTTTTAAAAGATTTGTTTATTTATTTGAAAGAGTTACACAGAGAGAGGAGAAGCAGAGAGAAAGAGAGAGAGGGAGGTCTTCCATTCTCTGGTTCACTTCCCAGCAACAGGCGGAGCTGCGCCAATCCGAAGCCAGGGGCCAGGAGCTTCTTCTGGGTCTCCCATGAGAGTGCAGGGCCCCAAGCACTTGGCCATCTTCCACTGCTTTCCCAGGCCACAGCAGAGAGCTGGACCGGAAGTGGAGCAGCAGGTCTCAAACCATCGCCCATATAGGATGCTGGCGCTTCAGGCCAGGGCATTAACCTGCTGCGCCACAGCACCGGCCCTTGGAAGCACTTTGTTTTTTAACACAGGTTAAGGATCCCTAATCTGAACTCTGAAATACTCTGAAATCTGAGCCTTATTTTATGTGGAGATGGTGCTCCAAAAGTTTTGGATTTTTGATGTTTGGATTACGGTCACTCAACTAGGAGTAGAGTCTTTGTTCTGTGATCCCAGAACTCCAACATCAGACTCTGCTTATCCCAAGCATTTCTGATACGGGCGCTTCACCTGCGGGTCTTTCCGGTGCCCGCCTTATTTCTGGCTGGGGTTCTGGGGGGAAGTAAGCTGGTCACAACCGCACAGCTGTGGAGTTCCTTTTTCTGTCTTGCTCAGAGTGTTGTCTGTTAGTCTAAAGACTTTTATCTAATCTCACTTCCTATTTTCATTTTTCTACTAAAATATGCAGGGGAAAAATCTAATAGTATCAGAGTAGAGCAGTGTGATTTATTTATTTTTTTAAAGATTTATTTTTATTTATTTGGAAGTCAGAGTTACACAGAGAAGGAGAAGCAGAGAGAGAGAGAGAGAGAGAGAGAGAGAGAGAGAGCGGGAGTGAGCGGTCTTCCATCCGATGGTTCACTCCCCAAATGGCTGCCACGGCCAGAGCTGCCCGGATCTGAAGCCAGGAGCCAGGCGCTTCCTCTGGGTCTCTCACGTGGGTGCAGGGACCCAAGGACGTGGGCCATCTTCTACTGCTTTCCCAGGCCATAGCCGAGAGCTCGGTAGGAAGTGGAGCAGCCGGGACTCAAACCGGCACCCGTATGGGATGCTGGCACTTCAGGCCAGGGTGTTAACCCATTGTAGCACAGGGCCAGCTCCATGTGTGATTTATTTTTTATGTTGGGTACAGCAAGGCGATCTACGAATAGTCTTCTTGACTCTGTTAGTTTTTCTTTTCCATTGTTATATTCTTAAAAAGCAAGGTTTTTCTTAATGTGTAATTCTCTGATTCAGCAAATATTTCCGATGTCTGTCCTGTGTAGGGTCCTGGATGTGAAGTAGTGCCCAGGAGGGGGCCGGGCCACACCTTTGTGTCCATGGCCTGGAAAGGAAACCAGGTTCCCTTTCTGTCTTCTTGTTACCTGAGGGTGGTAAGAGGCTGGGTGGAATGTGGCCCACATGTCCTCCAGTGCAGTGAGACGCCTGGAGTTGACGTGTACAAGCGGACAGAATTTCCTCCTGTCATGGAGCTCCGTGCAGTAGGGCTGCCACACAAACGGGAATGTCCTTTTTGCAATTTTTTAAAATAAATAAACTGGTCTTTTTATTTTATTTTTTAAAAGATTTTTATTTATTTATTTGACAGGTAGAGTTACAGACAGTAAAAGGGAGAGACAGAGAGAGAAGTCTTCCTTCCGTTGGTTCACTCTCCAAATGGCTGCTGCGGCCGGAGCTGTGCTGATCTGAAGCCAGGAGCCAGGAGTTTTGTCCTGGTCTCTCATGCGGGTTTAGGGGCCCAATCACTTGGGCCATCCTCCACTGCTTTCCCAGGCCATAGCAGAGAGCTGGACTGGAAGAGGAGCAGCCGGGACTAGAACCGGTGCCCATATGGGATGCCGGCACTGCAGGCAGAGGATTAACCTACTGCACCTCAGCGCCAGCCCCCGCTTTTTGTAATTTTAATAAAAATGACTTGTAAGCAGGACTCACCCATGGTCACTCTTGACTATGGTGAACCTCAAAAAGCCTGGGATTTGATGTCAGGAGTTTTAGTGAATCACCCAGCTGGGGTGCTGAGCAGACCAGCCGCCTGCTCCTCTGGGCCTCATTCCCCTCCTCTCTACAAGGAAGTAGTTACTGCCTTAGGTGTGTGTTGGCCACATGTAGGTGTGTGAGATACTGTGTCCTTGCTCTGTAGCAGATACAGGGTGCTGTCTTCATTGTTAGCAAAGCCCCTTCATCCTCTGCTCTCATTGGGTGCCTCTGCTCTTCTGTCCTGGTGTCAGGCGTGGTTCAGAACACTCCTGGAGCCGTCAGCTCCTCAGTGGCCTTGTGTTCTGGCCTGTAGCAATTCACAGTTTGTATCTTAGCGTCTACTCTCAGGCTCTTACACACTATGTGAGGGTGTTTGGGTATTGCAGTGCAGTTGTCGGCTGGCTGGAGGGGTGTGAGAAAAAGCCCCATCCAGTGGTTACTTGGAGGTCAGGGGCTGGCCTGACCCCTTCTTGTGCTGGTATTGGCTCTCCTCCATACCTCCCGCCACTGCAGGGGTATCAGCACAAGCCCCCACTTCTCATGCTCGTGGTAGCCCCCCCCTCACTGCGAGGCTATCAGCCCCAGCCCCCACTTCTTGTGCCCATGTTGGCCCCCTGTCACTGCGGGGGTATCAGCCCCGGCCCCCACTTCTCATGCCCGTGCTGGCCCCCCCCCCATCACCACAAGGACGGCAGCCCCGGCCCCCACTTCTCGTGCCCGTGCCCCCCCATCACCACGAGGGCGGCAGCCCCGGCCCCCACTTCTCGTGCCCGTGCCCCCCCCATCACCACAAGGACAGCAGCCCCAGCCCCCACTTCTCGTGCCTGTGCCCCCCCATCACCACGAGGACAGCAGCCCCAGCCCCCACTTCTTGTGCCCGTGCCCCCCCCATCACCACGAGGACAGCAGCCCCAGCCCCCACTTCTCGTGCCCGTGCCCCCCCGTCACCACGTGGGCAGCAGCCCCAGCCCCCACTTCTCGTGCCCCCTCCCATCACCACGAGGGCAGCAGCCCCGGCCCCCACTTCTCGTGCCCATGCCCCCCCCCCCCCGTCACCGCGTGGGCGGCAGCCCCAGCCCCCACTTCTCGTGCCCGTGCCCCCCCATCACCACGTGGGCGGCAGCCCCAGCCCCCACTTCTCGTGCCCCCTCCCATCACCGCGTGGGCGGCAGTCCCGGCCCCCACTTCTCGTGCCCGTGCCCCCTCCCATCACCACGAGGACAGCAGCCCCGGCCCCCACTTCTCGTGCCCGTGCCCCCTCCCATCACCACGAGGACGGCAGCCCCGGCCCCCACTTCTCGTGCCCCCTCCCATCACCACGAGCACGGCAGCCCCGGCCCCCACTTCTCGTGCCCGTGCCCCCTCCCATCACCACGAGGACGGCAGCCCCGGCCCCCACTTCTCGTGCCCCCTCCCATCACCACGAGGACGGCAGCCCCGGCCCCCACTTCTCGGCCCCCCCCCCCCCCACCACGAGGACGGCAGCCCCGGCCCCCACTTCCCGTGCCCGTGCCCCCCCCCCACCACGAGGACAGCAGCCCCGGCCCCCACTTCCCGTGCCCGTGCCCCCCCCCCCCATCACCACGAGGACGGCAGCCCCGGCCCCCACTTGTCGTGCCCCCCCCCCACCACGAGGACGGCAGCCCCCGGCCCCCACTTCTCGTGCCCCCCCCCACCACGAGGACAGCAGCCCCGGCCCCCACTTCTCGTGCCCGTGCCCCCCCCCCACCACGAGGACGGCAGCCCCGGCCCCCACTTGTCGTGCCCCCCCCCCACCACGAGGACGGCAGCCCCGGCCCCCACTTGTCGTGCCCCCCCCCATCACCACGAGGACGGCAGCCCCGGCCCCCACTTCTCGTGCCCCCTCCCATCACCACGGGGATGGCAGCTCCGGCCCCACTTCTCGTGCCCGTGCCCCCTCCCATCACCACGAGGACGGCAGCCCCGGCCCCCACTTCTCGGCCCCCCCCCCCCACCACGGGGACGGCAGCCCCGGCCCCACTTCTCGGTCCCCCCCCCTCCCACCACCACGAGGACGGCAGCCCCGGCCCCCACTTCCCGTGCCCCCCCCACCCCCCCCCGTCACCACGAGGACGGCAGCCCCGGCCCCCACTTCCCGTGCCCCCTCCCATCACCACGAGGACGGCAGCCCCGGCCCCCACTTCTCGAGCCCCCTCCCATCACCACGAGGACGGCAGCCCCGGCCCCCACTTCTCGTGCCCCCCCCCGTCACCACGAGGATGGCAGCCCCGGCCCCCACTTCTCGTGCCCCCCCCCCCACCACGAGGACAGCAGCCCCGGCCCCACTTCTCGTGCCCCCCCTCCCATCACCACGAGGACGGCAGCCCCGGCCCCCACTTCTCGTGCCCCCCCCCCACCACGAGGACGGCAGCCCCGGCCCCCACTTCTCGTGCCCCCCCCCCACCACGAGGACGGCAGCCCCGGCCCCCACTTCTCGTGCCCCCTCCCATCACCACGGGGACGGCAGCCCCGGCCCCCACTTGTCGTGCCCCCCCCATCACCACGGGGACGGCAGCCCCGGCCCCCACTTGTCGTGCCCCCCCCCACCACGAGGACGGCAGCCCCGGCCCCCACTTCCCGTGCCCCCTCCCATCACCACGAGGACGGCAGCCCCGGCCCCCACTTGTCGTGCCCCCTCCCATCACCACGAGGACGGCAGCCCCGGCCCCCACTTCCCGTGCCCCCCCCACCCCCCCGTCACCACGAGGACGGCAGCCCCGGCCCCCACTTCCCGTGCCCCCCCCATCACCACGAGGACGGCAGCCCCGGCCCCCACTTCTCGTGCCCGTGCCCCCCCCCCACGAGGACGGCAGCCCCGGCCCCACTTGTCGCGCAGCTCTCCTCTGCTAGAGCCCTGCGTTGCCGCGGTTCTCAGAAGTGCTCTCTGGGACGGACGCTGTGGTGCGGCATTGACGGTGATGACTTGTGCCGCCTTGTCGTTGATCTCCGTGTGCTGGTCTTTGGGGGGACAGTGCTGACTCCGCTGCGAGGGCACGAAGAGGAGGGTTCACTGTGCGTGTGTAGAGTGGAGTAGGTGACTCGTTCCCAGCGGACGCAGTGTGTAGCCCGCTAGGTCATGGCCGCCTGAACTCCGAGCCCTTCTCTGAGGCTGACAGGGCTCTGCTTGTGTGTGTGCTGCTCTTCCGGCTGCCTCCAGCCGGTCCTGCGTGTTCCTGTCTCTCCTTGGTGGTGGTAGAAACGGGCGCAGTTGTTCCTGCGTTCTCGCGGATCTGTTGGATTGTTTCTCCTGCTGCTCTTCTAGCCTGCTCGCTTGTCTTTTTCTCTAGCCCCTTTCGTCTCGCGTTGCCCGGGGTCAGAGTTCATGCTGGTGAATGGTGTGTTTTCCCTAGGAGGAGCCCTGGAGACAGCGTCCCGGAGGGCGCGTGGTGGGCGTGAGGTGCACCGTCCTGGGCGCCGCTTCTCGTCCTCCTTCTCCGCTGTTTCCAGGTTTCATAGACGCGGCCTCGCCCGTGTTCACAGTGCAGAACTCGGGGTTTGATCAGCTCGTGGGGTTGCACTACTGACCAGGGTATCCGTGTACTAGGAAAGCCGGAACTGTATAGACGTTCCATAGAAATTATGTGTGCTACAGGGGCAAGATGGCAGAATAGGAAGGGAGCACACCGATAGTCTGGGGAGAGACAGTTTAATAAAAGTGGAGATACTGCAGGTTCAAGGAAGAGTAGGGGAAGAAACAGCAGAGGAAACCCTTCTGGAACTGGTGATCCACAGTGGACCTGCGTGGAGAGCGTGGGAGCCCGCAGTCTGGGACACCAGCAGCAGATTCAACACACCAGCGCTGGAACACGAGGTGAGCCGAACCTCAGTAGCCCGAGATACCAGGAGGGAAGCGGAAAGAGGAGACTAGAGCGAACAAGGCTTGAAACCCTGTGGGGAAAAGTTCGCCAGGCTAACTAGAAGAGAGAGAGAGAGAGAGGGAAAAAAAAAAGTGACCCATACGGACACGAGTTTCTCTCTCTCCGCTCACCTCTCAAAGGTGAGCAAGACAAAGAGCAGGCGCCATTTTGGAATACGTCATAAGCAGGGCGACCTCGAGTCGGCACCGGCCCCGAGCCTAGCAGAAAAACCTGACTCTGGGTGGGAGGGCTGAAATAACAGGAGATTAGAACCTAATGAATGTGTGGTGCTAATGAACTGAGACTGTGAAAAAAGAGACTGTGGGGGAGAGAACTCACGGAAATCACGAATTCATGTGAGTACTCTCCAGAGACGCTACAGTTCAGTAGCCTTGGCAGCCCAGTGGGAGACTACAGGACAATCTCAGCCCACACTAAGGGCCGCAAAGATTCCCTCTCTGGTCCTTGGGAAAGAGCTTCCGATCTCTGGCTCCTGTGGGTATATCATTCGCCTGCTAACCACCCCCAATTCCATTCAGCTGTGTGGAATTACTTCCCTTTTGAACCAAAAAAAAAAAAGTAACAGAGAGAGATTTACCACGTCTAACCTGGGAGTGTCTCCTTTGACACACCCTCAACCCTGAGGAACCAAACAGAGCTCTCAGGCCACACCCATCTCAAGCCTCTAAGGCTCCATCAAAAGCAGACAGTCCACTTAATCTAGAGTCATAGTATAACAAGAAAAAAAACACCACAGTGAAGAAACCAATATGCCAAACAACAAATGCAAAAACCGAGGTAGTAAGAACAAGGAAGACACTATGACACCCCCAAATGAAAAAGACACCCCAATTCAAGATTACGAAGATGATGAGATAGAAGAAATGCAAGAAGCAGATCTCAAAAAATTGATAAGAACACTAAGAAGTACTCAAAAACAAATTCTTGAACTACAGAAATCCTTAATGGACAAGGTAGAAAATCTCTCTCGTGAAAATGAAATATTAAGGGGGAATCAAGCTGAAATGAAACAACTAGTAGAACATGAAACTGTGATAGTGACGAGAAATCATAATGAAGTGAAGAATTCAATAGATCAAATGAAAAACACATTAGAGAGCCTTACAAACAGAATGGGTGAGGCAGAAGAGAGACTATCGGACTTAGAAGACAGAGCACAGGAAACTATACAGTCAAACCAAAGACAAGAAGAGGAAATTAGAAATCTAAAAAATATTGTTGGGAATCTACAGGATACTATTAAAAAACCCAACATTCGAGTTCTAGGAGTTCCTGAAGGCATGGAGAGGGAGAAAGGATTAGAAGGCCTTTTTAGTGAGATAATAGAAAATTTCCCAGCTTTGGAGAAGGACAGAGACATCCTAGTACAGGAAGCTCATAGAACTCCTAGTAAACATGACCAAAAGAGATCCTCATTTCAACACATTGTAATTAAACTCACCACAGTGAAACAGAAAGAAAAGATCTTAAAATGTGCAAGAGAGAAACATCAGATTACTCTCAGAGGATCTCCAATTAGACTCACAGCAGACTTCTAATCAGAAACCCTACAAGCTAGAAGGGAATGGCGAGACATAGCCCAGGTACTTAGAGAGAAAAACTGCCAGCCCAGAATATTATATCCTGCAAAGCTCTCATTTGTGAATGAAGGTAAAATAAAGACCTTTCATTGCAAACAGAAATTGAAAGAATTTGTTGCCACTCGTCCAGCCCTGCAAAAGATGCTTAAAGATGTGTTACACACAGAAACACAGAAACACGGCCATCAACATGAAAGAAGGTAAACGAAGGGAACCTCACAGCAAAAGATCACAGGGAATTCGAAGCATACATTTGGATAAAGAAATTATGGGACATGTACTCTATAGAATACTATACAGTAATCAAAAACAATGAAATCCGGTCATTTGCAACAAGATGGAGGAATCTGGAAAACATCATTCTGAGTGAATTAAGCCAGTCCCAAAGGGACAACTATCATATGTTCTCCCTGATCGGTGACAACTAATTGCGTACCAAAGGTGAAACCTATTGAAGTGAAATGGACACTATGAGAAACAGTAATTTGATCAGCTCTTGTGCTGACTGTTGTTGTACAATGTAATACTTTATCCATTTTAGTATTTTTTTATCCTAGTACTAGTGGTTGAACTCTGTAAATAACAAACAATTATTCTTAGGTGTTTAAATTTTAACTGAAAAGTGATCCCTGTGAAATATAAGAGTGGGAATAAGAGAGGGAGGAGATGTACAATTTGGGACATGCTCAATCAGTCGTGCCCCAAATGATGGAGTTAGAAATGTGCCAGGGAATTCCAATACAATCCCATCAAGGTGGCATGTACCAAGGCCATCTCACTAGTCCAAGTGATCAATTTCAGTTCACAATTGATCACACTGATAGGTCTAAGAGTCAAAGGGATCACACAAGACTATTGTCTGCTAATACTAACTGATATAATCAAAAAGGGAGAGAACGATCCAACATGGGAAGCGGGATACACAGCAGACTCATAGAATGGCAGATGTCCTAAATAGCACTCTGGCCTCAGAATCAGCCCTTAAGGCATTCAGCTCTGGCTCAAGAGCCCATGAGAATATTCTAGGCATGGAAAGCCAAGACACTCTGGAAAAAAAAGAAGACCTAAATGAAAGATCTCTGTGAGTGAGATCCCAGTGGAACGAATGAGGCCATCAAAGAAGGAGGTACCTTTCTCTGAAGGGAGGAGAGAACCTCCACTTTGACTATGACCCTGTCAGAATAAGATTGAAGTCGGCGAACCCTAAAGGCTTCCATAGCCTCGGCAACTCATGACTAGAGCCTAGGGAGATTACTGACGCCATAAACAAGAGTGTCAAATTGTTAAATCAACTTCAGGAGTCACTGTGTACTTACGTCTCATGTGGGATCTGTCCTTAATGTGTTGTCCAATGTGAAGTAATGCTATAACTAGCACTGAAACAGTATTTTACACTTTATGTTTCTGTGTGGGTGCAAACTGATGAAATCTTTACTTAGTATATACTGAATCAATCTTCTGTATATAGATAATTAAAAATGAAAAAAAAATCTTGGTGTTAAATTGGAAATTGCATAGAAAATTAATCAATTTAAAAAATATATATCATGTAGGAGCTCTGTCCTTAATGTGCTATACATTGTGAATTAATACTATAACTAGTACTCCAACAGTATTTTTCACTTTGTGTTGCTATGTGAGGGCAAACTGTTGAAATCTTTACGTAATATGTACTAAGCTGATCTTCTGTATATAAAGAGAATTGAAAATGAATCTTGATGTGAAGCAAGGGGAGAGGGAGTGGGAAAGGGGAGGGTTGCGGGTGGGAGTGAAGTTATGGGGGGGGAAGCCATTGTAATCTATAAGCTGTATTTTGGAAATTTATATTCTTTAAATAAAAGCGTTATAAAAAAAATAAAAAAGTAAAAGAAATTATGTGTGCTCAGAGAACAACGGCACCAGCAGCCTCATTACTTACCTTCCGGCTAAAAGGGAATTTGCAAGTTGCTAAACTTTCGAGATGACCTTGACTGTGAATTTGGATGGAGAAGTTAAGCAGCTTTTGTATTTAATAAGAATGTTGCTAGCACAGATTGTAACAGTATTTTTCTGTCCTACTTCTTCAGTTTGAGTTTATTACTCATTCACATTTTGGAGCTAAGAAAACAAATCATGTATCTTGATCTCTCAATATTCCCTAAGCTAATTTTGAAAGAAATCTGCTGATTTATAGTCTTCTGAAACTATCAGTCAGGAAAAAATATTTTACCTTCTGGCTATATGGATTCCTATAGACATCTTTTCAACAGTCTTATTTTTAATGTCGATCAGGTTTTTTATTTTCAAAATTCTTATTTCACCAAGGTAATTATTTTAACTTTATTTTCAAAATTAGGTTGGTAAAATGCCAAAGGCATGAGTGATAGCGAAAGTGGTTTGACATGATCTGGGTCAGACTGAGTTCCAGCTTACCGAGTTCTCGAATTGGCTGTCAGCTCTGTAAACAGAGGTCTGTGGGATGGACTGAACGCGTTGGAGGCGGAGGTGAATGTGGTCATAGGTTGCTGCAGGCCGCGCTCTCCTCCTCTCCCTTCCTTCCCTCCCTGAATGGATCCAGGCACACGGATCGTGGGGTCTCGTTCCCGGCTGCTTCATTCTGCTCAGGATGGTCTGTGTTTCAGATTGCGGAAGCGTGAGAAGACTGTAACTGAGAGGCTGGAACACATTACAGAAGGAGCACTTCCCAGATTTTGCGCCAGGCCCCGAGGAGAGGCGCACACAGGACAGAGTTTAGTCTTGCTTGTGGATCGCAGCAGACTGTGCCTGAGATGAGCCGGGACGCGGTGTGCGCACTCCTGGCTTGAGCTTTCTAGCAGTGGTGTGTGGTGTTGGAGCTGGCAGGTGCTGTCTGTATGGAGAAGAGCGGCTGTAGTCCATTTCCAGTGTGTTGGGCTAAAGGTATATTTTCCTTAAATTTATACTTTGACACTGAAGAGGTGGATAAGAGTTTTTTTCAGAATTTGTTTCAAATATATTTACAGTTAGAAGGAAAATAGAAAACTGGTTGCAAGGGTTTGTAACTATTGCATCAAGCCAATTAGTTGGCTTTTTCATAGTCAATAAAATACTTTCATGGAAATGCATTTTAAGTGACTTAACTATTTTTATGCTGTACCTTATGTCTGTAAAACATTTTGGTTTTTTTCTTAATTAAGACATACATCAATATCCATTCTATGATATGGACGTTTTTAAAGAATAAACTGATGTTAACTTAAGTGGGACTGTAGGAAAGAAGTAACATGGATTATTAAGTAATTGAGTCTCCTTTACTCCATGTGAAGATTGCATACTTAATTTGAAACTCCATATTGTGGTAAGGTAATATTTATCTTTGAGAGCCAGGGACATGGTGAATAACTTTCCAGTTTAAAGTTGTTAGGTTTTTAGTAATAGAAAAATATAAAATACAGCATTTTCATTGTGACATTCAATGAAAAGACTATTTGGGAAGCATCTAGTTAAAAATGCCATTAAAAGTATTAAAAGTATTTATCGTTGTTATTTAGAAGATATTTAAGTATCTTGTTAATACATTTATGAAGGGCTTTTTTTAAAAGGAGGAATCTAAACTCAGTTACAAAGCTGCAGTTTCAGAAGCGGAGGTGTGGGCTGATTCAATTTAGTTTTTAGGCTAAAAATTTCAGTGCCACCAGGTTGTTGATCTGTCAGCACCAAACTGCAGTTTCACCGTAAATTTGTTGTCATTGTCACCATCTATTCTTATTTTAGGCTCCTAAGCATAAAACGTGAGAACTAGTTTAGTTATATGATATCGCAACAAAATACCTGTCCCTTTTTAACCTATCTAGAGATTCAAAGATTCTGCTGAATTAACTTGAACCTCTTGAACTTGCAAGGGTTTTGGATATCTGCAGTTTGAAAAATGGCAGCTACTCACTGTCAGTGCTGTGCAGTGTGTGCTCGGAGGCAGAACTCTGTATCTGGAAAGTTGGTCCTCTCCTAGACCTGCCTGGCTTTGTTTGCACAGTGCCATCCCTGTTGATCTTTAAAAATAAAACTGTCCAGTTTCCCGCATAGTGGTGACTAGATTTGAGCTCTGCAAATCCAATAGCAGTGAGATATTAATAGGATACAGAATTTCATTTTATTCAGAGTGACTTTTAGAAATGTGAACTTTGGAAGTAAAGAAAAATTGTGGAGTTTTTACTCACTCCAAAGCAGTTGATCAGTGCCAGCTTACTTTCCAGGTATGTTTGCTGGTGGGCAAGGCAGATGAATTGGGCTATTTTTAATTGAAATCTAAATTATGGAGGAAGTCAACAAGAGAGCAGAGCGTGTACACGTCAGAGATGGGCAAAGTAGGGACAGCATGCAGCGTCGGGATCAGTCTCTGCAGGACTGGAGCCAGCCATCGCCCTGGGTGAATGGCCTTGCTTTGAGTGCATCAGGGGAGGCCCTGACAACAACAGAAAGCAGTGCTGTGCTGTCCTCTTCTTGGGCTGAGCACACTGCTCCCACAGAGGTCCCCCGTGCGCAGCCGTCCTGGGGAACTTCCTCTCTGCCTTCTCATGTTACTCTTTTGTACCAGGACAGGAAGGCAGGACACCTTGTGTTTTTATGTGTTTAATTTTTATCTACTTGATAAGGACAAAGATGTCGGTGTGTACAAATCGGCTGAATTGGTTATTTTCAGTTATAAAAGTCACAGCTTGTCAAGTAGGGCAATGTTAAAAGCTCAAGTCCAAAGAATATAGAAATCCCTTTCTGTTGTCTGACATTCTAAACTGCACATTTGATTTTATCAGTCACATTAACCTCAAAATTTTAACAGCAGTGTCCCAGTTTAAGAAGACATGAGAAATACCAGGGCAGGCTAAAAATAGTGAACAGATCTATATTTGTGTTCCTTGAACTGAAATCTTCAGGGTATCCTTGAAGCGCTGTGGGGTCCTTCCTACTGTACTCTTGTGTTCGGTGTGAAGAATCCAGCTTAGATCCCACCCAAGGAAAGGTTATATTTTCAAGTATTTAAAAAGAACTTTGTTGTAACATGTATTCCACTATATCATGATTCCCTAAACTCAGAGACAGTGTTCATTCAGATACTTAATTCAGTAAATGTAAAGACACTACTCTGAAGTCACCAGGCTGTTGGGTATAGAAGGCCTTGCTCAGGGGGTTCCTTGAGAAAACCAATTTTTGAAAGGCTGGGAAGGATTAAAGAGACATCAGATTTTGTTGTTCAGCATAATTGTTGGTTGATCCCTCCCTCCTTCATTTCCTTTCTTCCATCCATCCAGATAGCTCTATGCACAGCCCATTTTTCTCTTCCGTTCAATGGTCCACTTTTTTTTTGCTGTCCATATTTGCATTGTTGATAGGTCTGATCCCTTACCAGAGAGAGACAAACTTGTTAATTGCTTGCCCTGAGTCTTCTCCTCCTACTGAACGCGTTGAACCCTCCTCATCAATCAGTTTTTCATGTCACAGCCTTTTTGACACTTCTTTTGATGTACAATGACTCCATTTTATTGTGATGAGTCGACCTCCAGTATATCTCCGCTTCCCTCCTTCCCTGAATGTCGGCTGTAGCCCCTGTCGCCCACTTCATCTTCTGAGCCGTGGCAGTCAGCCTCCTGCCTAGGGATCCCACGTGTGCTGTTCTCCTCTTAGAAGGTCTCTTCAGAAACAGCATGGACAGTGGTGTTACGCAAAAAGCTATGCCTGTCCTCCAGAGGTTCTTTTCACCAAATAATCTTAGCTTTTCATTCCATTTTTCACAAACATTTTGAGGTACTCTGGTATCTGCCAGGGTGATTTTGTAACAAAACAGATCTGACGTACCTGTCAGATCTCCTCTGGCACGTGGCCTACAGGAGACCCTGCCCTGCTCTTCCCCCATCCCCTTTCCCCAGCTCTGGGCCGTGGTCCTGCTCGCTCGGGGTTACTGTGGTTTTGCTCACTTGGAACGCCCAGCGGCCTTCCTCTCAGGCTGTTGCACCTCCTGCTCTTGCCTCTTCCGGAGTCATTTTCTCGGCTTTCTCTACCAGCAGATCTTAGCTTCAATGAACTCACCTTTTCTTTTTTTTAACAGTCCTTAGCCGTTGCGTTTTTAAGCACAATTTTGCTTGCCATTCAGATAAAAAGGTAGGGACAAACCCACTCCCCCCCCCCCTTTTTTTTTTTAAAGATTGATTGATTTATTTGAAAGGCAGAGTTACAGAGAGGTCCTCTATCCGCCGGTTCATTCCCCAGATGGCTGCAATGGCTGCAGCTGCATTGATTCAGAGCCAGGAGCCAGGAGCTTCTTCTGGGTCTCCCATGTGGGTGCAGGGGTCCAAGGACTTGGGCCATCTTCCACTGCTCTCCTAGGCCACAGCAGGGAGCTGGATCAGAAGTGGAGCAGCCGAGACTCAAACCGGCACCCACATGGGATGCTGGCACTGCAGGCAGCAGCTTTACCTGCTACACCACAGCGCCAGCTCCTAGAATTAGCTTTATTTTTAAAGACTCAGCTAAAATTCTGTGATGAATGTACATATTGTTTTATAGGCAAATCTAGTTTTAGAATCATTGAATTGTCAGGGGGAAAAAGGCTATGTCAAACCTGTGGCCCTTCTAATTTCTTTGTGTTTCCTCTTGGAGAAATGTGTGTGAGCAGTTCAGTGTAGCACTCTGCCCATAGAGCGTGGCTATAAGTAATGATCTTTTGTGGTGTTGCTTTGATCTGAGCTGTGTTAATTTTGCACACTTGTGTGGCTATTTCACGTTTGCGTTGTTTCTCTGTGCCTTATTTCAAATATTGGATTTTAAAAAAGAGTAACGTCTAGTGCTTACCCAGCACGTACTTACTCTGCGCGGTGTGCTGTTCTGAGCATTCAGAATGCACAAAAGCACGTACACACAGAGTTCTGGGGTGCAGACCCTGGGAGGCAGCAGTGATGACTCAAGTAGTCAGGTTCCTGCTACGCGCATGGCAGACTTGGATGATACTCCCATCCTGCAGCTTGAGCCCCAGACCAGCCCTGGCCTCTGAAGGCATCTGGGGAGTGAACGAGTGCAGAGGTGCGCTCCTGCTGTCTCACTCTCTCTCTCGCTCTCGGGAGTGAACCAGTGGACAGGTGCTCCCTCTCCCTCTCCCTCTCCCCCCTGTCCCCAATCTCTCTGTCTCCTCTTTCTCTTCTCTCTGTCTGCCTCTGCAATAAAATTGAAAAAAAGTCATTGGTCATTGAGAATACTTAAACAGTGAACTATTGCAATCAGACTATCATGTCATTTCCCAAATGAAACTGCGTTTCTGGGGTAGACTTGCCCTGCAGTTGAGCCACCAGCGGTCAGAACCCCCACATCCTGTGTGAGAGTGCCTGAGTGTGAGCTCTGCCCTCCCTTGTCATTCCAGCGTCCTGCCAGTGCAGGCTTTGGGAAGCAGCGGGGATGGTCCAGGGACTGGGGGCTGCCACCCGTGCGAAAGACCTGGCTTCAACCCCGTGTGCACATTTGGGGAGTAAATTCAGTAGGCGGGAGTGCTTCCTCTTTTTTTCCCTCTCTCCCTCTGTTTCTCTGTCTCTCCCCCTCCCTGTCTGCCAAGTTCAAAGACACCTTTATTTTGGGGCGGGGGGTTCTGGAAATCAGGCATTGATCTGTTTTACAAGGGAAAAATTATATATTTCAGCTGAAGACATTAAGCTACTTTTCCAAAACCAATTCAGAAACCAAATGAAAAGTATTTCTAAGCAAAATCTCAACTATAATTTTAAACTCTAAGCCCTTGTTTCTCATCATCAAGCAGCATGGATCATAGGCCTGTATCTGTGGGAATGTGCATGCTGCGCATGTGTGTACTAAAGTGCCCCAGCGTCACACTGCTGGAGAAGCTGTGGTGAACAGGCAGCTCCTGCAGTGAGGGAGGGAGGTGGGGGTGAAGCTTGAGGGCGTTTGGAAAGCAGGCTGGGGGGGGTGAGGCCTTGCAGAGACGCTCAGGCCTTCTGGGATTCCACAGAGCACGGAGCTCTTCCAGGGAAGGGTGCGCTGTGCAAACGGGAGCGTCGTTTGTGTCTTCAGCGTTTCGGTGTGTAGAAGATACCAGGGTGTTTATAAAGACTTTCCGTGGTGTGTATGGGGAGTGGTCCTCTGACTGTCCGACACTCGGCATGCTTTTCACATTTTGTAGTAGTTTTGAGGCTGCAAAAATTTAGTCTTACATGCAGGGTCTGAGTCCACCCGTACAAGGATGGACTGGGTCCGAGGAAAGGTGAGTGCGCCGCTCGCCCGTTCCCCAGCCTCCCGATCCCGGAGACAATCAGACGCAGCGGGGAGCCAAGTCTAGTGAGGACTCATTTATTCCATGTGAAACCAAACCTTTTATAGCACAAAACTGCAGAGTCATTGGGGCAGGGCTAAGGACCAACCAGTCATTTTAAAGGTCACTTTATGGGGGGATTTCTATAGGACTAGCCATATGTCTATACTAGTCTTGTTACTTCCCCTGATGTTGCGTAGCCAATTAGCTTGAGTCCCGCCCATCTTACTTCCTCCGGGCGCCATCTTCTTTGCCCCTCCTTGGCGCCGCCCAGTCCGGGGGCCACGTGCGCGCATGCGGGCCCCTCCCTGCGCTGCTATCCCTGGGACACCTGTCGGCTGGCTCCGCGGGCCCTGGCTCGGGTTGGTTCACGGGCTCGGCTCCACGTGGTTCCGTCCCACGCAGCTTGGGCGGGGGCGCCCGCGCATGCGGAGCCCCAGGGCCTGGCCTGGCCTGGCCGCACCATGCTGTACTCATGCCCCGCACTTACAGAGTTTACTTGGGTTGCAACTTGAGAATTTTAGAGTTTTAGGGTTATAAATATAAGTTTTTCTAACATTTATGGTGGCCAAAAAAAGTTCATTGAGCAATGAATATAGTGTGTCTTATTTAAAAAGTAGGGGAAAAAACCCAGGGCCTTGCTAACCAGGTAGAATTTCTTTGGCGGACGATAGCATTTGTGTTTCTCTCAAGGTCTATTTGTTAACCTTTTCTTTAGTTTCTTCTGCTGTTTGAAGAAACAATTTTGTTAAAATATCATTCATGTTACTTTTCTTTTTCATTGTGAAAATCTTAGTTTTGTAAGGTTGACTGGATTACTGAAAGATAACAGTTCTGGACTGTTGTATCTTCTATTTGAAATTTTGTACAGGTTCATTGATACAGCTTCAGTTTAGAAAAACACAGATTCTTTTTTTTTTTTTTTTATAGGATAGAGGAAAATTCTTAAGGAACATTTGTGTTTAATTTGGGTTTTGGAGTCATAATGTGTTTCAGATCTGCCAGGTGGCACTGTGGTGTAGTAAGAATGGTGATTTGTTGTTTCATTTTTTGACGAGTTCATAAAGATACGAAGGAAAGATGCTGGCCAGGACATTGGCACTTTTGCAGTTCTAAGTAAATGAAATTTCCAGTTAGAGAATAATCCTACTTTGAAGTCTCCTTTCTTCGGCTTGGAGATTCCATCATTCCCTCTTTGACAGCTACAACTGCTGTTTCGTGTGTCTTGCCAAGCAGTTTACAGTCAGTGTCCCAGCTCACAGGGTGGGCGTTACCACTCCCACCGTGCGGAGAAGGGTCTGTGGGGAGCTGAGAGTCGCCTGGTTGTAGGTGGGGAACTGAGCACAGATTCCCAAGATTAGTACCTGGCTTGGACTGTTCCTTAGTCAGGATCTTGCTCAGGTGTCACCTCCTAGAGGAGGCTCCTGAGACATTTCTAACCCTCAGGGACGGGGTCAGGGATGGCGACCGCTGGGCCTGTTGTGAAGGGTTACTTCTGGGAGCTAGGTGAAGCTTTAGTGTCCTGTAATCTACAGGGTGTCTTGCCCACAGAAATTAAATCATGGCTCACAGTAGAAAACTCAGTCTTGATATTCTGAGAGCTTTACCTAAACAGTTTAGGTCTTCAGAGCCATAACAATGGAAATGTCCCATTTATGTGTTGTCTGCGTATACAGTTTGAAAACTTCATTGTGGAAAATTTCTGGTACCACATAGCATGCTGAGTGTACGCTTACCCTCAGCGTCGGAGACTGAGGGGAGTTTGGCTCCCGGAATCCTGGCAGAGTTGAAATGCTCTTTTCTGCAGAGCCCAGTCTGAGAGCAAAGGTAGAGTCTGCTGCTTAGAGGCTCCCTGGCAGAGGGGCTGCTGCTTTGCTCAATTTGTTGGCCAGCTCATAGTCCTGACATAGGTTCCAGGTCAAGGATGGACAGCCAGATCTTTAGAGAGAGCCTCTGTCTGCAGAGCACGACTCCAGATCCGACAGACGAGGAAATAGGACTTGTGGGCAGCGAGGTTGAAGTGGCAGGCGGGAGGAGGCTGAGACAAGGTTAGAATATAATCTCCAGAAAGTCTTCACGGCTGCCAAGGACAGACCGGAGGAAGCCTTCTAGAGACACATCTGAATAGCAGGACAGCTGGAAACAAGAGAGCTGGAACTGCACTGTTGCATAGCGATGCCAGCGTCACACGTGGGCACCAGTTCAAATCCCAGGCTCCCTGCTAACAGCCTGGGAAAGCGGCAGAGGATTGTCTAACTCCTTGGGCCCCTGTAGCCACGAGGGAGACCCAGATGAAGCTCCTGGGTCCTGGCTTCTGGCTTTGGCCCTGCCCAACCCCAGCCTTTGTGGCCATCTGGGGAGTGAATCACTTGATGGGAGATTTCTCCCCCTCCCTTCCTCTCTCTCTAACTCTGCCTTTCAAATAAATAAAAATAAATCTTAAAAAAAAATAAATTCTGTGGAAGCATCGGAAAAGGATGCTGAGGATGTCTCCCCGAACATGGAGTGGGAAGAGAAACAAAATGGAGCTGAATCTGGGAGCTCGTAGCTGCTCTTCCTCAGATTGCTAAGAGTTCTCTATCGCGAGGTGTTGGTAAACTTACATCAGTTGCTTTTTTCTGCATTTATTGGGACAATGCTGGCTCTTCTGCTTTTTGAAAATATGTTGAATTACATTGATTGCTTCTTGAATATGTAAACATTGTTGTGTTCCTGGAATGACTTCCTTTTGGTCGTGATGTGTTTTTTTTTTCCCCCCCAAAGATTTATTTTAAAGGCAGGGAGAGAGAGAGAGAGAGAGAGAGAGATCGATCGATCTATCTATCTTGATCTTGATCTTGATCTTGATCTTCCATCAGCTGATTCACTCATTCCTCCAAATATTTGGCCAGGGCTGGGCCAGACCTGAGCCAGGAGCTTCTTCTAGGTCTCCCATGTGGAGCAGGCAGCTGGATCGGAAGTGGAGTAGCCAGGACTCTTAATGGGTGTCCATACCATATGAGATGCCGGCATCACTGGCGGCAGCTTTACCCACTACACCACAACACTGGCTCCCATGATGTAATATTAAATTTTGTTTATTTATTTGAAAGGCGGGGTGGTGATGGTGTGGGTGGAGATCGGAGAGAGGTCTTCCGTCTGGTTCTCTCACTAAGTGCCCACAATAGCTAGGTCCAGGCCAGGTCACATCCAGGAGCCAGCAGCTCCGTCCTGGTCTCCTGGATGGGTAGCAGGAAGCCAAGTGCCTGTTGCCTGCATGTGAAGCAGAGGCAAGATTCAGTCCCGGCACTGCAGTTGGCTTAACTACTGTGTATGTACTTGAAGAATTTGAGTTTGCCCATTGGGCACGGTGTCAGTTTCCATCACTTTGAGCAGGTTTGCTCACAGGATGGCTCAGCTGTTCGCAAGGTGGCAGGGCAGCAGGGTACTCTCTGGTGTACCCAGAAGTGTCACCTCACTCCTTACTCTGAGTTGCTGCCCTTTCCATCTTGGTCCACCTAACCCTGGATGTAACCAGTCTCACTGGTCTTTCCTCTCTATTTTTTGGGTTTTTGATTTTTTTTCCCCCCACATTTGACTATATATTTTTTTATTTCTTATTTGTTTTATCCTTTTGTACAACAGGTGTACTGTAGCTATCCTTTGCACCCTGGGAATCATAATCGGTTGTAGAGACACTGCTCTTTCCTGTCCACCCAGGTCAGTACGTTCACAGTACTCCGTTGTGCGAATGTACCATGGTGTATTCACTTACCCTCCTGTGTGTGAACATCTAGCGTTGCCCAGTAATTCCCAGGACTGCAGTGAATGCCCTTCTGCATATGTATTTTCATGTCCTTGTAACTGTTTATTCCTTCGCTCAGGCTGCTGTAACAAAATACACAAGTTGAGTATCGTATTTACAGAGGCTGGAAATACTTCCACCCAGATCACGTCACCTCTGGGGTTGAGTCCTGGTGAGGGCCTTTTTCAGGTTGAGCTGGCCGACGCTGTGGTGGAGAACCAAAGCAAGCTGTCTGGGGACTTGTGGGGTTTCTAAACCCGTCCCAGTGGCCCTGCCTTCTTGACCGCATCTAATGATTGCCGCTCAAGGCCTCCTCTGCTGGCACCGTCACCTTCAGGAGTGGGACATCATGGGACATTGAGTCTGTAACCGTCTCTCCGGCACAAATTCCTCTCCATAGAGATTGTGCCTTCACTACAGGAGAGGTCCTGTTCCCTCCCACCTACACCACACTGACAGGCAGGGTGCTGGTAACAGGTTTTCAGTTTTTAAAGTTACTTAGCAGTTACTTATATGTCTATATTTTTATTGAGGTGAAATCACCATAATGTAAAGCTCACCCTTTTAGCAACTTCAGAGTGTAAACTTGAGTGATCTGCAGTGGATTTGCTGTGTTGTTACAGCCGTCACCACCCAAGAAACTGAGTAGTTGGTCCATCTCTACTACCCTCCCTTGCCCCTGGTAATCTGCTTTTTGTAGATTTACATATTCTAGACATTTCATAGACGTAAAGTCGTAATTTGTGGCCTTTTATGTTTGGCTTTGACGTAGAAAATGTTCTCTGATTCCTCCATGTCGCATGTGTCAGGACTTCACTGCCTTCTTGTTGCAAACCAGTATTTCACTGTTGAAGACCCAACGTATTATTTAGCCATTCATCTGTTGATGGGTGTGGTGGTCATTTCTGTTTATTGACTGTTCCGGATAATGCTGCTGTGAAAATTCGTGTATTAGAACCTTTTTAAAACCCATTAACTGGAAGATACTGTGGGTGCACAAAATATTAGGTGTGCTGTCGTTGCTGCCGTCCCCCAGTCTGTGGAGGTGGCCCTCTCCCTTGAAGGGCAGCTCCGGCGGAGCCTGGTCATGGGATCCCGGCCCTGCTGGGTCTGGGCAGAGACTCCCAAGTGTTCTTGTGCTACCACGGACGTCCTGAGGCTCCTCGTGAACCTGCGTCTGGATTCTTGTTTCCTAAATCTGCCTGCCTTTCACTGTGCTCGCAGAGGCTCAGGGACGGTGTTAGGGGACGGGGTCTCCACCTCTCCCTCCCTGTGTCCCCACACCTCAGTCGTGATTCAGCCTCTTGCTGCCAGCAGCTCCCTGGTTTCTCAGTAGGAGCCTTTCCTTGGCTGTGCCCTTGGCTGTTCAGGCTCTCGAGGCGCAGCGTTGGCAAATGCCAGGCGGAAAAAGGGAGCTGTCGCCATCAGTCCCTGTCTTCACACTCCTGTTTGCCTCAGTTTGTCTCTGTCTTGAGCCCTTCAAACGTTGTTTCTTTAAAAAAAATCTGCATTTTCTGACTGTTAGCAGTGGGAATTGTAGTCTTGTTGAAATGGATACCTTTTGTTGGACTTCAGAAATTCTGGGTGTAGGCTTTTGCAGTAGCTGTTAAAATTCCGGCTAGACACCCTGCCCGTACTGAAGTGCCTGAGCTCAGTGTCCAGCTCCCGACTCAGTGTCTTCCTGACGTGGGGCCCCGGGAGGCAGCGGCGACGGAGCATGTATGTGGGCCTCCACCGCCCGTGTAGGAGGCCTGGATGGAGTTCCCAGATCCAGCTTCTGTCTGACTCAGCCTCTGCCGCTGTGGGCATTTGCAGGGTGAGCCAGAAGATAGGAACGTCCTTCCTCCCTCAGATAAGGGAATAAATCAATAATTTAAAAAATTTACGGTTTTTTGTTTGTTTGTTTGCTTTTGTTTTGTTCTGTTTTGTGTCAGTTCTGTGTCTGAGCCTCCTCTTCAGGAGTGATTTGATGAAATGGGAGAGCCATGTTTTAGTGACAGTGTTTTAGACAGCAGTGCCTGATATATGTGACTAGTTACTGATTTTTTATTGTGGAGAAAAAAAGTCTTCTCCTAGGTGGAAATTCTGAAAATAGGCAGTAAATTAATAAATTTGACATTACTATGAGATTTTCCCACAAAATAAAAGGGTGTGGTTGAAGTTATGTTGTTTATAGATAGCAGTGAATTTTTGATATAGCTGACATAGGAGTAGAGTGCTCGCCTTCTAATACTTGTCGAACAAGTATTTACTGTGCTGTGCCCTGGGTGTGGCAGGACACAGGGATTATTCTGATAGGTTTGGGCCACTCTCCAGTTCCTCTACAACGTCTGTTGTGATAGAGAATGTAGAAGTGCTCTTACTACAGATACCAGTATCACATTGGTAGATTTCAAGTATCATGCACTGAAAGTGGTTTCTTTCTTTTAACAGAATATGACAGATACCTAGCATCTAGCAAAACAATGGCAGCTGCTTACCTCGACCCAAACTTGAATCACACGCCGAATCCCAGTGCCAAGACTCACCTGGGTCCTGGCATGGAGCGCTCCCCTGGTGCCATGGAGCGAGTATTGAAAGTCTTTCATTATTTTGAAAGCAATAGTGAGCCAACCACCTGGGCCAGTATTATCAGGCATGGAGATGCTACTGATGTCAGGGTAAGTACGTTCTCCCACGAGACATCTTTCTATGGAGGTTATGTTTTAATGACACATGCGAGGAATGAAAAAGCAATAATTTTTATTTAACCTGTCAGTGCATTACTATTTTACAGAGATAGTAGCTTTTTCTTTATAAGATTTTTTCAGTTACTGTATGCTCGACTAGAGTTTTAATTATTCTAAATTTTCTTAAGAAAATGATAACTGAATTCATAGTATTTCAGTCATGCACTGCCATTGGCTTGATCTTCTCTAATTTTTTTTTATTCTTGGAAGAATACAAGGAAACAAAGCTATCAGAGCAATGGCCTCTACTATTTATCTGCACAATTCCAGATAGGATAATTGCTTTAAAAGCCGGTATATGTTATATACCAGACTTTGTGCTGGGTTCCGTGGGTGTAAAAGGTCTGTGGAAGGTTCTTGGTCTTAGAGCCCAGAGTCTGTGGGGTTGGGGGAGGCAGCAGGGTCCAGTGTGGGAAGTGCTTCCACCAGGGATCCCAGTGGGGGTGTGCCCCTGAAGGGACAGCACCGAGAAGCAGGAGTTAGTGCTGGGAAGCCTCCCTGGGATCTGGGGGAGTCAGTGATGGTGAGACACAAGAAGGAAGGAGCGGAACACGCTTGGGACGGATATGGATGTGTTCCTGAGGGTGAAGGCTGGGCGGTAGCACTGTGACTGCGGAAACTGGGTTCAGTGTGCAAGCTCTCAGGAAGTGCTTCACTTTTCCTTTTCTTTAAGATTTACTTTATTTATTTGAAACACACACAGAGAGAGAGAGAGAGAGAGAGAGAGAGAGAGAGAGAGAGGGAGGGAGAGATAGGTTGGCTGCGATGGCCAGTCTGAAGCCAAGAGCCTCTTCCGGGTCTCCCATGTGGGTGCAGGGGCCCATGGAATTGGGCCATTCCCTGTTGCTTTCCCCGGTGCATTAGCAGGGAGCTGGATTGGAAGTGGAGCAGCCGGGGCTCAGATTGGTGCCCACGAGGGATGCCGGCACTCAGGCTGGGGCTTCAACCCCCTGTGCCGCAGCACTGGCTCTGGGAGTGTTTCGCTTTGATCAAGTGCTGCAGAAACACCTCCCCCCTCCCAGGTGGTTTTTTTTTTTTTTTTAATATATTTTTGACAGGCAGAGTGGACAGTGAGAGAGAGAGACAGAGAGAAAGGTCTTCCTTTGCCGTTGGTTCACCCTCCAATGGCTGCCACGGACGGCGTGCTGTGGCCGGCGCACCGCGCTCATCCGATGGCAGGAGCCAGGTGCTAGGTGCTTTTTCCTGGTCTCCCATGGGGTGCAGGGCCCAAGCACTTCGGCCATCTTCCACTGCACTCCTGGGCCACAGCAGAGGGCTGGCCTGGAAGAGGGGCAACTGGGACAGAATCCGGTGGCCCGACCGGGACTAGAACCCGGTGTGCCGGCGCCGCAAGGCGGAGGATTAGCCTGTTGAGCCACGGCGCCGGCCGTGGTTTTGTGTCTGTATGTAGTGAGTGACGGGGAGATTCAGTGTGTCTTTTTTTTAATAATGTAGTTAATGGACTTGCTGCCTGTTTAAATCATATGCCTTAACTATTGTTAAGCAGATACAGGAGTTGCTCACTTTGAGATTTAAAGCTAGAATCTTAGATGGGAATTAATGTAATTTTCTGCTACCTCTGCAGAATTGCAGTGACAGACCATTCAAATGAATTAGTATTAGAAAGAGATCATTCCAGATGGAAAGGAGTATTTCTACTCATGTATAATAAGCCTCTTCTTAAAGCCTTTTTGTGAAGTTTGTTGGCTTTTTCTGGCCCATGTTTTACATTTAACCTTACAAGCATGATCACTTGGTGGAAAGACTTGTGGTCAGTGTTCTACCATGAGGTGTGTCCGCTTACTTGTATTGGGAAGACGGCTAATAGCTGTGACTTTATGGCAAGAGTCCTGGGGTGTGTTGTAGTCTGTAAATTTCAAACGCAGTGAGCAAATTCTTTAAACTCATTATATCAGCTTTAATAAAACTTGTACAGGAGGGAAACCTTTCAAAGATTATGCGTTTGATAAGATGCTTAACAAATATTCAAGTCCTATTATATCACAGAATTCATTTTGGGGAGACTGTAACAACTGGGCTGAGGTCTTAGCATCAGACTTCCTGCATGTAGCAGGGTTAGGACGAAGAAGAGAGACATTAGTCCCTCCAAGTGTGTCAGCCTGCAGCCAGTGTTAAAACTTACATCAGATACAAATGCTTAGGCTGTGTGAATGGATTAGTGATCATGTTGTGCAGATCAGCATGAGCAAATCTGTGGCCAAAAAGCAAGTGCTTTATTTCATAGTAACTGGTAACTGTTTGACATCGACTTTCCTTGTCAGTTGTTGGTACTCAAGGTGAGGCAGAGAAATCCAGTTGGCATTGAACTGACCACAGTATGAAATCTGCATGATACTGAGTCACTGTGATGGAAGACTGGGTGTTGTAACCGACGCCCACTGGGTGCCTTAATGCAATAGCATTTGAAAATGCAGTATTTTAGTTACAAGTTGATCAGTGGTTGAATCTGCGTCTTGAACACAGCCATACTGAAGAGCACGTCTGTGACTTTGTTGTGCCTTAAATAAGAAGCATCAGGCAGAGGAACATTGCAGACGCAGAAACGAACATGCATGGCTCAGAAAGTAAGATGGAAATGACATGACTGCATTTGAACGCCTGGTAAGTGTAGAACAGAGGCAGGTGTGGTCCTTCAGTGGAGAAGTGGACCATTGACTGGCAGCAGAGGGACGCCGTGCCCGCTGTCCTTGGACACGCTGCGACTGACTGCTCTCCAGGGTTACTGGGATGTTAGAGTCAGGGCCTGTGCAGCTGTTTTACTCTGCCCATCACAGTGACCATTGTGACTCATCTGAATTGACAGGTGCTGTCAGCATAGACTCTTAGATAAGACTTCAGACTTAGTATGAAAAAGCAGTAAAATAGCTCATCAGTAATTTGTTATATGTTGAAATGATACTTTTGATATAGCAGGTTAAATGAAGAGATTTATTCCACCTGTTTCTTTTTACTCTTTGTAACGTGGCTTCTAGAGATTTCCCGAGTGCATCCATGGCTTACGTTGTATTTCTGCTGGACAGTTAGTTGTGCTGTGGAGAAAGTGACTGTCAGGAAGACTTCTTGAATCAGAACAACCAGACCTTTTGGAGAGTTTAAAGATTTACTATCACCACAAAAATAGCTGAGTTCCTTTTATTTATTTTTTATTTTTTTAAATTTGACTGGTAGAGTTATAGACAGTGAGAGAGAGAGAGACAGAGACAAAGGTCTTCCTTCCGTTAGTTCACTCCCCAAATGGCCCCTATGGCCAGCGCTGTGCCGATCTGAAGCCAAGAGCCAAGTGCTTCCTTCTGGTCTCCCATGCGGGTGCAGGGCCCTAAGGACCTGGGCCATCCTCCACTGCCTTCCCGGACCACAGCAGAGAGCTGGACTGGAAGAGGAGCAACCAGGACAGAATCCGGTGCCCCATCCGGGACTAGAACCTGGTGCCCACATGGGATGCCGGTGCCGCAGGCAGAGGATTAGCAAAGTGAGCCATGGCAGTGGCCCCAAATAGCTGAGTTCTTGTAGTACTTCCTCATAGAGATTTTAGTTCTCATTGTTCAATTAACAAATATTACTCATTTTTAATATGCAGAGTCTATAAAAAGTTAATGGAAAATGCATATTATGCAAAACATGTGTGGATTCAAAAATGTTTGCACCAAAATAAAGCTGCCTTTTAGATGCATTTCTGTGAACTTCCCTGTGTATGTGCTTATTCCGCATCGAGTAGTTTACATGGGTGCGGAGAGGATCCCTGGGGCCCATGATTCCTGGGCAGAGTGTCGAGCACAGCAGCAGCCCCTGGGTGAGCTTACTTCCGGGTCTGGACTGTCAGGTGCAGGCCTCCAGGCTTTGACACACTTCTTCTCCAGATCACAGACTGACGGGTTTCATCTGGTGTGAGGAGGCCCCGTCTCTGTGATGGGGTCTGTGGGGTGGTTACACAGGCATTTTTCATGTGCAGGATCGCTTGCAGCCTGCATAGCCATGCAGCTGCCACTGAGCTCAGGTGCTAATCACAGATCCGCTCACGATCACTGAACTGACAGGCTGATGGGTCCTGTCCCTCCACAAACCAGGAGCCTGCAGGTATCGGTACAGCAGGCCGCTCTGGAGCTGAGTGTGTGTGTCTGGCAGGAGTGGGGAACCTGTGTTCTGCCAGAGGCCATGTAGATTTCTATGACATCATTTGTGGGCCATGCAAAACTATCAGTTTAAAAGTTAGCCTGCTTTAGGTTGATTGAATTTCAAGTCCTGCCTGCAGTTGCCTTGGTGTTGCCAAACCAAATGTTTTCACTGGCCTGTGACCTGCAGGCTGGACATTCCCCACGCCTGATGTATGGAGTTGTTCTGGCATGGCCTGAGAAAGCCACACTGTTGTGCAGTGTTAGGTGAGATGGCTTCCCAGGAAGCTTTGTCCTGATGCTTCCAGACAACAGTGACGGAGAGTGCTCCCAGGCCCGCCAGGGAAATCCCTTCCCTAGGAGAGGGATGACGTTGACACCACACTTCTCATCCGTGTTGCTAGGCGGAACGGCGTCTTCTAAGGGCTCCAGGAAAATGACTTCTGCCTTAGAAGTCTAGACCCAGTAAATGATCAATCAAGAAAGTGTTGAATGAAGAGAGAAATAGTGATAGAGAAAGTGAGTCTCATAGATTGTATTTGAAAGACAAAAGGAAACCCAGGGGAATCTCATAGCAGGATGTGGAGGGCAATGGTCTACTGTCCCCCTTGCTGCCCATGCCAGCTTCCCTTGTGCCTCTCTGACCTCTGTAGTCTCTTAAAGCTCGCAGCGTGATTGCGTCCAGTGCTGCCTGTTCTCTGTGGCTAGGCTCTGTGGGCTCATCCCAGGTTACAGCCTTGGTGCTGCCCACATGCCATGCAGCGTGTCTCAGTCCTTCTAGACAGCACGTCACTCCTCTGCTTGAGAGCGTGCACACACTACTGTGCCTTTCCCTTTCCCAGCGTGTGAGGCTCAGCTGTCTGTCCTCACACTCTGTGCTAACAAGAGCTGCCCTGTGTCTCAGTCTGAGCTGTCCCTTCTAGCCACTGTGGTCCCTTGAAATCTCCTTTCACGCCTGCTCACACCCCATTCCAGTTTGTCACCTGGCCTTTCTGCATTACCTGCAGCCCGCTGCTCCTCCTCTCTTGGAGGCACGCCATCTCTCCTGTGTATCCTGGTTTCCTACCCTCAGTCTGTAGTGAGAGCCAGAACCTGTCTCACGCAGTCTCCACGGTCCCAGCTGTGGCCCCCACCCCTTCATCTCTGAGCCTGTGCTGCTGGTCACCCACGTGTCCTGTCTGCTTGCTGCACCGCCCTCTAGCATCCTAGCCATCCAGTCAGTCATCTGCTCAGCGTGCCCTGGAGCTTGGCACTTCTGGGTAAACGCCGTGGTCCCCCCTTGCCCGTTCTCATTCTGTTCCTGTAATCCACTCCGCTTCTTGTGTCCTCCCATCCCAGGAACGTTCTCTTTTCACTCCCGTCTCTCCTTTCCCATCACCCTGTATATTTTCTTTGGATTCTTTCTACTCACTGCGACTCTCTTATTTCTTGATCTGTTTGATCATTTCTTATGTTTCCCTCTAGATGGTAAACTCTGGCAGTGGGAACATTCTACCTGATAATATGTTACCAGCATCTTCATTGTGTATGGTGTCTGCTCAGTAAATACTTTCAAATGACTGCATGAGCTTATGGAAGATGTGGAGTGTTTCTACCAGAAATAGGAATCAGGAAAAGTAGTTATAGAAGGAAGAGCCTTCACAGACTCAGAGCCACAAGGAACTCAACCTGTCAGTGCTAGACTCATCCATTGTTCCCTGAGTTGACAATCGACCTGTCAGTGCTAGACTCAGTCCATTGTTCCCTGAGTTGACAGTCGACCTGTCAGTGCTAGACCTCAGTCCATTGTTCCCTGGGTTGATAGTCTGTCAGTGCTAGACCTCAGTCCATTGTTGTTTTTATGAAACCTTCATTCCTAGGTTGTTAAAACAATTACAAGGTGCCGTTGGCGCTGTGACATAGTGCACGGCATCCCATATGGGTACCGGTCTGTATCCCAGGGGCTCCTCTTTCGAGGCAGCTCTCTGCTACGGCCTGGGAAAGCAGTAGAAAATGGCCCAAGTGCTTGGACCCTTGCACCTGCCTGGGAGACCTGGAAGAAGCTCCTGGCTTCTGATCAGCCCAGCTCCAGACATTGCGGCCATTGCAGCCATTTGGAGTGTGAACCAACAGATGGAAGACCCTCCCCCCCTCCCTCCCTGCCTCCCGCTCTCTCTGTCTGCCTGTCTCCCTTTGTCTATAACTTTCTGCTTCTCAAATAAATAAACAACATCTAAAAAAAATTACAAGGGACAGCGCATTTTATGCCCAGGAGCCAGGCCTGGCCAGTCCCATACAGTGCTGCTGAAGGTGAAGCTGCAGTTGAGTTTCTTAGATGATACTCTTTACATCCAACACCTGACACTTGGGTTGTCAAGCACATTGAACATTTCTAAATATGTAGCTTGTAGGTTTCAGTATTCCTCACTGGGGAATGGTTGGCAATTGTCTGAACCTGTAATTATAGATGAAATCAGTTAAGTTCATACAGTTAGGTAAAAGGTTGGTGTGTTTGGTTAGATTGATACTTACTGCTTTTTTTTTTTTAAATCTATTTTATTTATTTGAAAGAGTTACAGAGAGAGGTCTTCCATCCACTGATTTCACTCCCCAAATGACTGCAGAGTCATTTGCAGAGCTGAGCTGATCCGAAGCCAGGAGCCAGGAGCTTCTTTGGAGTCTCCCACGTGTCTGTAAGAGCCCAGGCACTTGAGCCAGTCTCTGCTGCTTTCCCAGGCACGTTAATAGGGGGCTGGATTGGAAGTAGAGCATCTAGGACTTGAACTGGTACCCGTGTGGGATCCTGGTGCTGCAGACTGGGACTTTAACCCACTGTGCCACAGCGCTGGCCCCGATACTCACGACAGCTAACAAGCTGATCTGGGGAGGAATAGTAGTGGCAAGTAACAATGTGGTTAATTTAAGATCCACCTTCTGATTGGATGAACAAATGTACAAGTGACTTGGGCTTCTGCGAGTTTGTGAGTTCTGTGAGCAGAACCCCTCTGCTGTAAATGAGGGGAAGCTAGCTGTGGCAGGAGAGAATCTTCAGGCAGTTTTCCTTGAGTTCAGCCATAGTCAGCTGCGTGGAAGACTTTGGCTGGGAGTACCAAGGTCTTCAGTGTCAGTCAGGAGCTGTCATTTGATGCTAAGTGTGTGCCAGGAATATAATCTATTCTCTTGGATCAGGAGCCGGTGAAGGTGCATTAAAAAAGTTGTAGTGTTTATCATGAATTCACAGAATTTTGGTTCCAGAAAGGACTACAGAGGGTCGTAGAAAGTTAAACCACTCCTTTATGGGATGGAAAGTGTCCCCAGGAAGAAAGTTCAAAAGAAGAACCTTAAGGAAGTAGAATAAAAGCCATGTTAAGAAGACTAGAAGATGGCAGGGCATGGGAAAGAAGGATTCTTTATCAAATGGATCCTTAGGGATGGTGTTTGTAGTAGGCAGGATGAGGGCCCTGAAGATGTCTGTACCCTAAAGCCCCAGAAGCTGTCCTACATTCTCTTCTGTGGGACAAGGCCCTTTGCAGCTGTGATTGAGGCCGAGGACCTTGATAAGGGGGATCCCGAGTCCTTAGGATGAGCTCAGAGGGAGGGAACTGTGGAAGAAGGGTGAGATGCAGCACAGCTGGCTTTGACGATGGAGGAGGGGCCGTGGACAAGCAGCGATGATGGCTTCTAGAAGCCGGAGAGGCAGGTCTGGGGCCCCCAGGAAGCAGCATGTCCCTGCTGAAACGGTGAGAGAGACCCAGTGAGACCTCCTGCAGATCCGTGACAAACAGAACTGCAGGTAATGCGTAGGAATGGTCTGTGAAGGATTTATTTATTTGAAAATGGGAGCTACAAAGAGGGAGGGAGAGACAGATCTTCCGCCCATGGGTCTACTCCCCAGATGGCCACAAAGGCCAGGGCTGAGCCAGGCTGAAGTTAGGAGCCAGGAGCTGCATCTGAATCTCCCAGGTAGCAGGGGCCCAAACCCTTGGGCCATCTGCTGCTGCCTTCCCAGGCTATTAGCAGGGGGCTGCATTGAGAATAGAGCAGCTGGGACAAGAACCCGCAGCTGCATGTGATAGCAGCATCGTAGGCGATGGCTTTCCTGCTGGTGCACAGTGCACAGTGCAGCTTCCACTGGCGATGTTCTAAGCCCGAGTGTGTGGTGATGTGTTACAGCGAATGCAAGCAGAAGTGAGTTGGCCCTGTACCGCCTTACATCCGGTGTCTAGGGTTGGAGTGATAGAGCGTGGTGACTGACTCCGATGATTAGGTGCGGGAAGGCACAGCCAGGTGACAGCCTGACAGCAGAGAGGCTGCGCTGCACACAGCGAGCTGTGGAGTAAGGAGGTGATGTGGTCCCCTGTTGTTGACCGAGGTAGCTAGTGCTGGGGTGCACTGACATGGAACTGGCTGGCCTGGGACAGGGAGCCAAAGCGCCTGGGTGGGAATTTCAGAGGCGCCAGCTCCTGTTCTTTGTAGCCCAAGGACGAGTGGTGGCCAGGAGAAGCTGCAGAGGTGCTCCTTCCTCTAGGCAGCCCCTTCAGCTCCCACTGTGCTGTGGTCCTGTCAGGAGTTCGAGGCCTTGAGTGAGGGTGGCAGAAGCACATCTTGTGTGTCCCTCAGCCTGTAGGCCACAAGCATCTTGTCTTCATGAAGGCGGTCCTAGCTGTGCTTTCTCCGGGCCCAGCTTCCTCCTCCCGCGGCCCTGCAGCGGCCACTTTGCTGTCCTGATGCAGCCTCTTGTGCCTGGGACCGATGGAGTGACCTGCACAGGAGCTGGAATGCACCACGCCAGCCCCAGTGCTCCAGAAGGGCCGTGCCGGGAGCACACCGAGTGTGCACCCACGGGGCCTCTGGGGGCTCGCAGGTGGTGGTGGGAGACGGCTGGGCATACCTGGATCATGTCACTAACAGCGTTGTATCAGCACAGAGAAATGCTTGGTGGCGCAGAACTTTTAAGATGTGGCTACCTTATAAGTTAAAACTTTTTAATTCATCGCTGATCTCCAAAAACCAGTGATGGTTTCCTTTCATAGACATTTGTATGTCACTAGCGTCCCAAAACCTCGTCTTAATCACTGGAAAGATGACACGATTGCAGGGGGTGTCATCAAGGGCAGCAGTCGGTGGCCATCGCTCCCCAGTGAGTCTTTGTACCTGTGGTCTCTGCCAGTTTTCACATGGCCTTCCTGCCAAGGCAGAGCTTACCTTCCCACAGCCAGGAGAAATTTCACCCCCAGGGAGCCTGCCTCCAGGGCCTCATTCAAAAGTTACCTGCTCTCCTCTGAACTCACGGGGTATGTGTGTTACAAACTTTGTGTTTCGAGGGCATTTCAGATTTCTGCACGTTAGTCTGCTGAGAACACATAGTGAGCTGGAGAAGTGCAGATTCAAAGAACTCTCCATGTATTTGCTGTTATCACTAGAAACATCTTAAGGACATCCTGAATCTATGTTCTTTAAAGAGATGACACTGAGAGCCTGGGCTTGACCTGTGGCCTCGGCTGAGTGTAACCCCACCCCTAGCCCTCCTTGGCCGGGTTTTCAGAGGCATTTCCGACGGGAGTGGGTGGCTTCCCCAGCGTTGGGCGCTGATGTGATGGTGCAGCTGCAGAGTGCATTGTTGAGTGTCATGCCCGTTTAGCACTGAAGAGCGGAGGCGAGCGTCTGTAAAAGAAACAAAAAGCCTGCCCTTCCTGTTGGAGAAGCAAGCTGTCCTGAGTGCAATGGAGGCATTTCTTCAGCCTGATGATAACTAAGAAATGAACGAACGTGTGATTTGCAGCTTCCAGGTTTTTTTTTTTGTTTATAACAGTCATTTTTGTGGGGGGTATGTTTTAGGGCATCATTCAGAAGATAGTGGACAGTCACAAGGTAAAGCACGTGGCCTGCTATGGATTCCGCCTCAGTCACCTGCGGTCCGAGGAGGTTCACTGGCTCCACGTGGACATGGGCGTCTCCAGCGTGAGGGAGAAGTATGAGCTCGCCCACCCCCCAGAGGAGTGGAAGTAAGACGCAAACCTGCTTTGGACTGATGCACATCTGCTTTGTTGTCATATGAAAACATGCATAAGAGGATAAATGTGTATTCTTAGTTTTCATTATGACGCCTGTACAAAAGAAATTGGTTAGTCATTGCAACCTGTGGTCTCTGTAGACTTCTGTCCAGCCTCTGGCACTCCTTGAGCCGTCTGGTTTCATTGTGTTGTGACGCTCATTACTAGGCACATTTTCTGTCTGTCTCTCAACACAACCCAAGCCCTTAGTCTTTTTGCTGTCTGATCCTTTATCTCTTGGTGTGCCCCTGAGGAAAGTATGCCTAATCACCTGAGTAGCTGTGTAGCTTGCTTCCTGCGGCCCAGTAACCCCCAGCTCCCCTTGAAGAAAATGCTTCTGTATTTGGTGTTCATACGGAACACTGAATCTTTTAGTTCCTAGTACTGAAGCATCAGTGAAACTGAAATTATTCCAAAGTGAAATAAAAGAAGTCCCTGTAACCGTCTTTCTTCTGGTTCTCCCATAGTATTTTTCTCCATTGTTAAGTAAATCAAAATATTAATTGATAATTGCAGATTTAAAGTACTGAACTTCAAAAGAAGTATAAATTGTAAAAATGGGCTTCTTCCATGGGGGTTCTCGTTTTTATAGCTAATACCACAGAAATAAAGATGATTATGAACTGACAAGTTCATTCTTAATGTCAGTAACTTTCAGTACAAAAATCTGAATCGATTAGGATAGATGTTTTAAAAGAACACACGTGTGTAGGTGAATCACTTCTTTTTCTGCCTTCCCCTGTACTCCCCCCCCCCCCCCCATTCCTGTCTTTGTTGAGAAACCGCACACACTTGCTCTCATATGCTGATTCACTTCCCAAATGCCCACAGTGGCTCCAGGCTTGGGGCCAGAGCCAGGAGCCAAGAACTCGATCTAGAACTTTCATGAGAGTGAGAGGAACCCAAGTACCTGAGCTGTCAGTCCTGCCTCCCGGGATTTGGAAGCTGGAAGCAGGAATTGGACCCAGGTGCACCGATATGGGACATGGGTGTCTTTAACTACCATCCTAACCAGTAGGCAGTGTCTGCCCCAAATAAATCTTAAGTTGAATAAAATCTTGTCCCAGTCACAGAATTCATCAGAAAAGTACAGGTATATTTTCAAAATTTTTCAAAAAGCTGGAACAGAACTGGCAAAATATTTCTTGGGAATGCAGTGGATTCATTTTTATCAGTGGCTAAGAAAGATTTTATTTGAGAGTTGATCTCTGTTATTTAGTTAAGTAACCAAAATGTTTGAAACTTAGAAAAATCTAAAAGATCCATTAAAAATATCTGCAGCCTCCGCCTGTCTATAACTCTGCCTGTCAAATAAATTAAAATCTGCATGTATTTTTATTGAACATTGTTCTATAGTAATGTGAGAGACAAACATCATTATAATGATAATCTTAATGCTCAATGAAATATTCATTAGTTCCAAATCTCCGAGTATGCTAGCTTGATTTCTGTTCTTTTCAGCCTTATTTCAAGTAGAATCCAGTCTACTTTCTTTAGCGGAGCCTGTGCCCATGTGAGAGAGCTGGAAGAAGCTCCTGGCTCCTGGATTCAGGTAGGCCCAGCTCCAGCCATTGCGGCCATTTGGGGAGTGAACCAGCACATAGAAGACCCCTGTGTCTCTCCCTCTCTCTTTCTGCAACTCTGCCTCTCAAGTAAATAAATCTTTAAAGAATAATAATAAAAAAAAGTATGAAGGCCATTACTGATTGGTTGTTCTATTTTTTTTTTTTTTTTTTTTTGGATAGGTAGAGTTTTAGACAGAGAGAGACAGAGAGACAGAGAGAAAGGTCTTCCTTCCATTGGTTCACTCCACAAATGGCTGCCACGGCCGGCATGCTGCGGCAATCCAAAGCCAGGAGCCAGGTGCTTCCTCTTGGTCTCCCATGTGGGTGCAGGGCCCAAGCACTTGGGCCATCGTCCACTGCCCTCCTGGGCCACAGCAGAGAGCTGGACTGGAAGAAGAGCAACCGGGACTAGAACCTGGTGCCCATATGGGATGCCGGTGCCACAGCTGAGGATTAACCAAGTGAGCCACGGCGCCGGCCCTGTTCTGTATATTTTTAGAGAGAAGAATTGAAAGCATCAGTAGGAAACAGGAAACCATCAACAGGTAGCCAGGCAGGGACTGTCGTGGTGCACCAGGTAGAGCTGCCTCTTGTGATGCTGGCATCCCGCTTGGGTACTGGTTCATGTCCTGACTGCTCCACTTCCCATCCAGCTCTCTGCTGTGGCCTGGGAAAAGCAGTGGAAGGTGGCCCAAGTGCTTGGGGCCCCTGTACCCACATGGGAGATCAGGAGGAAGCTCCTGGATTTGGCTTGGCGGAGCACTGGTCATTATAGCCTTCTGGGGAGTGAACTCGGCAGATGGAAGAACCCTCTCTCTCTGTTCCTCTCTCCCACGGGTGCAGGGGCTCAAGGACTTGGGCCATCATCTACTGCTGTCTCAGGCCATAGCAGAGAGCTGGATCGGAAGAGGAGCAGCTGGGACTCAAACTGGCACCATGTGGGCTACCAGCACTGCAGGCGGTGGCTTTACCTGTTAGGCCACATTTACACATTGCTGGCCCCTCTATTATCTTTGTATATAGACACATCAAAGGCAAACTTCTTTATAATGACATTATTTGTGCTCAGTCTTTGAGTATGTTTTGTTTTTGTCCTAATAGGCCACTTCATCTTTTTTAAAGTAAATTTTTTTAAAAAATTTTTCGACAGGCAGAATGGATAGTGAGAGAGACAGACAGAGAGAAAGGTCTTCCTTTGCCATTGCTTCACCCCTCAATGGCCGCCGCGGCTAGCGTGCTGCGGCCGGCGCACCGCGCTGATCCGATGGCAGGAGCCAGGTGCTTCTCCTGGTCTCCCATGGGGTACAGGGCCCAAGCACTTGGGCCATCCTCCACTGCCCTCCTGGGCCACAGCAGAGAGCTGAGAGCTGGCCTGGAAGAGGGGCAACCAGGACAGAATCCGGCGCCCCAACCGGGACTAGAACTCGGTGTGCCAGCGCCGCAAGGTGGAGGATTAGCCTAGTGAGCCAGGCACCGGCTAAAGTAAAATTTAATAGCAACTGCTATTGATAAAAGAGTAGATGAGGAATGGCTGAAAATTTAGTAAGCAAGGAGGTGAATGTATAAAACTTACCCAGAGAATTAAACAGATGGAAAATGCTACAGCAAGTTTTTATAATGTGAAGAATGAGGTCAATCTGTTTCTTTCTTTTTCTTTTTTTTTTTTTTTTTTGACAGGCAGAGTGGACAGTGAGAGAGAGAGACAGAGAGAAAGGTCTTCCTTTGCCATTGGTTCACCCTCCAATGGCTGCCACGGACAGCGCGCTGCGGCCGGCGCACCGCGCTCATCCGATGGCAGGAGCCAGGTGCTAGGTGCTTATCCTGGTCTCCCATGGGGTGCAGGGCCCAAGCACTTGGGCCATCCTCCATTGCACTCCTGGGCCACAGCAGAGGGCTGGCCTGGAAGAGGGGCAACCGGGACAGAATCCAGCGCCCCGACCGGGACTAGAACCTGGTGTGCCGGCGCCGCAAGGCAGAGGATTAGCCTGTTGAGCCACGGCGCCGGCCAATCTGTTTCTAATAGAAGAAGAGAACAAAAGTAAAGGAAAAGAAGAAAAAATTCCAAGAGTTCATGTCTGAAAATATTCTATAATCAATGAAAGACATGGATACTCCCATGCAGACTTAACATAAAATGCCAAACCAGTTAATAAAACCAAATCCATGCTTTGCCAGTAGTTGTAAAATAGTGTTGTACCAGAGAGAACAAGACTCGGTGTTAAAAGCAACCAAGAAAAAACTCAGACTTTTTCTAAAAGATTAAATTTTCAAATTTTAAGCTTAACTGGCTGGCGCCGCAGCTCACTAGGCTAATCCTCCCCCTGGGCACCAGCACACTGGGTTCTAGTCCCACTCGGGGCGCCGGATTCTGTCCCGGTTGCCCCTCTTCCAGGCCAGCTCTCTGCTATGGCCCGGGAGTGCAGTGGAGGATGGCCCAGGTGCTTGGACCCTGCACCCCATGGGAGACCAGGAGAAGCACCTGGCTCCTGCCTTCGGATCAGTGCGGTGCGCCGTCCGCAGTGCGCCGGCCGCGGCAGCCATTGGAGGGTGAACCAACGGTAAAAGGAAGACCTTTCTATCCCTCTCTCTCTCTCACTATCCACTCTGCCTGTCAAAAAAATAAATAAATAAACAAAAAACAACCACTTAAGCTTAACTGACACATAAACGGAAGTTTCAATGGCAATTATAAATGGGAAAGATTCAATGGGAAAAATGTAGTCCGAGGTGAGAAAAGAGAATGGGAACCTGTATTTGTCGGCCTAGGTAGATGACTCTTCCAGAACCCGGTGAGGTGGAGAGACTGTTCTTACAGAATCACCAGAGGACCCTCGGGAAGACGGAAGATGATCTCTGCAGGAGCATTTCTGGTGCCAGAAGGAGAAACTCCGGGAGACCATGTGTGCGTTGGCTCTGTAACAAAAATAGTAGGCACTGCATTTGAAGTTGACAACATTGCCCACAGGAGCAGGAGTAGGAAGGATCGACGTTTCCCAGGCTGATGGTGACTAGGGATGAAAGGATTTGTATTGCCTTGGTAGTACTTTATGAAAACAGGTTTTTAAAGATTTGTTTATTTTATTTCAAAGGCAGAGTTAGAGAAAGAGGTCTTCCATCCACTGGTTCACTCCCGAAATGGCTTGTGCTACGCCAGACTGACGCCAGGAGCTTCTTCGGGTCTCCCATGTGGGTGCAGGAGCCCGAGGATTTGGGCCATTTTGCACTGTTTTCTCAGGTGCATTAGCAGGGAGCTGGTCTGGAAGTGGAGCAGCCAGAAGTTGAACCAGAGCCCATATGGGATGCTGGCGCTGCAGATGGAGCTTTATCCTGCTATGCCACAGCGCTGGCCCCATAAAAAACTTAACAACAACAACAACAATTATTAGTATATTAGTTAGCTTTTCTTTACTACAACTAAAAAAGTTGAGAGAAGCTAAATGATGACAAAGGAATAGGGGCACTTCCACTCGCAGTTTGAGACGTGTGCTGTCCAGGGTTGGGCAGCGCCGTGAGCGCAGTGGTGCCGAGGGAGCAGCACACGGTGAGCCAGGCAGCAGGAAGTCGAGTTACACTCAGGTGACCTGAGAACCTCCCACGGGGCCTGCCTCCCAGGTGCTGTCATTGGATCAGCCTTCACGCTTTGTGAGGCACCCGTACTGTTGTCCAGACCATAGCAATTAGGGATGAGGAGGACAGCCGTATTAGCATCAAAGGCCCACCTCAACAAGAATTTTGTTTTTTTGACAGGCAGAGTTAGACAGGGAGAGAGACAGAGAGAAAGGTCTTCCTTTTTCCATTGGTTCACTCCCCAAGTGGCCGTGATGGCTGGCATGTTGCGGCCAGCACGCTGCGCTGATCTGGAGCCAGGAGCCGGGTGCTTCCTCCTGGTCTCCCATGCAGGTGCAGGGCCCAAGGAACTGGACCATCCTCTACTGCCCTCCTGGGCCACAGCAGAGAGCTGGACTGGAAGAATTTAATAACTGTTCTTCACTTAGCTTCCAAGATACTAGACTGTCCTGGTTTTTTTCCCCGTCTTGAGCACAGTTCTTCCTCATTTAGCCTTTATGTTTTTGGCTGCTCAAGTAGCCTCTTTTCTGCTGTTTTCTATTCTTGCTAGAAATGCTTTTGCCATTAAATTCACACAGTTAATTGGGGGGACACGGGGAAGAGAATAGATAAGTTACTGGAATAACCCAGGAGAAAACTTGGACGATGGTCAAGCAAGGGGCTAGTGATAGAAGTAGTGAGAGCCGTCACAGGGATGTGTGTTTAAGCCGGAGCTGGTAGGAGACAGTAACCATCTAATTCAACATGGAAATCCTTCCAGCTGGAGAACCCAGAGAGCCCTCCCACCACTCCCAGAGTGTCTGTTGCCCTCCGTCTTCCTTCCTGCTGTCCTTGGCCTCCACTCTAGAGACATTTGTCTTTTTTTTTTTTTTTTGACAGGCAGAGTTAGACAGTGAGAGACAGAGAGAAAGGTTTTCCTTTTCCATTGGTTCACCACCCCAAATGGCCGCCACAGCCGGCACATTGCACCAATCTGAAGCCAGGAGCCAGGTGCTTCTCCTGGTCTCCCATGTGGGTGCAGGGCCCAAGCACTTGGACCATCCTCCACTGCCTTCCCGAGCCACAGCAGAGAGCTGGACTGGAAGAGGGGCAACCGGGACAGAACTGGCACTCCAACCAGGACTAGAACCCAGTGTGCCGGCACCGTAGGCGGAGGATTAGCCTAGTGAGCCGCAGAGCTGGCCGAATTTGTCCTTTGAAATGACCTTTTTCCATTTAATTCTGTACTGTAACGTAGCTGTGTTTCCCTCCGCACTCGTGCGGGTGTGTCAGCTGCTGTTCTCTTTCCTGGTGCCAGCTCTAGAATGTGATGAGTGGCATGACCTCCCGCCTCGGGCTCCCTTTGTCTTGCCTCCCTTTGTGCTCTGACCTTCTGCAGCTTTTCTCCCACTGAGTGCCAGCTTCCCTGGCTTTCACTCTGATTCGTGTTGTTGGTGGGCGCCTGGGAACTGCTGTGGCTCTGAGTTTTCCTCTGCTGCTTGCAGGCAAAGCTTGGACTCCGTCCCTCCTTCAGCACAGGCGCTCAACCCCCGCTGCCTCAGGTTTCTGGGCAGCGCCACCCCGGCTCATGTTGTATAGGCTCATTCAGCCAAGGTTTTCTCCCTTGGGTACTCTGTGTCTTATTCCTGCCTCTAGTCATACTTGGAATACAGTGGACACCTGATGCAGAATATCTGAGTGAAAATTGGGTAAATGAATATATTAGTAGTGCAGTTGTAAAGTAAGCCAGGAGGCAGACTATTGTGACGATATAAAAATGTGTTTTCAACTAGATACCAAAAAGTATCATTTTAAGTTAGGCACCCTTTTAGCTCATTGCTTATGAGATGTCTGACATTGTGCTTAATAAGTCCTTGATGTATTCTATTAAAATTAATTTGTATTATGATACTTCTATCAAGTAAACACTCTCCTTTTGTCAATTTTAAAAAATTTATTTTTTATTTATTTGGAGAACAGAGTTAGAAAAAGCTATCTTCCATTCTCTGGTTTACTCCCCAGATGGCCACAGCGGTGGGGGCTGTATGTACCAGGCTGAAGCCAGGAGACTGGAGCTTCTTCTAGGCTTCCCCCATGGGTGCAAGGCCTAAGCACTTGGGCCATCTTCTGATGCTCTCCCAGGCACGTTACAGGGAGCTGGATGGGAAGTGGAGCAGCTGGGTCTCAAACCCATGCCCATATGGGATACTGGAGTCAGAGGTGGTGGCTCTACCCGCTACGCCGCAGTGCCATTTACTCAAGAGGAAGCTGTGGTTTTGAGAGGTTAATGACTGTCCCCAGAGGTCGTATGGCTTTGGTGGGTGGCAGAGTGGAGACCGAGAGCGCGTCCCTAGCAGCGCCTTCTTCCCTCCTGCGTGCGCGTGTAACTGAGTGTTCCTGAAGCCTTTCTTCTCAGCAGACATTCGCAGCTCGTGTGTGTGTGTGTGTGTGAGTGAGAGAGAGAGAGAGAGAGAGAGAAAGAGAGAAAGAGAGAGAGAGAGAGAGAACGGGCTTTAATTCTTAGAAGTGATATCTTCATTTCAATTTCATTTTTAAATTGTAGATGTAGTGACAGAGACTGGAGGGAGAGGTAGGTAGGGAGAGCGAGAGAGCTCTCTGTCTGCTGGTTCGTTCCTTTAAGTGCCCCAGGGGCTGGGAGGCTGTCCAGGTCTCCCGCATCCTGACAGGACTCAGCGCCATCACCACTGCTTTCCAGAGTCTACATCAGCAAGAAAGGAGGCAAGAGTCAGAGGCCAGTGAGAATCCAGGCGTTCTGATGTGAGACACAGGCATCACAGTCCCCAGCCAAAAGCCTCCCCAAGAATTCAGATCGTTTTTTAATTTTTATTTTATTTATTTGAAAATCAGAGTTACAGAGAGAGGTAGACAAAGAGAGAGAGGTCTTCCATCTGCTGGTTCACTCCCCAGATGCCTTCAACGCCTGGAGCTGCGCCGATCCGAAGCCAGGAGCTTCTACTGGGTCTCCCACGTGGGTGCAGGGGCCCAAGGACTTGGACCATCTTCTACTGCTATCTCAGGCCACAGCAGAGAGCGGGATCGGAAGAGCAGCCGGGACTAGAATCGGCGCCCATATGGGATGGCGGCACTTAGGCCAGAGCTTTGGCCCACGGTGCCACAGTGCCACAGTGCCAGCCCCAGGAAGTCAGATCTTAATATTTGAAAGAGCCAAGGCTGGTCTGTGGAGTGGATATCTTGTGGTTTTTAGGGTCTCTTCATGTTGTGGGGTAAGTTTACTTGAGCTTTCCTTCCTTTCAGTGCTTCAGTAAGCTTAGTTTGCATCGCGTGTGTTTGATCCTAACTGGCTGAGGTAGTGTGACTGCGGAGGGAGGGGAGGAGCACTTGGTGAATGGCTCTCCATGGAGCAGAGTTGTATCCTGCCTCACACAGTACACTCGGCTCCGTCTGCCCAGGACAGTTTGTGAAACTTCACAAGCAAAAGTAAAACAAAAAGATCAGTGGAATTCATAGTGGATGTGTCTCTGGCCCTGGGGTAGGGCAGTTTTCTTAATGTCCCGAAATGCTGACTCTTGGAAGGATGGTTAGGGTAGATTTGTGGCCCAGTGGATTAAGCTGACATTCAGAGCGCCCACATCCTGTGTTGAGGCCCTCTACTTCCGACCCAGCTTCCTGCTGATGCATCCTGGGAAGACAGTGTGTGTTGGCCGAGGAACGGGTGTGTCACATGTGTAGGGCCCGGAAGGAGTTCTCGGCTCCTGGCTCTGCCCGGGCCTACCCTTGGCTGCAGGAGCTTTTGAGGAGGAACCAGTGGACGGGAGCTCGTTCTCCTCTGTTTCTCCTTCTTGAGGTCATTCTACCTTTCAGATAATTCATTTCAAAACCACTGGCGAATTTGATACATCAAGCCAGTTTACAAATGTGAACAGGTTGCAGAATGGGAGAAGGCATTTGCAACACATGCAGTCAGCAGACAGTGGTGCCCAGACTTCACGCAGTGATTCACATGGGGATCCCAGCTCCATAGTAAAGGGTCATAGTAGAGACAGGTTTGGAAGTGAAAACTAGACCTTGATGAGAGTTTTCTCTGAGCGGAAGTGAGTTGTCTGACAGTGTCTCTAGCTGAGAGGGTGGCTCTGACAGGGAGAGGATAGATAGGTAACTGCTGGAGAGACCAGCCCAGCATCCGGGAACTCCAGTCGTTACCTGCCCTGCCGCCCTGCAGTTCCACTTCAGGTTCTGTCTGGAAGGCCGCCTCTGGATTCTGCACTAAGCTGCAGAAGCAAGCAGGTTCCTAGGGGTCCCAGTGACAGTTAAATACTTGGGGACTATTCACAGTGGAACAGTAACAGGCATAGTCGTGGTCCACGGTGTGTGTAACAACGTAGATGCAGTTTTGAAGTCCCAACCCAATTTTGTGAATGCACTGAGTCCCACTGGAGTATATACTTCTTAAAATTTTTTTAAAAGATTTATTTATTTATTTGAAAGTCAGAGTTACACAGAGAGAGGAGAGGCAGAGGCAGAGGCAGAGAGACAAAGAGGTCTTCCATCCGATGCTTCACTCCCTAATTGGCTGCAATGGCCAGAGCTGTGCTGATCCGGAGCCAGGAGCTTCTTCCGGGTCTCCCATGTGGGTGCACGGGCCCAAGCACTTGGGCCATCTTCCACTGCTCTCCCAGGCCACAGCAGAGAGCTGGATCAGAAGAGGAACAGCTGGGACCTGAACCGGCGCCCAGATGGGATGCTGTTGCTTCAGGCCAGGGCGTTAACCCACTGCACCACAGCGCCTGCCTGTGGAGTATATACTTTAAAATTGTTAATATTTTATATGAATTTCACTTCAGGTAAAAATATGCCAGATGATATATAACATGATACTCTTTAAAAAGTAAAAGGTTAAATAACCAAGCAAGAATCTTGTTGACAACATATATGTTGTGTGAAATCACTGGATGTCTCAAAATAAGGAAGTGATAAAATGTGTCAGTGGGATCTGGATGTCCCAGACCCTCTCCGGGGGGCAGTTGCTGGCTCCACCAGTGCCATAGCCCACCAGGGATTTGTATTGAAGTGCGGGGTCTCCATTTTGGGTGTGCACACACACCCCTGCCTGGCCCTGCAACTTCCTGGTTGGTCCAGTGTCAGACAGGGCTCCCCTGTCTCTGAGCTGCTAGGAGATCCTAGTTAAGTGCATAGAACTTTAGGGGCTTGAATCACCCAGAGAGGTCCAGAATATGCTGCTGTGTGTAGTTTGTAATGCAGCAAACGGTATTCTACTGTTTGAGAGGTTTCTGTCCAACAAGTTTTAAAAAGAAGCATTTTCCGCCGGCGCCGTGGCTCAACAGGCTAATCCTCCGCCTTGCGGCGCCGGCACACCAGGTTCTAGTCCCGGTCGGGGCGCCGGATTCTGTCCCGGTTGCCCCTCTTCCAGGCCAGCCCTCTGCTGTGGCCCGGGAGTGCAGTGGAGGATGGCCCAGGTGCTTGGGCCCTGCACCCCATGGGGAGACCAGGAAAAGCACCTGGCTCCTGGCTCCTGCCATCGGATGAGCGCGGTGCGCCGGCCGCAGCGCGCCGTCAGCGGCGGCCATTGGAGGGTGAACCAACGGCAACGGAAGACCTTTCTCTCTGTCTCTCTCTCTCTCTCACTGTCCACTCTGCCTGTCAAAAAAAAAAAAAAAAAAGAAGCATTTTCCTTATTTGAAAGGCAGAGTGACACAGAGGGAGAGCTAGGTAAATAGATTTTTTTAAAAAAAGATCTATTTATTTTTTATTTTTGAGATTTATTTATTTATTTGAGAGGTAGAGTTACAGACAGAGAGACAGAGAGAAAGGTCTTCCATCCGGTGATTCATTCCCCAATTGGCTGCAACAGCCAGAGCTGTGCTGATCAGAAGCCAGGAGCCAGGAAATTCTTCCCGGTCTCCCAAGCAGGGTTCCAAGGACTTGGGCCATCTTCCACTGCTTTCCCAGACCATAGCAGAGAGCTGGATCAGGAGAGGAGCAGCTGGGTCTAGAACTAGTGCCCATATGGGATGCTGGCGCCACAGGCAGAGGATTAACCTACTGCACCACAGCTCCAGCCTCAAGAGATCTTCCGTCCACTGGTTCACTTCCCAAATGGCTACAACTGCTGGGACTGGTCCATGGTGAAGCCAGGAGCCTGGAACTCCATCTGAGTCTCCTCCACTGCGTGCAGGCTCCCAAGTGCTTGAACTGTCTTCTGCTGCTTTCCCAGGTGCATTGCAGGAAGCCGGTTTGGAAGCAGAGCAGCTGGGACTGAAATGTGTGCTGTTTTGGGTGGTGGTATTGCAGACAGAGGCTTAGCTCAGTGCACTACAATGCTTGGCCCTCTTTCACACGTTTAAACTTCAGGATTTTTCCCTTAGTTAAATTTCAGTTAACTGCATTGAGAGGATGAAATTTGGTGCTGTGCTATGCTTGGCTCCCAGCGCATTGACCAGATGCAGCCAGTCCCGTAAGAGGTTGGAGGCGGCTTTGAAGGCCAGGTCTGAGGGAAAGCCTTGTGGTCATTTTCAGAGCACGAGAAAAAGAAAAATGTTTTGTTCTCCAAATGTGACTCGCTTTCCCCTTCCCAGTGCTGTGCGCTCACTGCTGTGTGGAGCTTCTCCTGTGAAGCGATGGCTTTCACCTCCAGCCCTTTGCAGGAGAAAGACAACGAAAGAACATGAATAAATGTGGTTGAGGACCTTTCTAGGTTATGTTCCAGCACATTCTTCATTGTATCTTAGAATGTCATTCCACATGCATATACCTGAAAAGCCACTCTTTCATTATCATACTGAATCCCATGAAAGTTCTCTAAAAATTTCAAGCAATAAGAGAGTCAGCAGAGGCAGACTGATGAGTTTTGAAGTGACGCCTCCACAGCGTAGTGTGGTTTGGAATGCGCCAGTCGTTATCAAACACTCGCGAATGCGTCTGTGGTGGTGGAAACTGAGAACACAAAGGTGAATACGTCCTCCTTGGAAAAACGCTGCAGTGCGCTTTCCTTCTTGGCTCCACCCCCTGTGTCTGATACAATTTTGAGTTGCCATGGCAACTGGAACAAGGAAGCTCTAACAGCCACTTTTATAATTTACTCTGAGTTACGCCATTGGATTTCTTCCCTTCCTCTCCTTACTCCCTGTCCTCCAGTGTCCCTTCTGCTTCCTTGTTCTCTCCTCTTACTTCCCCTCCTTTTATCTTCTGATATTTTCTTTCTCATGCTTTTGTGTGATCAGATCTGGTACCCAGACCCTCACCCCCCAATCTCCTTTTAGAGTTTTTATTTGAAAGGTGAATGACAGAGGAAGAAGGGAGATTCTTCCACCCACTGGCTCACTCTGCAGATTCCCACAAGAACTGGGGCTGGAGCTGGGCCAGGCCAAAGTTGTGAGCTAGGTCTCCATCTGGGTCTCCCCCTTGGGCAGCGAGCCCCAGGACTCTGGACCACCTGTTGCTGCCTGCAGAGCAGGAGGCTGGCTGGAAGCGGAGGTGAGACTCAATCCCAAGCACTCTAATACGGGTTAGACTTACTAGACCGGCGTCCTGAACAGTGGCTTAACACACTGTGCCACAGTGCCTACCCCAAGTTCTTTTCTTAATGTATCTCTCACCCCAGATTCTTAGGTATTTATGGAATATTCTGTTTCTAAGGGTTCCCTCCCATCAAAAAGTACTGAGTGATTTAAATTGAATTAAAATCCCAGATATATTTCATGTTTTATAATATCATTTGAACATTATCAGTAAGTTGTATAATGTACTACAGAGAAAATGAGAAGAGTGTTTGAGAGGAGAGCTAAGAAGGAGAGAGAGAATCTTCCATATGATGATCACTCTCCAGATGGTCACAATGACCAGGGCTGGGCCAGGCCTAAGCCAGGAGCCTGGAATTCCAAATGAGGGACAGGGGGTCAAGTGCTTGGACCATGTCCTGCATATTAGCAGGAAGCTGGATTGGAAGTACAGTAGCCCAGACTTGAGCTGCCACCCCAGCATCGTCAGCAGTGACTTAACCTGTGTGCTACATTGCAGCTCCAAAACTAACATTTAAAAACATGCAATAATGATGAAATAACATCATTTAAATTCACCAAAGCATTCAAATAATGAAGGCCAAATGATTGAGTCTGGTTTAGCTGAGAAACTTAGTTGAATGGTTTTGACTGCACTGATACAGAGGTCTTATTCCAGAGGTCTTATTTTGTTACTGCTTTTGATAGTTGTCAGAGAGCTAAAGCATTCTCCACAAAGATAAGTATAAGTCAGTGGAAGGATACATGCTGTTGGCTGTGTTTGCTCTACTACAGTACTGGTTTGCGTAGTTACAAACTATGCAGAAAGTTTTTGAAAGTTGGCCAGTGGGAGCCAGCACTGTGGCACAACACATCCCTTATAGGCACTGGTTTGAATCCCAGCTGCTCTGCTTCCAATCCAGTTTTCTTCTGATGTGCCTGTGAAAGCATCGCAAGGTGACCCAAGTCCATGGGAGACCCGGAAGAAGCTCCTGGCTCTACCTGGCCCTCTCCTAGCCATTGTAGCCATGTGGGTAGTGAACCAGCAGGTGGAAGATTTCTATCTCTTTCTGTCTCTCTCTGTAATAAATCTCAAAAATATTGGCTACTAAATTTTCATCTTCCGTCATCACTCTCTTTAGTATAATTGGTTTTGAAATTTGTTTTTAAATTTTAACATCATGCATTGTAGAAATTTGGAATTATTAGCAAAATTCTCTTGAATTTCCATTTTTTTGGTAATGAATGATGTGTGTGTGTATATATATATATATATATATATCACTTTGACAACAAAGTCATGAATTGAAGGTTATTTAAGACTTCTGGTTTTTAAATTTGTCTTAAATTTGTATTTTATTAGGGAGAGCGAGCTTCCATCCACTGGCAGGTTCTCCAAATGCCCACAGCAGCTGAAGCTGTGAGCCAGGTCTCCCCCACGGGGAGCAGGACCAGCAGCCCTGTGCGGGATCTGCATTCGCAGGGAGCTGGCATCAGGAGCCAGGGCAGACACTGAGCCTGGGCTCTTAGAAAGCAAGCATCCCAGCTGGTGCTTGCCCACAAGTCCATTGCTCGGTTATGTGCTTTTCTTTCTGTTTTGATCTTAAATTATGGAAAATTTCAAGTATGTGTAACGACATATGGAATTTAATGGTGAAACTGCATGTAGCTGCCACTGTCAGCAGTTGTCGCCTTGTGGTCATTTTGTTTCATGTTCTTCCTCTCTGACTCCCTGTGCTGTTTCTTACGAAATCTCACACATCGTACTTTCCCATCCATAAGGTTTCAGTATGTGTCTGTAATGCCAGGCTCCTCATCAGTCTTTTTGTTTTTAAAATTTTATTTGAAAGAGTTACACAGAGTGAGAAGGAGAGGCAGAGAGAGAGGTCTTCCATCCTGGTTCACTCCCCAGTTGGCTGCAACAGCCGGAGCTGTGCTGATCTAAAGCCGGGAGCCAGGAGCTTCCTCCAGGTCTCCCACGTGGGTGCAGGGCCGCAAGGACTTGGGCCATCTTCTACTGCTTTCCCAGGCCATAGCAGAGAGCTGAATCGGAAGTGGAGCAGCTGGGACTCGAACTGGCATCTATATGGGCTGCTGGCGCTGCAGGCCGCGGCCTGCCATGCCACACTGCCGGCGCCGCCTCATCAGCCTCCCCACCACGGTGTTTTGGGCCAGATCACTCTTTGTCGTGGGGAGTAGTTCTGTTCATTCTGGCTTCTCCCCTGTGTGGGAGCCCACCCCACCCTGCAGCTGCAGCAAGCAAAATTATGTCTACTTCCTTCCAGATGTCCCGCCAGCCAAGGGGGTGGAAGAGGATCTCCCAAAGTGAAGAGCCCTCGCTCTAAAGTAGAAGACTTCCATTATGTTGCCAGAAGTCATGGGGGAAGTACTAGATATTTAGTTTAAAGATTGATGTAGTTGAGACTCGGCAGTTACAACAGACAGAGAGGCAGAGACAGACAGAGGTCTTCCTTCAGTTGGCTCACTACTCAAATGGTTGCACTGGCCAGAGCTGGGCTGATGTGAAGCCAGGAGCCAGGAGCTTCTTCCAGGTTTCCCACGTGGGTGCAGGGGCCCAAGCACTTGAGCCGTCTTCGGCTGCTTTCCCTGGCCATTAGCAAGGAACTAGTAAAATTTATTCATAATTCCATGAAATATCCTTTCCTATTCAAGTTTCTATGTGTTTAATTAATACCATGCAAACCTTGTAAAGATGAAGCATTTTGGGCCGGTGTCGTAAAGTATATGGACTGCCAGTGTCCCATATGAATGTCGGGTCGAGTCTCGGCTGCCCCACTTGGAATCCAACTCCCTGCTGTCAGGAAAAGCCACGAAAGGTGGTCAGAATAGTTGACTTCTGTCGCCGGTGCAGAAGCTCCTAAGCATTGGCCTGTCTCAGCCATGGCCATTGTGGCCATTTAGGGAGTGACACAGCAGATGGAAGGTCTTTCCCTGTCTTTATAGCTCCCCACTTTCCAATAAAGTAAATCTTCCAAACAAAGAAAAGCATTGGAATTACCAAGTTAGGCTTTTCGTACCTACACAGCTTGCATGCAGTTTCCCCCCCTTGTTTGTATTTATTGAGTAACCTGTCACCTGTCCTACAAGTTCACTGTTGTCTGGGTGTTGCCTGTGACATCGTTGCCCATTGTGTTTGATGTCTGTGAATGTGTTCTCACCACAAAACCTTTTTGTTAAATCTTAACTGTTTAGTTTCTTGGTACTATGGAGGTCATCTTATATTTTATTATTTCTATTTATTTTAAATTGAACATTAGCTCACTTCCATTCATTCTTAGTTTCCATTTACTCGTGTCTTTGAGCTGTAAATTGTCACTCGAGTTTTGCTTTGGCCGTGTCCCACAACTTTGACGATGTTCCATAGTCAGGATTCTGTGATTCCTTCCAAGATTCTCCCCTGCAAACGAAGGACTGCTGAGGTTGTGAGTGTAATCCGCGTGCAGGCGTGCTCCATTCCCAGTGGGATTCTGTGATTTTGCCTGCAGAGGTAACCAGTGTCCTGACTTTTGTCATCATCATTTTCTTGCAGATTTTCCAAGTCTGAGATCATGACCTTTGATTATCTGAATCAGAAGCAGCAAAGATCTTGGTTAGGCTGATAAGGGGGAACCTGCTGTTGAGTCACAGTCGCCGTGAGCAGAACCCACCACTGGCATTACAGGGTTTAGGAAGTATGAGACTCAGCAGAGGTGGGCTGGGCGGGCTGGGTGGCATCGGCTGGAGGGACAGCTCTGTCTGACTGGTGCTCAGGAGCATGTGATCCTCAGAGTCAGACTGAGCTGGAGAGAGAAATGCCCAAAGTAGTTAATGTACAGATGCCGTTTACTAAGGCAAACTTTCAGCTGATTGGTTAAAGTTGTTTTAAAATTGGTGCGTCCATGGTAGTGCAACTGGTGTTTATTAGCTATGCTGGAAAACTGCTTCTGGTGAGAGTATTTATTATCACAGATACAGAAGACCTTAGGATTAGAGGAGGTTTAAAATTCTCAATATATCAACAGTTGGAAAGATCGTACACAGAAGTTCTGTGTCCTTCACCCAACTTCTCTAAATTTTTTTTTTTTAAGATTTTATTTATTTAATTGACAGGTAGAGTTACAGACAGTGAGAGAGAGAGAAAGAGAGAGAGAGAGAGAGAGAGAGAGGTCTTTCTTCCATTGGTTCACTCCCTAAATGGCCACAACGGCCAGAGCTACGCCAAGCCAGGAGCTTCTTCCTGGTCTCCCATGTGGGTGCAGGGGCCCAAGCACTTAGGCCATCCTCTACTGCTATCCCAGGCCACAACAGAGAGCTGGACGGGAAGAGGAGCCACCAGGACTAGAACCAGTGCCCATATGGGATGCCGGCGCCGCAGGCTGAGGATTAACCTAGTGCGCCACGGTGCCGGTTCCCTAAATACTAAAATCTACAAGCATATTATAACTATTGAAAGAGGACAGTTGACACTGAGACAGTGATGAGTACTGTGGACTCCTCTTCAGGACTTAGATGTCACAGTTGCCCCATTTCGTGTCATTTTTCTGGACTAGGGTCTGGTTTCCAGTGCCACACTGCCTGTGTGCTGTCCTGTCTCCTCCCAGCTCCTCTAAGCTGGGACATTTCCTTAGCCTGCCGGTGTCATTCATGACCTTGTGCTCCTCGGTTTATGTCAAGGTTCTGCATTTTTGGCAAAGTGTTGATGGTCAGGGTGTTGTGCCCTTCTCATTGCACTGTGTCAGGAAATCCGTAATGACAGCATGACTCAGTGTACAGATCGTTCTAACTCATAGCATTGCTAAGGTGGTGCTACTCTGGCTTCTCCACTGTGAAGTTACCGCTTGGCTTTTGTAGTTAAGACATAGAGTATGGGGCTGGTACTGTGGGAGCGGGTAAAGCCACCTGCAGTGCCACCTCCCATGTGGGCACTGGTTCGAGTCCCGGCTGCTCCTCTTCCAATCCAGCTCTCTGCTATGGCCTGGGAAAGCGGTAGAAGATGGCCCAGGTCCTTGGGCCTCTGCACCCGTGTGATAGACCCAGAAGCTCCTGGCTCCTGGCTTCAGATCTGCCCAGCCCTGGCCGTTGCAGCCATCTGGGGAGTGAACCAGTAGATGGAAGACTTCTCTCTCAGCCATTCTGTCGTTCTCTTTCTTTCAAATAAAAAATCTTAAAAAAAAAAAAAAGAGTCTAGAGAGATGCATTGTGACTGCAGATGCCATGTTCTTATGGTATTTTTACCTTCTCAGTGTTAATCGATGATTTCATGTAATGATATTACTATGATGTTTGCTGGATTGCTGTCTTTCTAGGTATCTTTCAGTTTAAGTCTTAACATGATCCCTCCATACCACATTATTGATGAGGGTCACATGTGTTGTTTCATGAAGCTGTGCTTGGATTATTTCACTGCACCCACACTGGTAAACTAACCCTCAGTATCAGGGTGATCAGATTCTTAGTCTAATAACTAAGCTTTTAAAAAACAGCCTCAACACACCCACACACCCACCCCCTTATACACACCCACCACACACACACACCCATACATACACCCACCCCCCACACCCACCCTCTCTGCACCCACACACCCAACCCCTCATACCCACACACACCCACACCCACACATCCACCCCCCACACACACCCTCCCCACACCCACACCCCCTCACACACCCACACACACACACCCTCACACATACCCCCCCACACCACCCCCCCAACACACACCCCACACCCACACCCCCTCACACACCCACACACACACCCTCACACATACCCCCCCACACCACCCCCCCAACACACACCCCACACAAACCCTTCCCATACCCACACCCCCCCCACAACCACACCCCTCACACACCCACACACACACACCACCCCCACCCCCCCACATACACCCACTCACCCCCCCACCCCACCCCACCCCCACACACAGAAAAGCACCCTCTTCCTACCAGCGTTGCTGCCCTTCGGGATTCAGTGCTCCTAGTCGACACCGAGATGGAGGAGCTTGGCTGAGAGTGGCCTAATAGGAGTCAGTGCCTGGGAGGGGGCACGGGACAGTGGTTTACTTGGGGCAGGTGGGCTGAGCTGGCCCTCGGGAGGGGGCACGGGACAGTGGTTTACTTGGGGCAGGTGGGTTGAGCTGGCCCTCGGGAGGGGGCACGGGACAGTGGTTTATTTGGGGCAGGTGGGTTGAGCTGGCCCTCGGGAGGGGGCACGGGACAGTGGTTTACTTGGGGCAGGTGGGCTGAGCTGGCCCTCGGGAGGGGGCACGGGACAGTGGTTTACTTGGGGCAGGTGGGCTGAGCTGGCCCTCGGGAGGGGGCACGGGACAGTGGTTTACTTGGGGCAGGTGGGCTGAGCTGGCCCTCGGGAGGGGGCACGGGACAGTGGTTTACTTGGGGCAGGTGGGCTGAGCTGGCCCTCGGGAGGGGGCACGGGACAGTGGTTTACTTGGGGCAGGTGGGCTGAGCTGGCCCTCGGGAGGGGGCACGGGACAGTGGTTTATTTGGGGCAGGTGGGTTGAGCTGGCCCTCGGGAGGGGGCACGGGACAGTGGTTTCTTTGGGGCAGGTGGGTTGAGCTGGCCCTCGGGAGGGGGCACGGGACAGTGGTTTACTTGGGGCAGGTGGGCTGAGCTGGCCCTCGGGAGGGGGCACGGGACAGTGGTTTACTTGGGGCAGGTGGGCTGAGCTGGCCCTCGGGAGGGGGCACGGGACAGTGGTTTACTTGGGGCAGGTGGGCTGAGCTGGCCCTCGGGAGGGGGCACGGGACAGTGGTTTACTTGGGGCAGGTGGGCTGAGCTGGCCCTCGGGAGGGGGCACGGGACAGTGGTTTATTTGGGGCAGGTGGGTTGAGCTGGCCCTCGGGAGGGGGCACGGGACAGTGGTTTCTTTGGGGCAGGTGGGTTGAGCTGGCCCTCGGGAGGGGGCACGGGACAGTGGTTTACTTGGGGCAGGTGGGCTGAGCTGGCCCTCGGGAGGGGGCACGGGACAGTGGTTTACTTGGGGCAGGTGGGCTGAGCTGGCCCTCGGGAGGGGGCATGGGACAGTGGTTTACTTGGGGCAGGTGGGTTGAGCTGGCCCTCGGGAGGGGGCACGGGACAGTGGTTTATTTGGGGCAGGTGGGTTGAGCTGGCCCTCGGGAGAGGGCACGGGACAGTGGTTTATTTGGGGCAGGTGGGTTGAGCTGGCCCTCGGGAGAGGGCACGGGACAGTGGTTTATTTGGGGCAGGTGGGCTGAGCCGGCCCTCGGGAAGCCACGGAGCGTCTTGCAGCAGAGCCTCTGGAAGTAGCTGAGAGGATGCTGACCCTGAGGCTAGTGACCGGAGCGGGAGGAGAGTGCTGAGTGTCATGCCGAGGGAGATGCGATGCCGTCACCAGTGGGGCTGGGAAGGCGCTGTCCATGTTACAGCTCTAAGTGCAAAGGGTAGGTGCTTGGACTGGAACTCGGTGACCTTGAGCTAGGCTCCAGCAGGTTTGTGTGCCGACTGTTGCGCACTGAAGCCGGACCGGAAAGCCTTCACTGCCCTGCGTCCACAAGCTGGGGTTAAGATCCTCTGCTTGAAGCCTCAGATGCCGTCTCTTGGTTTCATTCTGCCCTGGCACGTTCACGTATGCTTTGCTGGAGAGAAGCATGTCTGCCTGCTAACTTCTCATTCATGAAATGGGGAGAGTAGCCTGTTTAATTTCTAAAAGATTTTTAAGAGAAGATTTTTTTCATTGGAAAGATTTGGAGAGAGAGAGTGTGCGCATGAGATCTTCCATGGCAGAGCAGGAGAGGTCCCCCATGCATTGTTCTTCCCAAATGGCTGCAGCAGCCAGGGCTGGGTCAGGCCAAGGCCGGGAGCCTGGGACCTAGAACTTCACCCGTGTCTTCCACAGGGGTGGCAGGGCCCAGGTACTTGGTCATCGTCGGCTGCTTTTCCAGACACACTAGCAGGGTGCTGCATTGGAAGTGGAGCAGCCGGGACTTGGCCTGGTGCCCGTGTGGATGCTGGCATTCAGGCCGCAGCTGGACCTGCGGGAACAGAGTGCCAGCTCCTTAGCTTCATTCAGGGTCTGGCACGGGCTCCTGCTCACCTTTCTTCTCTCTTAGCTCCTGCTGTCTGTTTGCCCTGGTCCAGCAGAGCTGTGGGCAGCACTCTGCTCACACGGCTCCAGTGGCTTCCCCTCTCATTGAGACTTGCAGGGGCCGAGTGATGCACCGCCCTGGCCCCGCCTTCCCGGGAGTCCCGGTGTACTGAGTGCCCCCGCAGGGTCTGCTCCAACTGCATTTGCCCTCAGAACTCTGTGGCCGTGTGTAGCTGCACAGCTCCTCTCCTCCTCCCCTAATCAGATCTCTGCTCAGAGCGTCCTTCCCTGGAGTGCTGCCTGTAAAGTGCTCCGCCACTGTTCTTCCTGTGCTGTCACTGTAATCTCTCGTGTATTTGTGTATTAGCTGTCACATGTCTGCCACAAAAATGCAAACTTCAGAGGCAGCGTTTTGCCTCTTTAAACTCTGCCTGAGATGGGACTGATGTTAGCATACACATTTGCTGAGTGATTACTAGCATAATCAACCTTAGAGACCATCTATTATTAACAGTGACTGCTCTGGGCCTGCGCCGCAGCTCACTCAGCTAATCCTCTGCCTGCGGCGCCGGCACACCAGGTTCTAGTCTCAGTTGGGGCGCCGGATTCTGTCCCAGGAGGTTGCCCCTCTTCCAGGCCAGCGCTCTGCTGTGGCCCGGGAGTGCAGTGGAGGATGGCCCAAGTGCTTGGGCTCTGCACCCCATGGGAGACCAGGAGAAGCACCTGGCTCCTGGCTTCAGATAGGCACAGCACACCCACTGTAGCGGCCATTTGGGGTGTGAACCAGCGGAAAAGGAAGACCTTTCTCTCTGTCTCTCTCTCTCACTGTCTTAACTCTGCCTGTCCCATAAATAATAAATAAATAGTGACTGTTCTGGGTCTTTTGCTTTTATGGACTCATCCCTTTGTCCCAGGACCCTACTGAAGGAGTTGAGGCGCAGCTAACATTGTGACGTGAGCATGCAGTCCTGATCCGGAGCACACGTTCTTTGTGCTCCCCTAGGAGAAATGATCTGTGTAAAATGCCTGTCACATTCCTGTCTGTGTTGAGTGAGGGTCAGTAAGGGTCAGTCGATAGCTACAGCTGCAGCAGGCTGCTGGTGCTGGAGCCGATGTGCAGCCGGGCTGCCCAGTGTTGGTTTTCTGCCTCAGTTTCCGCCCTTTAGCTTACCTTTAACATGGGAGCAGCAGCAGTGCAGACAGTCTCCTGTGACCTGCTTGAGTGCTTGACACAGTGACCCTGCAGCTGACCCCTGATGTGACTGGGCTGCAGAATGGGGAGTTAACTTCTGTTCTCTGGTTCTTAAGTTGATTAGAGAGAAATACAGTGTTTAAGTAGCTAGTAAGTCCGAAATTCAAAAGAAAAGAAAACTATTAAAACTGTTAGACTTCTATAAAGGAAAATTGCAGTGGGGGTGGCATCGTGGCACATTGTGTTAGGCTGCCACCTGCAGCTCCTGCCTCCCTAGGTAAACACTATGTAAACACTACTTCCCTTGCAGTCCCCTTCTAGAGGGCATGATAAAGCAGCAGAAGAATGATTAAAGGGGCCGACACTGTGCTACATCCATTGTATGGATAGAGCCACTGCCTGCAGTGCAGGCATGCCATATGGGTGCCATTTCCAGTCCTGGCTGCTCCACTTCCAATCCAGCTCTCTGCTGTGGCCTGGGAAAGCAGTGGAAGATGACCCAAGGCCTTTGGTCCCTGCACCACGTGGAGACCCGGAAGAAGCTCCTGGCTCCTGGCTTCGGATCAGCGCAGCTGCAGCCGTTGCAGCCATCTGGGGAGTGACCCAGCAGATGGAAGACCTCTCTCTCTCTCTCTCTCTCTGCTTCTGCCTCTCTGTAACTCTGCCTTTCAAATAAGTTAATTGATTTAAAAAGAATAATTAAAAATGTAGCATTCAGAAGGGCAGGCCACAGAATTGGAGGAAGTATTTACTATGTCTAACAGGGTCTCATATGTAGAATATAAAAGAATAATCGGGGACCGGTGCTGTGGCGCAGAGGGTTAGAGCCCCCACCTACAGTGCTGGCATCCATATTGATGCCAGTTTGAGTCCCGGCTGTCCCTGCTAATGCACCTGGAAAGCCACGGAGGATAGCCCAGGTGCTGGGAGCCCTGGAAGAAGGGCTCAGCTGCCACTAGTGGATGGAAGATATTCTCTCTCTCTCTCTCTCTCTCTCTCTCTCTCTCTCTCTCTCTCTCCACCTTTGTGTGACTCTGTCTTTTAAATAAATAAAGTAAATCTATAAATCTTTAAAAAAAAAAGAAGAAGAATCAGTACAATGAGGAGAGCGGCTGAGAGAACAGGCAGACGATCCAGTAGGGAAAAAAAGTGGAAACACACTTTCCAAAAGCAGGTGTGGAAATGGCCACCGAGCACGAAGCCTGCTGTTCCCGCAGTCACCACGTCGATGCCAGCTGCAGCCGGTGCCACTGGCACAGCATGCCCGTCAGAGGCCGGCAAGCTGAAAGGGTCGGGAGAGGACGTGATCCTGTGTGGTGACGTCTGCTGCAGCTCAAGTGTGCATTCCTTGTGGCCAGTGATTGCACTCCAGGGTACGTCCTCCGTGAGGATGGGCACAGGTGTTCTGCAGAAGACGCACAGCAGGGTCAGGTGCTGGACACCAAGAACACGGTGACACAGAGCACACAGGGCGTCTCCTTGCTGTGCCTGTCCCTGAAGCTTCTTCCTGAGCAAATGCGTTACCTTTGGTTCCGGGATAAGAGGAGATAGAAGTATCCCTACTGCTAATAACCACAGGTGGAACAGCCCAGTGACCCTTCAGCAGTGCCGTGGATAAGTCATTCGTCACGTCAGGCAGTGCAGTGCGTGTTTGGTAGGAGCAAACGGCAGCCCCTCGCTGTGGGTGACTCTCAGGCTTGTTACTGAAGGAAAGATCGCAGACAGGGGAGTGCAGTTTTGCTGTTGTAGCTTTAGATAACTGAAGTGGGAGGCAAGCAAGCGTGTAGGGGTGGGGTGGGGCGGTCGGGGACGCAGTGCCACGGCGGCCTCCCACACGCCCTCCCCTGCGGAATCGCTGAGCTACGGCGCACCAAAGAGATATGCTTGTTGATTGCTGAAAAACATTTCCATTTAAGAATTGTTTTTTCTTATTTTAGGAATTATTTCCCAGAGTAATTGTTAATGCTGTTCTCAGTAATATTGTGTATTACTAGACAACAAGGCACTGTGAATTGAGAGTTACTTTCTGATTGTTCTGTTTTATGAATCATGTTTTCAGATACGAATTGAGAATTCGTTATTTGCCCAAAGGATTTCTCAGTCAGTTTACTGAAGACAAACCCACCTTGAATTTCTTCTATCAACAGGTATGAGACAATGCTGGGGTACACTTCCTGCTTCACTTCCTGTTTCTTTGAACCCTGCCTGTTACATGTTTTCACTTTAGAATTAAATCTGATGTTTTGGAGGTGATAAATTTGTTGCTCTAGGGCAGTGGAAGTCTTTTGGTACTTTCTGAACTTTTGTATGCTTGAGAAAACTGTTAAAAACCTGTCTGTATTTTCTTTTTTAAGGCAGAGAGAGAGAGAGAGCTTCCACTTGCAGGCTTATTCCCCAAGTGCCCACAACAGCCTCCGCAGGGCCAGCCTGAACCCAGGAACCTGGAATTAGTCTGAGTCCCCGAAGTGCGTGACGGTGACTCGAGTCCTTGAGCCGTCAGCTCTTACCTCCCGAGGTGAACAGTAGCAGGAAGCTGGATCGGAAGTGGGCGGGCTGGCGGTGTGATGTAGCAGGTCGAGCAGCCACCTGTGACACTGCGTCCCTTACAGCTGCCCCACTTCACGTCCAGCCTCCTGCGATGGCCTGCGAAAAGCAGCATTCGGGCCTCTGCCACCTGCATGGGAGACCTGGAAGAAGCTCCTGGCTCCTGAATTCAGCCTGGCTCAGCCCTGGCTGTTGGGACCATCTGGGGAGTGAACTAGCAGGTGGCCCTCTTTCTCTCTTTCTCTCTCCCTTCCCTGTCTCTCTCTCTCACTCTCTCGCTCTCTTGATCCCTCTTTCTCTGTAACTCTTTCAAATAAATAATAAATCTTAAGAAGAAGTAGAGGAGTGGAGGCTGGAATCAGGCATTCCCCATGGGATGCTGATGTCCCGAATGGCGGGTTAATCACTGTAGCAAATGCCAGTCCTGTAGGCAGATCTTCGAAAAGTTAATTCTAGGGGCTGGCACCGTGGCGCAGTGGTTTAGCCTCTGTCTTGCGGCACTGGCATCCCATATGAGCGCCTGTTTGGTTCCTGGCTGCTGCTCTTCCTATCCAGTTCTCTGCTTATGCCTGGGAAAGCAGTGGGAAGATGGCCCAAGTGCTTGGGCCCCTGCATCCATGGGGGAGTCCTGGAGGAGGCTCCTGGCTCCTGGCTTTGGATCGGCCCAGCTGTGGCCGTTGAGGCCATTTGGGGAGTGAACCAGCAGATGGAAGACCTCTTTCGTCTTTCCCTCTCTCTGTAACTCTGTCTCACAAATAAATAAATTAGAAAACAAAAGAACACCAATCCAAGTAGTTGTTATATTTCAGTGTCAACAAACTTGTTTTATGTAGAAATTATTGTCAGAGCCAGCTATATTAGTATAATTTTGATAGTGATTTGTATAATAAGCAAAAATCAACTACACTGAGTGCTTCAGCCATACCATCGCATGAGCAAAACAGTGGCGTCAGGAGCAGAGCTGGGCACCCAGCCCGGATGCTTCAGTACGAGACATGAGTGTCAACGGGCATCTCGGCTGCCAGGCCCGGCGTGTGCCCCTGAAGTGTGTGATTTGTTCCCTCGAGTGAGACACCCCCTCAGATGGAGGGTCTTCATAGGCGGCAGTATTTTATAGGCTCCAGGCACGTTGGAGGCTCTTCAAGTGTCCTGACACGCTAGACAGACGAGAACAGTAGTGAGTGGATTTAGTGGATGGGTTTGGTAGGATGCAGCAATCGAGCTAAAATGGAAAAGGAAATAATGAAGGAAAAGTGTCTGTTGTACGAGTCTGGGCACCTCATGCCAAGAAGGAGCAGTGGCAGGTGACATTCGGCAGAGAAGGGTGGAAGGGCCGTTGTCTGTGCGTGAAGCAACAATGGGCGCTCCTGCGTAGGAACACGGTTCTGCCTCTGCAGCAGGTGGGGAGGTCCTGTTTTTTTTTTTATTTTTTTATTTTTTTATTTTTTTTTTATTTTTTGACAGGCAGAGTGGACAGTGAGAGAGAGAGAGACAGAGAGAAAGGTCTTCCTTTTGCCGTTGGTTCACCCTCCAATGGCTGCCGCGGTCGGTGCGCTGCGGCCGGCGCACCGCGCTCATCCGATGGCAGGAGCCAGGAGCCAGGTGCTTTTTCCTGGTCTCCCATGGGGTACAGGGCCCAAGCACTTGGGCCATCCTCCACTGCACTCCCGGGCCACAGCAGAGGGCTGGCCTGGAAGAGGGGCAACCGGGACAGAATCCGGTGCCCCGACTGGGACTAGAACCTGGTGTGCCGGCGCCGCAAGGCGGAGGATTAGCCTGTTGAGCCACTGCGCCGGCCGGGGAGGTCCTGTTTTCTTGTGTGATTTGTAGTAATAAAGGAAGTGTCTGGTTAACAGACTTAAGGTAAGTATCTTTTGTTTTTGTAAAGATTTATTTATTCACTTGAAAGGTGAAGTTACAGAGACAGACTTGCTCTTCCGGCTTCTGTTCACTCTCAGATGGCTGCAGTAGCCAGGGCTGGGCCAGGCCGAAGCAGGAGCAGGGACTCTGTCCACGTCTCCTGTGCGGTGTCAGGACCCCAGTGCTTGTACCATCTTCCACTGCTTTCCCAGGCCCATTAGAAATGAGCTGGATGCTCTGGCCGTTGAGGCCACTTGAGGAGTGAACCAGCAGATGGAAGGCCTCTCCTCTGTCTGCTTCTGCCTCTCTGTAACTCTGCCTTTCAAATAAACAAATCTTAAAAAAGGAAGGAAGGAAGGAAGGAAGGAAGGAAGGAAGCAAGGAAGGGAGGGAGGGAGGGAGGGAGGGAGGGAGGGAGGGAGGAGGGAGGGAGGAGCTGGATAGGAGGTGCAGCAGCGGACTCAAACCGGCACTCCAGTACAACGTGCTGGCTTCCCAGGTGCAGCTCGCCCTGCTCACTGACGGGAGCTTTGAGGGCTTGCACTCACTCGGAGTCGACTGAGAGAAGGTGAAGTTTGGGGAGCTGGGAAGAGAAGGCGTGTTTGGTCCCAGCTCAGACTGCACAGCGCTTCTCGTCAGGAAACTCGAGTTTCGACTTTTACTTTGGTTCAGCGTGTGTGACATCTCTCTTCAGCCATCTCATGAGAATGTCTTGGTGAAGGAGGTGACAAGGAATGTTTATTCAGGTTCTGTGCCCTTTGTCTGAAACACGTAGAACCAGGAGTGTTTCAGAGTTTTGGAAAATAAATAAATAAATACTGTTTAAAAAGCTCAAATTTGCACATAGGTGATAAGATATCTTTGGCGTGAGACCCCTAATCTATATACAGAGTTTGTTTATATTTCATTTATACCTAATACACATTGTATGAAGATAGTTTTATATAGTATTTTAAAATAATTTTGTGCATGAGTCATTTTCATGGAGTGGAGTTGTCTACTTGTGGCGATATGTTGGTGCTAGAAAACTTTTAATTTGGGGACATTTCCGGCTTTTAAGTTGGGGACATTTCCGACTTGTGGACGAGGGTGCTTGACCTGTACTGCATTTTCTCTCCTGTGGATGACCTGTGAGTGTATTGACATACTTTCCTTGAAAAGAATCTGCCCACTAGGGCACTTTATGGTGACTTTGGTGATACTGGGTTCTAGCATGCTTGCTACAGGCCTAGATAGTTACTCCTTTCTATAACTGCTAGGCTAACCCGAGAGTCTGTAACTGTTCTGTTCCTTTTTTACGGCTCCTGGGTGTCCTAGTTTCCCTTTCCGGGAGGTCTTGCTTCTGTGTTTGCAGGATGTAGAATTCAGTTGAGTTGTCTTAAAACCTGGAGTGAAAGTGCAGAGTAACGATGGCCGTGCTTAAAGGAACTTACAGTGAGCACTCGCGAGCCCAGTGGTTCCCTTGCGGGTTTGATTGCCTCGGCCGGTGAAGCATGTGGCAAGTGCTGCCCGCCCAAGGGTGGTTCTGTTGATGAAACCAGGCAAGACGGTCTGCCACGGGATTGCCCAGTGGTTGGGAGTTGTGGACAGTAGCAGCGTCTGAGGATTCATTGTTTACCGTCGCGTGTAAGGCAGCAGTGTGAGCGGCACGTTCTGGGGTGGTGTATCCCCCACGTACTCCATACGATCCTCTCAGCCTTGCAGCCTGCCTGCTGTGGCCATCCGTTTCTACACGCTCTTCTTAAAAGTTGGTAAGTCAGACGGCACCTTTTTGTAACATCCAGAAAGATGTTAAAACATTTTAAAATGATCCTAATGGTCATGTTTATTTTGTAATTGCGTACTAGCACATGCATTTTCAAGGAGATGTAAGGGTAATCATGGTCACTCCTCTTCCACGTGGGCTGCTGGTGTGTCAAGCCAGGCGAGAGGGAGTGGAAGGAGGGGAAGCTGACGCTGAAGCCACAGGAGGCCGTGCGACAACAGCGTGGGGATTTCTCGGAGGGGTCAGCAGGTGTCCTGAGAGCATCAGCTGCGCTTGTCCTCTTGTTTCGATTGGCGGCTCCCTTTACCTTGCTGTTTTTCTAAGTAGAAGAACGGTTGAGCGCTCGCAGTTTCATATTATTTCAGCCGATAATTCTTGTAGGAATTCATTCTAAGGCATCAGGAAGTCCTGACACATGAATGCGTGTATACACATACAGAGATGCTCGTAGGAATACCATAGGAACAGGAAACAGGAGGCGTTGCAAATGTCCGTCAAGAAACTGGTAAATTCTGCTGTTTCCAGTCGAGGCACCCATCACAGTTAGTCAGGTACATATTTTCATGGGTGTGGAAGATACCACTTTAAATGCTGTTGCTTAAAAGAGCTATGATTCCATATGTGTTTTTAAAGTATTATATTTTTATTTTTACCCTGTTCTGGGAAGAAAGTATTGAAGATAGTATGATTTTTCATTGCTGGTTTGACAAGTCATTTTCCCTTTGACTTGCCATGGTAAATGTCCACACAAAGGCATCCTTCCGTAGGTTGACGTTCTCAAACTATTATAAATGAGCCGTGTGCTGATCTGCCCTGCGGAGGGGCAGAGGGAAGGAACCAGATTGCAGCACACTGCGTCCGTGTTCTTGCTGCCTGTTTTGAAGTTCTACCTAGCCCTTGTTGGGTGGGACTGTCGGGAAAGCAGAGTCACTGAAGGGCTCAGGGGTGAGTGTGGATGCTGGTTGGGCACTGTTGCTGTGGGTGCGCATGATCTCCTTAGACTCCACTACCAGTGTGAGAAATCGCAAGTGATTCTCTCACTATTTTTGATCCATCTTTTAATATATCTGGCAATATTAATCACACTAACAATAAACTCGAATCTTGTTCTAACACCATCCAGTTAGGAGTAGGAAACAAAAATAATCTTTGACAATAAAGCTAGTGACATACTAGAAAGCAAGAAGAATATATTTAGCGTGGGGTCAGATTTTTCCTTAACTTTCATTGATTTAAGTACTGTTTGATTGGCAGCCCTTGGTGCATGGTGGTGGCTATCAATTAAAACTTGGATGTCCATGTTTATCCAAGAAGTTACAGTATTAATTACTTCTGCATTCGTGGTGCTGGACTCATAAGGAAATCATTTACCGCTGAAATTTTTAGCCTTTAAGAAGCCTCGGTTTAGGATGAAATCGTCATTGTTTACTCGTACAAATAAGATTTGAAATGAGTATATCCACTTATTGGCAAAATAAACAGTCGGTAATGAATTTTCACAGAAGAGTTGAGGAAAATACTAGGTCTTGAGCCATAGCTTAATACTATGATCTAGAATCTTCTCTTTTAAAGATTTATTTATTTATTTATTTGAAAGGCAGAGTTACAGCAAGGCAGAGGCAGAGAGAGAGAAAGGTCTTCCGTCTACTGGTTCACTCCCTAGATGGCTGCAACAGCTGGAGCTGGGCCTACCCAAATCCAGGAGCCAGGAGCTTCTTCCGGGTCTCCCCTGTGGGTGCAGGGACCCAAGCACTTGGGGCATCCTCTGCTGCTTTCCCAGGCACATCAGCAGGGAGCTGGATTGGAAGTGGAGCAGCCGGGACTCAAACCAGCACTCATGAGATGAAGGCACTGCAGGCGGCGGCTTCACCTGCTACGCCAGAGCTCTGGCCCAGAATCTTTTTAAAATTAATTAATTCATTTATTTGGTCTAGAATCTAAACTTGACTGTAGAAAAATGTTCTTGTTTTTTTTTAATTTTTATTTGTTTATTTTTTATGACAGGCAGAGTGGACAGTGAGAGAGACAGACAGAGAGAAAGGTCTTCCTTTGCCGTTGGTTCACCCTCCAATGGCTGCCGCGGTCGGCGCACCGCGCTAATCCAAAGGCAGGAGCCAGGTGCTTCTCCTGGTCTCCCATGGGGTGCAGGGCCCAAGCACTTGGGCCATCCTCCACTGCACTCCGGGGCCACAGCAGAGAGCTGGCCTGGAAGAGGGGCAACCGGGACAGAATCCAGTGCCCCGACTGGGATTAGAACCCAGTGTGCCGGCACTGCAAGCTGGAGGATTAGCCTAGTGAGCTGCGGCGCCTGCCAAATGTTCTTGTTAAGCAGTCTATTTTTCTTCAACTTTTCTTTTTTGCAAACTTTGATTCAGATAATTGCATCATCAGAAGTTAACTTATTTCTCCATTATTTTAGCCTTGAAGCTGTCATTTAAAACATATTTTGAAAGTGCAGCTGTAAATGGGATATTTTAACTTAAAACATTTCTTCTCCCCTTTCCAGTCTTGTGTAATTTTGATGATTCATGGAAAAGCACTTTGGTTAATGAAGACTTGGCTTACCTGTCATTTATACGGTTCAGTCCGTACTTTCTTGATCGTCCTTCTGCATACACAGCTTTAGAACTGGGAGACAGACATCATTTTCCGACAGCTGGCCTCTCCCTCCAGCACTGGAGAGTGGCCTTCAATCCCACCTTTGAGGAGTACCAGGAGCACTCCTGCCTTGGGGCGGGGGCGGGGGGCTGGAGGGTCCTGTCTTTGGCCAGCTCCCACTTCTGTAGGAGCCTCCTGCCTGGGTGGGGGGTGGTCCTCAAAAGCCCTCTCATGCGAGGCAGCTCCTTAGAAAGATTTATTGCGCCGGCACACCGGGTTCTAGTCCCGGTCGGGGCGCCGGATTCTGTCCCGGTTGCCCCTCTTCCAGGCCGGCCCTCTGCTGTGGCCCAGGAGTGCAGTGGAGGATGGCCCAGGTGCTTGGGCCCTGCACCCCATGGGAGACCAGGAAAAGCACCTGGCTCCTGGCTCCTGCCATCGGATGAGCGTGGTGCGCCGGCCGCAGCGCGCCGACCGTGGCGGCCATTGGAGGGTGAACCAACGGCAAAGGAAGACCTTTCTCTCTGTCTCTCTCTCTCACTGTCCACTCTGCCTGTAAAAAAAAAAAAAAAAAAAAGAAAGATTTATTGAACACAGCAGTTGTTATGTTTGTGGTTATGGTTTGTCAGAGCTGAAGGATACCGGGTAAAATCAGCAGCAGGAAAGGGTGTGGGCCAAGTCCAGAGGCGCTGAGTGGACCTCCCCAGCAGCTCCTCCTCGTGGAGTCACGTGGCGCTCACGGTGCCTGGTGGCTGATCTCAGCTCTTGAAGCACCAGGCTCTGTGGAAAAAGCAGGCGTGGCTGTCATCAGTGTTTGCGGGGAATAACGGGCCACACCGTGGCCAGTGTGTTTAGCAGGCGAGCTCAGGCGGAAGCCCCAGGCTGCAGGTGTCCAGCGGCGCATTGGCAGAGGAGCGGTGCAGTTGGCAGGAGGCTAGGGCGAGTCCTGAGCGTGGAGCTTTGATGGGAACGTGTGGTGTTGAGCGGCCCGGCTGCTAAGTCAGTGCTCTCCTGCATACTCCCCTCTGTCTCCTGGCCTTGGCGCAGTGTGCCTCAGTCTCCAGCTCTTCATGAGACGCTTCCAGAACACTTTCACACTGCCAGTCTAAAGTTTGAATTTTGTTGTATTGAGGCTTAATTTTATATATAATAGAAGTCAGTGGATGTTTGTAGTTAGTGAGTCTTCACGTGTGGTCAGTCAGCACCACAGTCCCGACACAGAGCGATGCAGGAATAGGGAGTGCACAGTTAGGACAGGACGGCCGGGACCGCAGACCCTCCCCGAGCCTCAGGCGCGCGCACATCTGTGTGTGCAGTCTCGGCAGGGTTTTCACTCCGCCGCCCCCACGTCCCTCCCGGCATCGGGCCGCTGCTCTCTGCACCTGCAGCCTTGTGCGTGTGCTCTGCTCCGGGAGACGGGTGACTCTCGGGTATCACAGTCGGCTGCCGCTTCATTTCTTCTCTTCAGAAACTTAAAGGTGAAGGTTACTTTTCGTGCAAATGCTGTGGTCAGAATGACTGATAAGATTCACTAGAGGGCACCAAGAAAAAGTTCCAAGAAATAAAGGAACCATCTGCTTTTGGAGTTTGAGAATTTGTGTGTGTGTGTGTGTGTGCGTTTGTGTGCGCACTGATACACACTTGCCCACATGCATATATACCTTCAGAATCCATCTTTTTTTCTTTAAAAAAAAAAAAGATGTATTTATTTATGTGAAAGGCAGAGTTACAGAGAGGCAGAGGAAGAAGGAAAGGGGGGAGGGTGTAGATCTTCCATCCATCTGCTGGTTCACTTCCCAAATGACTGCAGTGGCCAGAGCTAAGCCAGTCCCAAGCCACGAGCCAGGGGCTTCTTCCAGCTCTCCCACATGGGTGCAGGGGCCCAAGGCTTGGGCCACTTCCACTGCTTTTCTGGGCCCTTTCAGGGAGCTGGATCAGAAGTGGAGCAGCCGGGACTCGAGCCTGTGCCCATGTGGACGCCGGCGCTGCAGCAGTGGCTCTACTCACCATGCCACAGTGCTGGCCCCAGTATCACGTCTTTTAAAATATTGATATTAAAATTGTATTTTTCATTTACTTAGAGTATAATTTTTGATTACTTATCAATTTTAAATGGCAAAACTATTATGGAAACAGGTGTTATACTAAGGTATTTTAACCTTTGTCCTTTTATTCTTCTTTAAAAAAGTCTTACCAGAATCCATGTGGTTTGTAGAAAGACTTCTCAGAATATAACGATGCTCCCCCCTTCCCCGGCCCACCCCCCCCCTTCCCCGGCCCACCCCCATCCCTTCCCCGGCCCACCCCCCTCCCTTCCCCGGCCCACCCCCCTCCCTTCCCCGGCCCACCCCCCTCCCTTCCCCTGGCCCACCCCCCCCCCCTTCCCCTGGTCCACCCCCCTCCCTTCCCCGGCCCACCCCCCTCCCTTCCCCGGCCCACCCCCCTCCCTCCCTCCCTTCCCCGGCCCACCCTCCTTCCTTCCCCTGGCCCACCCCCCTCCCTTCCCCTGGCCCACCCTCCTCCCTTCCCCTGGCCCACCCCCCTCCCTTCCCCGGCCCACCCTCCTCCCTTCCCCGGCCCACCCCCCTCCCTTCCCCTGGCCCACCCTCCTCCCTTCCCCTGGCCCACCCCCCTCCCTTCCCCTGGCCCACCCCCCTCCCTTCCCCTGGCCCACCCCCCTCCCTTCCCCTTTCTTTTTTTTAGTTTTGTAGATAACGTTTTAAGTTTGTACAGTAAAAAGCCCTATCACTCTGAGAAGCAGTGCTTGTCACACACACACACAGTTTTGTCCGCAGCGTTTGTTGAATAGACTCCCCTTAGTCCAGTGTGTGCTCTGAGCACTTCAGCCAGAAATCACTCAGCAGTATGCATGTGGGTTAAGTTGTAGGCTCTCTACTGTGTTCCAGTGAACTGTGCAGCGTTTTTTTTTTTTTTTTAAGATTTTATTTATTGATTTGAAAGGTAGAGTTACAGTAAGAGAGAGAAAGGTCTTCCTTCTGTTGGTTCACTTCCCAAATGGCCGCAACAGCTGGAGCTACACCAATCAGGAGCCAGGAGCTTCTTCCTGGTCTCCCATGTGGGTGCAGGGGCCCAAGGACTTGGGCCATCCTCCACTGCTTTCCCAGGCCACAGCAGAGAGTTGGGTTGGAAGAGGAGCAGCAAGGAGTAGAACCGGCGCCCATATGAGATGCCAGCGCCGCAGGCAGAGCATTAACCTACTGTGCCACAGTGCCGGCCTCTTATCAGATTTTATGCCAGTGCCATGCTGTTTTAATTATTATACCTTTGTAGTATGCTTTCAACCAGGTTCTGTGATGCCTCCAGCTGGATTTTTCTTGCTAGAATTGCTTTGGCTATTTGGGGTTTTTTGTGATTCCGTATGAATTTTAGGATGGCTTTTTCTAGTTCTGTAAAGATTCTCACTGGTATTTTGATAGGCTGCACTGCATCTGCAGGTTGCTTTGGGTAGTACAGACATTTTAACAATACTGATTCCTCCAGTCCACGAGCAAGGAATATCTTTCCATTTTTTTTGTGTGTGTGTCCTTGATGATTTCTTTCTTCAGTGTTTGATAATTTTCATTGTCAAGATCTTTCACTTCTTTGGTTAAATGTATTCCTAAATATTTTATTTATTTTTGTGTGGCTGTTGTGAATGGGATTTCTTTCTTGCTTTCTCTTTCTGTGAGCTTGTCACTAAATACAAAAAAGCTACTGTTTTCTGTATGTTGATTTAGTAACCTGCAGCTTGACCGAATAGGTTTACCCATCCCACCAGCTTGGGAGGGAGGGTTTAGTTTCCCGGGTACAGTGTCACGTCATCTGCAAACGTGGACAGTGTGACTTCGTCTCCTCCAATTCCGGTGCCCTTCTCTCCTCCCCACTTGCTCTGCTCAACCTCCCAGTGCTGACTGAGTAAGAGTGGCAACGTGGGCGTCGTGTTTGCTCCAGGTCTGAAGGGGAACGTTCAGCTCTTCTCGTGCCGTCTCACATCGGCGGTTTGTCCGTCCACGCAGCCTTTCTGGCTCTGAGGGGGTTCCTTCCAGACCCGCATCCAGAGCGTTGTGACCTCGGGAAGCAGTGTTGCTTCTCTGCGTCTGTTGAGGTGACTGGTTTTTGACTTCATTTTGTCCTGTGATTGAGGACATTGATTGATTGTGGATGTCAACCCACCCTTGCAGTTCTGGGGTAAATCTGACTTGATCGTGACGCATGATCTTTCTCACGTGGTTTTGGATTAGATTTGCTAGGAATTTGTTGAGAATCTTTGCATCTGCGTTCCTTAAGGAACTAGGGCGGTAGCTTTCTTTTCCTGTTGTGTCTTTGATTGTTTGGGCATCAAGGTGATGCTGGCCTCATGAGAAGAGTTCGGCAGAGTCCATCATGTTCGGTGTCTTAATAGTTGGAAGAATATTGGAGTTGCCCCCCTTTGAATGATTTGTAGAATTCAGTGGTAAAGCTGTCAGCTTCTGGACTTTCCCTCGATGGAGGACTTTGATCATTGCCTTATTCTCATTGCTTGTGACGGGTCTGTTTAGGTCATCTGTATCGTCCTGATTCAATCTTTGTAGGTTATATGAATCCAGGAATTGACCCATTTCTTTGAAGTTTTCCAGTTTATTGGCATGTAGTTCTTCATAGTAGTTTCTTATGATCCTTTGTATTTTAGTGGTGTAGGTTGTGAGTCTCCTTTTCGTCTCTAATTTTATTTATTTGAGTCTTTTTTTCATTGTTAGGCGGGCTATCGGTTTATCTATTTTGTTTATCTTCTCAAAAAAGCAACTTTTTGTTTTGTTAATCTTTGTTTTTTATTTTTTACTTTTTTTTAGCTTCGATTTCTTTTATTTCTACTTTAATCCTTATTGTTTCTCACCTCCTGCTGGTTCAGGTTTTAGTTTGTTCTTGTTTTTCTGAGTCTTCAAGATGCAGCCATTAATCTTTCATTTGAGACATTCCTCGTTTTTCATTGTAAACACTTGATGCTATAAACTTCCCTCTTACTGCTGCTCTGGTTGGATCCCACAGGTTTTGATATGTTGTCTTTTCAGTTTTGTTTATTTCAAGAAAGTTTTTTGTTTTTAAATTTCTTCAATGAGCCATTGATCGTTCAATAGCATATTTTTAATTTCCAGGTATCTATGAGTGTTCTATTGTTCTCGTTGATTTCTAGTTTTATTCCTTTATGGTCTGAGAAGATATGGGTGTGATTCTGTTCTTTTTGAATTTTCTGAGACTTGGTTTGTGGCCTGGGCAGTGCCCTGTGTGTGCTGAGAAGACTGTGTTCTGCAGCTGGTGCTGAGGTGTCCTGTAAGTCCCGCGGAAACAGGTGCCCGCCCGACAGAGCTCCGCAGGCTTGTGCCGCTCTGCTGACAGGAGGGCGTGAAGCACCTCCCACTCGCTGTGAGCTGTCTGCCCGTGTCGCGTCCACGGGTTAGAGAGGATGTGAGCTTCCGTTTTGTGTTTTTGTGTGTGTTGCTCACTTTATGTCTGTGGGATCCGGCACAATGACTGATGTATGAGGTATGTAAGGTAGTCAGCAAACTGCTGAATGATGCCTCTCAAATGTCCTGTTTCTAAACTGCATGTTTGATCGTAGGTGAAGAGTGACTACATGTTAGAGATAGCTGATCAAGTGGACCAAGACATTGCTTTGAAGTTGGGTTGTCTAGAAATACGGTAAGGTGGTAATTTGCATTGAGGGTTTATTCATCAGTGTTTTTCATTATACTTGGAATCTCTGGATATTTCCCTTTTTTCGTAAAGATTATCAGTAAAACATTGAATAAAATTTTAATTCTGAATTGCTAATAAAATTGCTTATTAAATACCTCTATCCCCGGTTTTATTTAAGTAAAAGCAGAAACGTGCTTTATGTGACTAGACATCTGTAATGTATGTCTTCCTGATTTTAGGCGATCGTACTGGGAGATGAGGGGCAATGCCCTAGAAAAGAAGTCGAATTATGAAGTCTTGGAGTAAGTATCACACTCTTGTGCTCTGCCCGCAGACGTTTAGAACGAAGCATTCGCTTACTTTGTGCGTAGATGCTGGCCTTGAGGCACTACTGTCTCTCAGACTTTATATGCAAGAAGCAAAGTGTTAAGAAGCTTCCACGTCTACCGTGTTAGCAAACATAAACTGGTTGATAAATGTCTTTGGACAAACTAATCACATGTGTGACCTACTGTCTGCCATTTAATACATTTTTCTCTGTAGATGCAATTATTTTGGGATGATATTTCTTTTTTTTTTCTATTTTGCTGATTATCTGTTCATTTATCCATTTTTCCACTTAGCAGCCATTGTTGAATGTGTCCTGAGTCTTTGGTAGTTAAGTGCTGACGAGTCAGAAAATAACAACACAGAGTTCTCCCCTGCAGAGTCTCGGATGACCTAGTACAGTTGCCCCACTGAGAACGTGTGCTGGACCCTCCAGTGGATGTGTCCGCAGGGTTCAGGGGGAGCGCGGTTCCGCAGGGTTCGGGGGGAGCGCAGTTCTGAAGGGTTCGGGGGGAGCGTGGTTCCGCAGGGTTCGGGGGGAGCGCGGTTCCGCAGGGAGATGCTGTGGTGAGTCTTAGGAATCAGTATTTCATGGAAGGGGGCAGATGAGGGTTCCGGAGTCAGTCTGGGAAGCGAAGTCGGCATTTGTAAAGGCCCAGCATCGTGGCTGGCGTCCACGCTCCTAGAGCTAGAACAAAGTGCCTGTGAGGGAGAGTGGGGCTGCAGACAGCAGGGCCAGATCCTTACTGTCTGATAATTCTGCACAGTGGAACTGGGCTTGGTCCTTGAACACGGCTGACTCACTGAACCATGTGAAGCAGGGCAGCAGTGAGAGGAGATTGGTAATTTAAAATTCCGTATTCACAAGCCTGGAATTTTATTAAAGATGGTAACAGATGGAAGCAGGGGACTAAGAAGACATGGCATCTCTTGCCTTCCCGTGAGCAGAAGACATGGAGATGTGGATTCGTGCCTGACCTAGCTTGTAGAGGGGCCTAAAGAGACTCAGCGATGACACTGTGTGGTCCCAGGGACGTGCCAGTGACCAGAAAGATCCAGTAGGTGGTGAGTCATGATGTGGGGCCAGAAAATCGCCCCGTCAGCGACTGGAAGTCTGTGTGAGATCAGAGGCCCCCAGAGGCACAGGTGGATGCCTGAGAAAGCACGGTGATGCCTGGGCATACGTTCAGCAGGCCCAGCTGCCAGTGGCATAGCGAGAAACACAGAAGCGGGTACCCGTCCAGATGAGGTGGGGAAGGTATGTTTTCAGAAGTGAGTTTTAATTCAAGATCTGATTGAAATAAAGACCAAATTTTGCACTAAACTTGGTGTAAAATCAGTTTCTTTCTGGAAGTTACAGAAATTCAGGTGACAGAATAGGTGAATAGAAATGGACAAATGTGGATATTAATTGGTGACTTCAAGTCCTCTGTGTTTGTGGGAGGTCAGTGAAATGGAGAATGTGAGAATTACTGTTCACAAATAAGGGTTTGTGAGACAGACCCAGGAGAAGTAGACGTAGCATGAACTTGTGACTTAGATCAGTGACACCCTTCTTCTTCTTTTTTAAGATTTGTTTTTATTTATTTGAAAGAGTTACAGAGAGAAAGAGGTCTTCCATCCGCTGGTTCACTCCCAAATGGCCACAGTGGCCGGAGCTGAGCCCATCCGGAGCCAGGAGCCAGGAGCCTCCTCTGGGTCTCCACGTGGGAGTGACACCCTTCTTAAGGGTGCTGTTCTACAGTGGAATAGTCTGTGTTTAAGTGGACATTGTGTGTCGGGGCATGTGTACACATGCTACTTAAAGGAGCCAGACATGAGAGTCACAGAGAGGGAAGGCTGTCTTCACATCCTTGTACCTTGAGGGCATGTGAGCCCTCAGAGAAAGTTGGTAGTGAGAAACCACGTCAACAGCCACCCTCACTATCTTAATAACTATCGCTCCAGCCGCCTTTCTAAGGCACACGTGTGTGTGTGCGTGAGTGCAGTGCATAGTCTTTAACGTAAATGGACAGATACTACAGATACACCCTTCTTAAAAATTCAGCTTTATGTTGGAGAAACCTTTCCATGTGACAGACATAAATGCAGGTTAGCCTGTGGGTCTGTTCAGAGAGCAGATGACATGACATGTAATGAGTTGCAGTTCAGGTTTGTTTTTGCCTGCAGGTGTATGCTAGACCATTGCTTGATTCACCCTCATTTGGTGTCATGGTATTAACATGTTATTCCCACGTATGGCCAATAGATACTCCTTTCTCCAGATAGACTATGCTATGCATGTTTTTCCTTAGTAATCTTAAGGCTTTGTTACATTAACTCGTGTTTGTAATATTTGTTTTTGGGCTCTTTACGTGCTCATCTTTTATTTTTTGTAGGCAATAAAACCCTTGAATTATTTGCTTTTCAGTGTGTGAGTTTCCAGAGCTTTGAGCAGTTAAGATCGCTGAATGCTTGTCTGCAGCCTTTGTGGGTTCATTCTGGTTCTGAATGTGGGAATTCTGTAAAAATGTTCTCTCAGTCTCAGCTTAGTGGTGTTGTGATCGGAGGGCGTGGTCTGTGTGACTTGGAGCGCTCGGCTCTGTGAAACCTTCTTGGTGACTGTTATTAGGCCGTACCCCCCCAGTGTTCTCCTGAAAAAGCTTCCAGTGTGCAAAGCAGCTGAAATGTTGCCCAGTGAGGCCTGTGTCTGCAGCTAGATTCTGCAGTTGGTAGCATTTTGCTATATTTGCTTTCTGTGATCTGCTTTTAAAAACATTTTGTAATCAAGCTTTTTAACTGTTTATACTGGTGTTTTTTTCTCTGACAATCAGTAGTTAAGAGACATGCGTTGAAGTATGCATTTAGGATAATGGCTTTACCAATTTCTTCCTGTATGCTTGCTAATTTTTTTCCCTATTTTGACACTCTTATTTAAAAATACAAAATGTTTACATTTTTTTGGTAAATGAACTTTATGTCATTGTCTAGTGAGCCTCTCAAATGCATAATGACACATATTTTGTTTAAATTTTTTATCCTAAAGTGTGTATTGCCTTCTTTAGCTGAGCACTGGCCTAGTTTATGTTTTCTGTTTTTCACTTCAGATGAGACTTTTGAAGCTAGACTGGCTATGGAGCTAGATTCCTTAAGTTAAATTTGATAAGTCTTTCTTCTGATAGTTCTAATACATTATGTTTATTAGGATGAATGAAATATTTGGACTTACTTGTGTTATCTTTATTTCTCATATCCTAGAAATAAACTTTGTATTCTTAGTTGGTTTTCTTACTTCAAATTTTCTTTTCTAATGAATTAGAAAATTATAAACTACCTCCCAAAGATTTTATTTATTTAAGAAGTAGATAGAGGAATAGAGAGAGGAAGATCGTCCATCCACTCGTTCACTTCTCAAAAAGCTGCTATGGCTGGAACTGGGCCGATCCTAAGCCAGGAGCTTCTTCTAGTTCTCCCATATGGTTGCAGGGCCTCAAGCAGTTGGGCCATCTTCTACTGCTTTTCCCAGCCATAGCAGAGAGCTGTATAGGAAGAAGAGTAGCCAGGACTAGAACTGGCACCCATATAGGATGCTGGCGCCACAGGCGGAGGCTTAGCCCACTGGACCACAGCGTGGGCCCTGACCTCTACCCTTTTATTTGTTAGATTTACTTTTATCCTCTGGATAAGCATGATCAAATCCAGTTTTAAAATTACCCAACCCAAGGCCGATATTGTGGCTCAGGGGTTCGCTGCTGCCTGTTACTCCGCTGCCCCTTATGACAGCCATTTTGGACCCAGATGTCCCATTTCTGGCCCAGCTCCCTGCTGATGTACTTGTGAAAGCAGCAGACGATGGCTCACCTGCATTTCTTGCCTTAATGTGGAGACCCAGATGGCGTTCCAGGCTCCTGGCTTCAGCCTGGCCTAGCCCCTCACCATTGCAGCTGTATATCTTTAAGAGAAGTTATCCCCAGGAGCACAGGGACTAAAAGCAGAAGTAGACAAGAGGGACTGTATCAAGCTGAGAAGCTTTCGCACAGCAAAGGGAGCACTCAGTAAAGTGAATAGGCGACCAGCAGAATGGAAGAAAATGTGTGCAGACTGTACATCTGATGCAAGATTAATACGTAGGATATATAAGGAGCTCAAGAAAACCAAATGGCAAAACAAGCAACCCAGTTCAGACAGGGGCTAAGGATATGAGCAAGTTTTTTTTTTTTTTTTTTTTTTTTGACAGGCAGAGTGGACAGAGAGAGGAAGAGACAGAGAGAAAAGTCCTCCTTTGCCGTTGGTTCACCCTCCAATGGCTGCCGCAGCTGGCGCACCGCGCTGATCCGAAGCCGGGAGCCAGGTGCTTCTCCTGGTCTCCCATGGGGTGCAGGGCCCAAGCACTTGGGCCATCCTCCACTGCACTCCCTGGTCACAGCAGAGAGCTGGCCTGGAAGAGGGGCAACCAGGACAGAATCCGGCGCCCCAACCGGGACTAGAACCCGGTGTGCCGGTGCCGCAAGGCAGAGGATTAGCCTAGTGAGCCGCAGCGCTGGCATGAGCAAGCATTTTTCAAAGGATGAAACACAGATGGCCAACAGACGCGTGGAGAGATGCTCAGGGTCAGTAGCCATCACAAAAATGCAAATCAGAACCGCAGGGAGGTGTCCCTCATCCCAGTAGAATGGCTGTCGTCCCAAAATCAAAATATCATACATGCTGGTGCGGATGTGGCGAAAGAGCAACCCTAATACTCTAAGATGGAGTGTAAACTAGGACAGCCGCTGTGGAAGGCAGTCGTGGAGAGTCTCCAGAAAGCTGGAAATACACTGGCCATGTGACCCAGCTGCCCACTCCTAGGATTTCCTGTAGGGAAAGGAAATCAGCATGTGAAAGGTGCCTGTGCCCCTGTGTTTAAAGCAGCTCAACTCACAGCAGCTAAGATAGGGAATCGACCCAGATGCCCATCAGCTGATGACTGGATAAAGAAAAACGTGGTGTATGTACACGCTGGAATACTGCTCAGCCATAAAGACAGTGAAATCCTGTCTTTTACAACCAGCTAGATGCAATTGGAGATCATTTTAATTAGTAAATAGGCTAGTCCCCAAAGACAAATAGCGTTCATATGTTTTCTCTGATTTGTGGTAACTAATATATATAGAGTACAAAAAAGTAATGCATGAACGAAATTGATATCTTGATATTTGGTTACTGTTTAATTCAAAGATACTTCTTGTAAAAGAAACCCATGACTTAAAGCACAAGTGCTTTGTTTTTAACTTTTTTTCCATTGTTGTTCTTGTCAGCACTAATCCAGTGTTTTCTTTAGCCCCTATAATAGGATATCCAAAATGGGGATGCTGATAGATCCCGCAGGAATCGGCAGTGGCTTTACTAAGACGCTGGTGTCTATTTCATATCAAATAAGTCCTTGACAGTCGTCCCTGCCAGTCGCAGGGCTCCAGGTTCCTTTTGATTGTCCTCTGTAATTCAGGGGCTGCTGGACGTTCCCTGTCAAGTATGTAGTCAGTCCCCAAGAAGGAGGAAGAGATGTCCTCCTCTCCCCTCATGGACACAAGTGTGTCCACAGTCTCTTTCTTACAGAAACACTGACCAAAACAATCACCCGGGCACACTGGCTGCTGGGGAGATGGGATACCGTGCTGCTCTGGCCAGAAGCTGGCCCTGCGTGGTCCAGGTGAAGGAGAGCAGGTCTCTGTTACAGCCAGAGTGGTAGTGGAGATGAGCTTCCAGGCGCTGACAGTCTGACCTGCACAGGAGGTATGTTGGTACTGTTGTGAACTGCACTCAGTCCTGAGAATCTTGGAGTCTACGTGAAGACGCACATTTTAGTTAAATTTTCCAGTTAAATGTCCGAGGAGGTAATTACATCCATGAAGTATTGCTTAATCACAGTCGCCCATGTCACAGTCTTAGACATATTGCCAAAGGAGAGATAAAGTTACCCTTGACACAGATTCCCTTACAGTAAACCGAAGTCCTTTCAAATGTGTAGATGAAGCTTATTGTAGTCCAGGGTCTGTAAAGGCCGGCTGTGTTCTGCATTTGTGCCTTGAATCGGCATGTGCAGATGGAAACACGTGTACCGAGCGCCGCCGCAGCCTGGGGCTATCTTAGCGTCCCCGAGCGTACCACTGCCTGTTCGTGTCCGGTGGGCCGGTGCTGGTGGCTCGAGCCCTGTGAGAAGCTGACTGTGCACAGGATCTGACCCTGCACAGCTCACCAAGCAGGACTTTGCAGACCCAGAGAGTGGCTGGAAATCAGCGGAGAGGAAAGGAATTCTGAGGTATCACAAAGGGAAAGGGGAAGACGGTTCCATCAGTCTGCAGGTCTAGATGTTTTACTTACAGGACGGAGGTGAATTAATGATTAAGAATATTCTAATTCAAAATGGATCACAAAGATAATTTTAAGACCTAGAAGCCCTAAGTCTCATCAGCAAAATGTAGTGGTTTTGAACTCTTATCCTGTAGTTGGCTTCCCGCTGTGGTCTGGTTAGTTGCCTGTGTACGTATCTCACTGGAGGAGAAGGAGTGATGTCATAACCAGTGGCCTTTGCGGTGCCCGGAGTGTGAAATAAGTAAATGAGCACGGGCTCTCCTTCTTTTGGCTTCAAGTCAAAATAACTGGAATCTTAAGAGAATATAGATCTGTTCTTCTAACCCTAGGGGACAGTGGGAAGAAACAGCACATAGGCAGTCTCAGTGCGAGGTCCCTGCTGTGACGTCAGCCTTCTCCTGTCAGAGCTGCTGTGTGGTCAGCCTGGGCCCGCCCCACCCACCGTCTTTCTGAGCAGCCCCGGAAGCCCGTGTGCTTGTCCCATGGTTGCTGTGCACACAGTAGCCACCATCTCTCCATTTTCCCGTCCCTGCCTGCACCGAGAGGCTCCTGGCCCCCGAGCTCTGGGGCAGGGTGTGGAACCTTTTCCCTGACAGCAGCATTTGAGTGTTTATAACATAATTCCCAGACAGTTCAAAGCTGTCAACTTAAAAATTAACCTGCTCTAGGTTTCCTGGATTTCAGGTCCTGTCTGTAGTTGCCTCGGCAGGGCCGCGCCAAGTGATTTCACAGGCCTCCTGTGGCCCGCTGCCCGGTGCTCCCCGCCCCGCCTTAGATCAGAGAGAAATCCTCCATCCTTCGCTTTGGCCCAGCCCTGCCCTCTGCAGCTTTCTGCGGTGATGGGAACATGAGCCTCTAGCACACAGGGCTGCTGAGCACTTGAGCTGCAGCTAATGTGATTGGGATGGAGTTTCATTCTGGACAGCTGCAGACAGCTGGTGGCTACTGTGCTGGACAACACGGCTCTAATGTGCTGTTAATTCCCCGTCTTTGGAGGAACTGATGGGGATCTGATGAAGTGGTGCTTGGGTTTGGCAGGGCTGTAGGAGCTTTCTGTGCGCCAGCTCCATCACGTGAGCGTCAGTGCACTTGGGCTGTGTCCTCTGACAGTTAGCAGCTTAGTAAAGAGTTACAGCCAGTGCCAGCTCCATCACGTGAGCGTCAGTGCACTTGGGCTGTGTCCTCTGACAGTTAGCAGCTTAGTAAAGAGTTACAGCCAGCGCCAGTGGCCGTGCTGTGTCGGGGATGAGCACACTGCGTCCTGCTCCATCTGTGTGGCATGAGCTGAAGGACCGGGCTAAGCTGCTGCCGAGAGCGTGCGCGCTGTGCACCAGTGCAGACGCTCGGAGCTCCAGGAGAGGCGTCACAGCGTCCCGCAGCCCTGCCCAGAGTCCAGAGAGAGGTTCTGCATTGAGACACTGTAATAGTCTGTCCCTGAAGCTTCGAGCATACCTTAGGTGTTTTCAGAGTCTTCTATTGCAAAACCTAAAGTAGACCGTTTCCTTGATTAAACCAACATATGTTAGAGTTGGCGTTGGATTTCCCCCACCCCCATAACTGTATGGGCTGTAGCCTCGTTCTCCCCCTTAGCTGCCAGTTATCTGAGAGTTTGGCATGTAGACATACGTTCCACATTGGTCAGCACTCAGAAGTATTGGGGAAAACTGCCATCCATGCTCTTGTGGTTTCCTAATGGAGTTGTTTTCACATCCGAAATGACAGTGACACCTAGTAATAGTCTTCATTTTCACAAAGAAAAGTGCTCTTTGATTTCCCTTGAAACGAAACAGGCTTCTCGGTTCGTTTTTAATGTTCTCATTTGTCACAGAAACGAGTGTGGTAAATTCTTTACCTCCCCTGGCTCTGAGAACCAGCTGTGGAGCCCTAGGGACAGCTTCAGAGTCAGGAGGGGCTGTCCCTGCCCTGCTCTCCCCCAGGCCAGTCACCGTGTGGAAGGCTCACTAGGAGGACTGAAGGTCTGCAGACAGCCGGTGACCCACCAGCCTTCCCCTCCCCCAGCGCGTCCTGCTCTGCCGGGCATTCGAGTCTGTCCACTGTGTCTCCACAGTGCCCACCAGCCTTCCCCTCCCCCAGCGCGTCCTGCTCTGCCGGGCATTCCAGTCTGTCCACTGTGTCTCCACAGTGCCCACCAGCCTTCCCCTCCCCCAGCGTCTCCCGCTCTGCCAGGCATTCCAGTCTGTCCACTGTGTCTCCACAGTGCCCACCAGCCTTCCCCTCCCCCAGCGTCTCCCGCTCTGCCGGGCATTCGAGTCTGTCCACTGTGTCTCCACAGTGCCCACCAGCCTTCCCCTCCCCCAGCGCGTCCTGCTCTGCCGGGCATTCGAGTCTGTCCACTGTGTCTCCACAGTGCCCACCAGCCTTCCCCTCCCCCAGCGTCTCCCGCTCTGCCGGGCATTCGAGTCTGTCCACTGTGTCTCCACAGTGCCCACCAGCCTTCCCCTCCCCCAGCGTCTCCCGCTCTGCCGGGCATTCGAGTCTGTCCACTGTGTCTCCACAGTGCCCACCAGCCTTCCCCTCCCCCAGCGTCTCCCGCTCTGCCGGGCATTCGAGTCTGTCCACTGTGTCTCCACAGTGCCCACCAGCCTTCCCCTCCCCCAGCGTCTCCCACTCTGCCAGGCATTCCAGTCTGTCCACTGTGTCTCCACAGTGCCCACCAGCCTTCCCCTCCCCCAGCGTCTCCCGCTCTGCCAGGCATTCCAGTCTGTCCACTGTGTCTCCACAGTGCCCACCAGCCTTCCCCTCCCCCAGCGTCTCCCGCTCTGCCAGGCATTCCAGTCTGTCCACTGTGTCTCCACAGTGCCCACCAGCCTTCCCCTCCCCCAGGGTCTCCTGCTCTGCCAGGCATTCCAATCTGTCCACTGTGTCTCCACAGTGCCCACCAGCCTTCCCCTCCCCCAGGGTCTTCCGCTCTGCCGGGCATTCGAGTCTGTCCACTATGTCTCCCCAGTGCCCCCAGTTCTCTTCCCCTCTGCTGCCCTCCTCTGAGCTTGGGATCGGGCCACACCTCACTTGGCACTAACACAAGTGGGGTGTGGGACCACACACTCTCTGGACAAGGGGCTTCTAGGATAATTACAGGGGAAAGAAACTGCCCCCTTTGAGTTTTTCCTGCCGTAGGAATTGGTATAACCTGACATTCACACAAGTTAATACCAAGACTTGAATCCAGAACTCTGACAGGAAATAAATGCTGCTTATTACAGAATAGTTTCCTGAGCAAGAGGACACAAAATTAAATGCGCAGGGTAAGTGCTTAGAGACTCTAGGGAGGTGCTTTCTTTCTCTTATGTACTTAGTTCCCTGTTTCCCAGTGGCGATCAGCATCAATGTCCTTAACATGCAGACTCTGATCTTTATAAGGCAGCAGACACCGGTAAGGACATGGCAGACTCTCCCCTTCATCCTCGGAGCAGGAGGCCGCAGTTCTGAGGATGCGGGAGGGAGCTGGCAAGGGGAAGCAGTTAGAAGTGGAAAGGCAGCAGTCAACGAGCCCCTGACAGATGACGCCAGGAAGCAGCACGTCTGTGAAGCCAAGAAGCACATTTGTGGGATACAGTTAACATAGGAGTAACGGAGGAAAGTGAGAGCTGAGACTCAGTTCTGCACTTAACAAGAGTTTGTTGGTTTAGGGACAAACTACCAGGCTGTAGAATAAGGGACTAAAATGTTAGGCTGAAGCAGGGATTTGACGTGATTTCTGTTTTGCTCACACTGCCAGTCAGCTCAGTTGTGGAACAAGTGATCGCTGAGTTTGATCCTGTGTATTCAGTTGATCTTTTCCTTCTGTGGTTCTGAAAAGATGCCTGTATTTTACCCCTCTCTCCCATTCTGTTTCCCAGGCGTCTCTTGGAAGTTTCTTCAGGCCTTCAGAGCTGTCGTTTCATTGTCCTGGCACACAAGTGCCATCTAGTGGCTGACCACCTTGGCAACTTGCTGCCTAAGTAGGCGAAAAAGAAATCGCTGCGTTTTGCAGTCTGCTCTCTTGGCCAGAGTGTGTCGAGGCTCCTGAGCTAGTTGTGTGGCCTGACTTAACGTCCAGGGTCTCCAGCAGCACAGATGCAGCCCTGGCCTGTGGCGAGTCACTCACTTCTGGTTGGGTTTTGCCTTCCTTACGTGGAGCAGGTGACAGCTTGTGCGTCGATGAATGAGTCCCTTCAACAAGAGTTTCTTTCTAAGAATCATTGACTTTTAGGATAAGTCAAAGGGATGTATTTATTTTTGAGTTACTTTGTTTGAAAGCAGAGTTTCAGAGACGGGGAGGTCTTCCATCTGCTGGGTTACTCTTAACAGGCTTCAGTGGCTGGGACTGGGCCAGGCCAAAGCCAGGTGGCAGGGCTTCATCTGATCTCCCGTGGGAGGCAGGGGCTCAAGTACTTGGGCCATCCTCTGCTGCTTTCCCAGGCGTGCTAGCAGGGAGCTGGGTCAGAAAGGGAGCAGCCAGTACTTGACCCAGTATGCGTTTGGGATGCCAGTGTCAGGCAGTGGCTTAGCCCACTATGCCATGATGTCAGCCCCAAGGTGTATCTTGAATCTTTCATCATCTGGCCGGCTACTTTCTCTACAGAACAGTGCCGCCTGTGTAGCACTGCTGTTTGTACAGGTGCCCTGTAAGCGGTTCCTGAGAAAGAACAGTTTCTTGTGTGTGTGATTTTCCAAGAGGGTGCGTTTTAGAAGAGTTTTCACCAGCGCCGCGGGAAGAAGAGGGTTCGTGTAAAGCCGCTCGTGGCGTTATTTCCTGTGCACATCTGGAGGGCGACGGGGCCACACGCCGTCCACACACGTGCCGAGGGGCTTGACGAGGCCTGTTTCCTTCCCGGACAAGAACTGTAATGTGCTTTCACATTCTGCAGGTATGTCGTTATGTTAATTACTGTGCTTGTTAATCTGCTTCTTTTTGTATTTCAGAAAAGATGTTGGCTTAAAGCGATTTTTCCCTAAGAGTTTGCTGGATTCTGTCAAGGTAATCAGAGTTTCCTTTGTCACATCAAGTGCTGAGACGCTGCTAGTTGCTCTTTTCATGGTAGTGGCTTGCTGTCATAGGACAGCCTTCTCCCACAGAGCCGTGGTTTCACTCCCTGACTGTGCATGGTCCCCATCTGAGTACAGAACTGACCAGTCACACGCAGTGTCCTGTCGCCCGGCCGTTGCAGCCTCAGGTATCCTGACATGAGGTGAAAGAGTCAGGCAGCTGAATCCTGGGTGTCAGCAGTGTGTCTGTCCACGGCGCCTGCGCACTGGGTGTCAGTGCCCCTGGAGTTCTCTCTCCCCCTGTTTCGACCGTGTGGACTCTTCTGCACTGGTGACTTTTCGGAGCCTGAGCTCTCACTGGTTCCTGGAGTTCCCACTCCAGCTGCGGGACCTCCGAGGGCGGACTCTGAAGTGGTTCCCCAGCAGCACAGAACACCCAGTGATGACATCCACAGGCAGTGGGAGAGACAGACTTTGGGGTCTGATCAGCCATGAGACGTGGGACTTGTTTCTTATTTCCGTATTGAAGAAAATACTGTTTGAGTGCGACTACTGCACAGATTCATAGTAAGTTACTCCATCTCATGCAGTGCCCAGCGGTCCACAGCTGGCTGATCCTGTGTTGCTCCCTGTCTTACACAGGCCGTGTTCTGTGCGGCCTCCCGTGCAGGCACCGGGATAGGGCGTGTGTCCTGAGTGAATGTGGTGCAGTGGTTCAGAAAGCTGACTGTGAAAACCCTGGCTCCTTCCGCTGCAGTGTCGTGTTTGAGCGAGTCACTTGACTCTTTGTATGTTTCAGTGTGCACATCTGTAAAGTGGGGATAAAGCTAGTCTCTTAGCACCTGAGATTCATCTGAGCATCATAGGGGTTAACACGGGCACGGTGTTGTGGCATGGCAGGGTGAGCTCCTCGGACAAGCGTGAAAAGGCTGTCACCATGCACCTGTGTCTCCAAAAGCTGCTTTGGTTTACTTGCCGTGTTACTTTACATTTAGATTTTTAGAGGACTGTTTGTGGCTAACATCCGTGTTGAACTGTGAGATCCTGAGCTGGAATTAGCTGTGATGGGTGCCGGAAAACAGAATCCAGGGGATATGTGCCTCAGTCACCAAGAATAATTCTCAGATATTTAAAATTTCTGTGTCTGTTAGTGCTGCAAGAGACACTTGTTTTTGTTTTTGGGGTTTTTATTATTATTATTATTATTATTATTTGACAGGCAGAGTGGACAGTGAGAGAGAGAGAGAGAGAGAGAGAGAGAGAGAGAGAAAGGTCTTCCTTTTGCCGTTGGTTCACCCTCCAATGGCCAATGCGGTCAGCGCACCGCGCTGATCCGATGGCAGGAGCCAGGTGCTTCTCCTGGTCTCCCATGGGGTGCAGGGCCCAAGCACTTGGGCCATCCTCCACTGCACTCCCGGGCCACAGCAGAGAGCTGGCCTGGAAGAGAGGCAACCGGGACAGAATCCGGTGTCCCGACCAGGACTAGAACCTGGGGTGCCAGCGCCGCAGGCAGAGGATTAGCCTATTGAGCCATGGTGCCGGCCTGCGAGAGACACATTTTAAAAAGTCTTAACCCAATAAAACAAGCAAGTCGAACTCAAATCAAGGGATATTCCATATATTCTGATCCTTACTCTCGCGGGTGTCATGATCATAAAAGACACGGAGGCAGCAGGAAGCCGTTGCTGTCACCGAGGAAAGGCCGAGTAAATGTGGGGCGGCGTCTGCAGTGACAGGCGGCAGTGGACAAAGCCCCAGATTTACGTCGCGGTCAGTGACGAGTGCTCTGCTCACTGTCTGGTGGAGTCGTGCTGACACTGAGGAGCTGGGAACACGCACCTAGGACTCTGCTCCTGGCAGCTCTGCTGGAACCTCTGGGGAGCGCAGGGCAGAAGCGAGGTGATCTCAGTGTGCCTCACAGGGGAGTATAGCTCTATTAGTTTTTAATTTGTATGTATCTCATAAATACAACATTAGGAACATGGTAATTCTTCCCACCCCACCTGCCCTTCTCCTCCCCCCCCCCCCCCGCCCCTTTCCTCCTCCCTCTGCTGATTGATCCAAGAAAGAAGAAGAGGAAGGAGGAAAGAATAAAAGAGAGAAGAGAGAATGGAGTAAACAAACTCAGAGAGCTGTTGTGCAGCGTAGCCGAGGGCTGTCCTCTGTCCCGGCTTCCTGACGGTGATTTCACCTTTTCCCTTCCCGTTTCCCCTCTTTCCTTTTCTGTCCAATTCCTGAATAATAAGACTAGTTCCCTAGAGTACTTCATTAAAGAGCTTACTGCTTGTTGAAAGTCATGTGACTGAGAGGAAGAGACAGAGAGACACAGGTCTTCCGTCTGCGGGTTCACTCCTCAGATGGCCACAACAGCTGGGGCTGGGCCAGGCCACGGCCATGAACTGAGAGCTCCATCTGGGTCTCCCACATCGTCATCTGAGCCTTCCTGTGTGCGTCAGCAGAGAGCTGGATTGGAATCAAACCGGCACTCCAGTGTGGAATGGTGGCCTCACGTGCAGCGGCGTAACCTGCAGCTTCACAGTGCTGGCCCAGGAGAGCTGAGAGAAGCCAGTGGTCATTTTAATTTCTGTGATCAGCAGCTGACCCCTTCAGATGAACTTTGTTGAGCACAGAAATGCATGGCTGATACAGGTTGAGCATCCCTAATCTGAAAATCCAGAGAGCATGAGTTTATAATTTTAGAACATTTAGGATGTTGAAATAGGGATGTCCAACTGATCATGTGCATGAAAACGTGACCATTGCTGATGTGCTGTTAAGTACTTCTGATCTTAAGGCATTTGGACAGGAACACACCACGTCTGTGTGTTCACTGGAGATCCCGATGCCTGCTTTGTGCTGGGACCTGAGTGGGGCTGACAGGAGAATGGGGCCGGTTGTCTGCTTGGAGACCCTGTAGGTAGGAGGAAAAAGGGCCGCCTTTGTACACTGCTACTACCCTGAATGCAGGGGTTGTCACTGTGGTGCAGGAGGTGAAGCCACTCCTTGTGCGGCCAGCACTGCAGATCGGGGGCGGGTGCAGCTCCTGCTAATGAGCGTCTGAGAACGCAGCACAGGATGACCCGAGTGCCTGGACCCCGCAGCCAAGTGAGACACCTGGGTGGAGCTCTGGGCTTCCGGCTTCAGCCTGCTCCAGCTCCTGCTAATGAGCGTCTGAGAACACAGCACAGGATGACCCGAGTGCCTGGACCCCGCAGCCAAGTGAGACACCTGGGTGGAGCTCTGGGCTTCCGGCTTCAGCCTGCTCCAGCTCCTGCTAATGAGCGCCTGAGAACACAGCACAGGATGACCCGAGTGCCTGGACCCCGCAGCCAAGTGAGACACCTGGGTGGAGCTCTGGGCTTCCGGCTTCAGCCTGCTCCAGCTCCTGCTAATGAGCGTCTGAGAACACAGCACAGGATGACCCGAGTGCCTGGACCCCGCAGCCAAGTGAGACACCTGGGTGGAGCTCTGGGCTTCCGGCTTCAGCCTGCTCCAGCTCCTGCTAATGAGCGCCTGAGAACACAGCACAGGATGACCCGAGTGCCTGGACCCCGCAGCCAAGTGAGACACCTGGGTGGAGCTCTGGGCTTCCGGCTTCAGCCTGCTCCAGCTCCTGCTAATGAGCGTCTGAGAACGCAGCACAGGATGACCCGAGTGCCTGGACCCCGCAGCCAAGTGAGACACCTGGGTGGAGCTCTGGGCTTCCGGCTTCAGCCTGCTCCAGCTCCTGCTAATGAGCGTCTGAGAACGCAGCACAGGATGACCCGAGTGCCTGGACCCCGCAGCCAAGTGAGACACCTGGGTGGAGCTCTGGGCTTCCGGCTTCAGCCTGCTCCAGCTCCTGCTAATGAGCGTCTGAGAACACAGCACAGGATGACCCGAGTGCCTGGACCCCGCAGCCAAGTGAGACACCTGGGTGGAGCTCTGGGCTTCTGGGCTTTTGCAGCCATTTAGGGAGTGATGAACCAGTGACGGGAGATATCTCTCTCTGTCTCCTCCCTCCTTCTGTCAGTCACTCTGCCTTTTAAATAAATAAATGTTTGTTAAAAATCTCTATTTAGTACTTGGTAGAAGGGTAGAATAGTTATTCCTTAATAATTCATTCTAGTCTATTGTTTTATTACAGATCCTTTTCCTCTGGAAGCCCTAGGAATGCATTGTTGCTAGCAGCATATGTACATCATTAGGTGACAAACAGAATTGTTGTCACTGTTCAGTGTGGTTGATGAGCAGCCTCATGATACTGCTTCACTGTGAAGAAGTACGCTTGCGTAGTGATTGCCTGCACGGAAGGTGGTTAGAATTGGGCCGTGCACACAGACGTTGTTCCCCACGTCTGAGGAAGCAGCGTGCTGAGGTGTGAACTCCAGTGCAGCACAGTCTCCTTGCTCCTAGCTGTGCTCGAAGTGCCTTGATACCGATCCAGAGATGCTAGGAAGCTACATTTTTGGAGCTTTTCCTCACTGAGAAATTAGGAGTGAGCAGGTGCTTTCTAAGGTAGACATGAAAAGCTAACTGGAGTTTGTTTCTGAAGGTCGAGATCCAGTTGTTGTCCAGTGCTGAGTCCTGTAGATCTCTTTAGGGAGAGCTTGTGGACACTCCTGGACAGGCAGCAAGAAAGGAGAGGGTGCATGGGAAACTGACTCTGAATGCAGATGCCCCTCCCCCAGCTGCCTGCGGATTTATTGTGGCTGTCATCTGGCACTGTCCCCGGCTGGTTTAGCGTGGCGCTGTGTCCAAGCTGGTGAAGCAGCGTTCAGAAAATTCACACATTCCTCTGTGCTCGACTGCCTCCAGCAAATCCGTAAGCGTAATCTGCGGGTCCCTTACTGCAGAGGTAACTGTTTGCAGGCGTGTGTGCTCGCCTTCTAGTAGCTTGCCAGCAGGTTGAGTGGTCAGGCTGAGCAGCTTAGGTCTTACCACCGTGCACATTGGTTTCTGAGAGAATTTTGGGAGGAATAAAACAAGACCAGACTGATGATTGACTCTGGTACAAGCGGATGGCTTCCATTTCTGTTGTAAGAGAGCAGCGTATATGTTTTATTTTCTTTTTTAAATAAAATCTGACCTTTTAACCATTTAAAAATTTTTATATATTTAAAAGGCAGAGACAGGAAGTGAGAGAGAGTTCCCCTCTGCTGTTTGACTCCTCAAAAGTCCACAGCAGCCCACACAGAGCCAGGATGAAGCTGGGAGCCAGTCACTCAGTCTGGGCCTCCCACGTGGGAGTCAGGAGCCCTGTGTAACTTGGGCCTTCATCCGCTGCTGCCGAGGTCAGCACTAGCAAGAGGCTGGAGTCGGGAGTGGGTCTAGGATTCACGCGGAGGCACTAGAATCTGGGGTGCTGGCTCTCCTTCCGGGCAGCTCTGTCTTAGTTGCTGTTCCAGAAGCTCACCCCCTTCTTACCCATTTCTTAATCATCAGGAGACGCTGTGAAGAGGTGATGGTGGAGGAGGAGCAGGGCCTGGCCTCTGTTGCTACCTCGGGCTCTTCAGTGGAGTCAGAGAAGCGGTAGAGTGGGTGGGTCTGAGGGTGATCCGTTCAGTGAGGTTGTGCCCTCAGACCGTGGAGGTCAGCAGTGGAGCACAGGGAGCCCGAGAGGGCTCAGTGTGATGGAGCTGGGCTGGTGCTGTGGTGCTCAGAGCCCCATGGAGAATGGCCAGTAGCCCCACCACTGGACCCCAGTGTTCTCAGCACCAGGGGGGTGTCGGATGTCTGTGGAACCTGCCTTCTTCCTACATCCTTGAGTTAATAAGCATTTTAGGAAATGGATTTTGAACACTCATTTTCAAAGAATGACCAGCCTGCTGCCTGTGGTTTATGAACAAGCAGCTGTTGGGAACTCAGTAAAGCAGAGGACTGGCCTCCTCCATGGACCTCTCTCGCGTGCTTAGGATCTGTGATCTGCGTGTCATGTCAGTACTCATCGAAGTTAAAAGTGTTCTTCCTAGGATCATGAATGTTGAAACCAAGATTTGCCATTATATTCCGGTCCCCATGCTCGTGTGACGACCACTCTTCACAGCTGCTGCCATATTCTAATTTGTTATTTCGTGGATTTCAAAAAGTTCATGGAAAATGAATTGAAAAGTAAGTTTGTTGTGGTGTAGATGTTTGAAATCATGTTTCCCATGAACTTCTGGAAGACCTCTCCTGTCATAAACTGAGGCAGCCTAATCTCTCTTTTTTTAACATTTATTTGTTTTATTTGGAAGAGTTACAGAGAGAGAGGGTGAGACAGATCTTCCATCCACTGGTTCCCTTCTCAAATGGGTGCATCGAACAGAGCTGGGCCAGACTGAAGCCAGGAGGCAGGAAGATTCTTCCAAGTGTCTCACATGGGTGCAGAGGGCCTGAGTACTTGGTTCGTCTTCCACTGCCTTCCCAGGCACATTAGCAGGAAGCTAGACTAGAAGTGGAGCAGCCAGCCGGGGGCGATGCTGTGGCATAGCAGGTTAAGCCACTGCCTGCAGTGCCTGCATATTATATGGGTGCTGGTTCAAGACCCGGCTGCTCCACCTCACATCCAGCTCTGCTATGGCCTGAGAAAACAGTATAGATGCTCAAGTCCTTGGGCCCCTGCACCCGTGTGGTAGACCCAGAAGAAGCTTCTGGCTCCTGGCCCCTGGCTTCAGATCAGCGCGGTTCTGGCCGTTGAGACCCGTGGATGCAAGACCTCTCTCTCTCTGCCTCTCCTTCTCTCTCTGTGTAACTCTGACTTTCAAGTAAATAAATATTTTTTGTAAAAAGTGGAGCAGCCACGTTTCACTAGTGCCCATATGGGATGCCGGCGCTGCAGGTGGCAGCTGCACCCGCTGTACCACAGTGCCGGCCCCAAAGGAGCCTGTTGTGTGACGGATGTTGACACTGAAGTCCGCTTTCTCCCTCCTCACGTGCTAGGAGCCACGTGCGTGTGTTCATTGTGTGTGTCTGAGAGGTCACTGAATCCAAGTTCTGAGTGTAGACTCACTCCTCACTGAGTCTCGGTTTGTGGGCCACACTCTGTCCTTGGAGGCCTTGAGGTCACTGAGGCTCCCTTCTCACCCACAGAGTCGTATTAGATAAGCGCTGCGCTGTTAAGTGCCTTCTGAAGGTGAGATCGTGTCCTAGAGCTGGTGTTCATGTCTCCCTGCTGCCGGGGGCAGGGTCTGGGGCAGAGTGGCTTGAGCCTCGCCCGTAGCTGGACAAAAATGCAGGCGGTGCTGGAGCTGTATCAGCTCTCCGTGTAGGAAAACTAGCGTCCCCCTTGCCGGGGGACTGTGAAGATAGTCCGTCTCCCTGCAGGGAGCTGCAGGTCTCTTTCCTGGCACCCCTGCTTTCCGCGCTGTGCCCACAGGACTGAAGATCAGAAAGCCCCTCCTCGGGCTGTTGGCTGAGTTTCCTGAGGATGAGGTATCTGTTGTGATTCTTCACTGTGTTCCAAGTGCCGAGCACAGACTAGAATTTCCTCAGTGAATTCATTCTGTGTCCGAAGGGGAGCAGACTTACTTCTTAGGGACTGGTTTATTTTCAGTTAACTCCTAGAAAGATGCTTTGTTAATTTATAACGAAGCAAAGATCCTGTGATTGGCTGTGTAAAATGTCTCCACTTCCAGTCTCAAGTCATCTGATGAGCACACAGACCTGTGTAGGCAGGAAAACCTGGAGCCAGACTGACTGTTAAATACTGTTGGGCTTGTCTTAGGGGTAACAGTAGTCTTTTTTCGGTTCCTTGGCTCGTTGAACTGAAAAATCTGTATCCTGCACATTCCCCAGACACACATCCCAGGTGTGCTTTGGGGAGCATCCATCTGACCTATTACATTCTGCATGGTAAGCCTTGGGGTCAAGCTTTGCTAACCTTGAGCCCATTTCATTTCTGTTCCATTTAGAGTCTGAGGTCTAAAGCTTTAGTTGGTCCTTAGAGCAGCTAGGATTCTCTTGCTCCATTCTTTGATACTCACTCATTAAACCAGCTGTTGGCCAGCCTCCACCCTACCTTTGGCCCTGTCTTGTCTCCTGTCTTACGTGCAGGTGACATCCACTTCCGTGTCTGTAAGTCCCTTCCCTGGTGACTTTCAGTAGCCCTGCTCTCTTCTGAGTCGCAGACTTGTGTCCAGCTGCCCTCTGGGTAGTTCAGATCACAGACGTGTGTGGAGTAACATGGCTTTATTTTCTTTCCATCCCCTCCTTCTGTTTGCCCACTTGTGCCATACACAGCTCCAGTCACCCTGGGCTGCTTGCTCACAGAAAGGTCCAGATGGCTCAGAAGCATCTGTTCCTGTCCTCCTCTGCCATCCCAGCTCCCTGCCATGGTATTTCTGGCTGGGCTTGTAATAGTCACCTGACTTCCAAAAAAAAAAAAAAGACGAGGCGAACACTGTGGCTTAGAGGGTTACGCCTCTGCCAACAGTGCCGGTGTCCCATATGGGCGCCAGGTCAAGTCCTCACTGCTCCACTTCCGATCCAGCTCCCTGCTGATGCACCTGGGAAAGCAGCAGAAGGCCCAAGAGCTTGGGCCCCTGCATCAGCGTGGGAAACTGCTATGGGTGGCAGAGCGGAGGGCGATTACAGGAGTGAGTTTCATGGGTTTATTTCCTCGGCTCAATGTAGAAATTAAAAGCTGGAAACAGTTTGCAAAGAGGCAGAACTTTTTATTTGACAGAAAAGCGTCTGGTCCCAGAGGAGGCCGGGCCAAGTTCTGGAGCAGGGCGCTGGCTCTGAGGAGTGTCCAGGGCTTTCACGGCATTACCGTCTGTTCCCTGGGCCGTTCTACTGGGAGCGCCCTTGGGATGGGGGTTTCACAGCCGATAGGTCGATTGGCTCGGGGCTCATGGAGATGGAGGGGGGGCTCACCACCCTCCTTTCTAGCTCTGGGTGGAAGATTGCAACTGACTTGAAGGCATGGTTTATAAGCATAAGGTCACACCTGCAGCACTAGAAGCTGCTAGTGGGGGAGATGCTGGCCGGTCTGAAGACAGGCTTTCAGCCACAGCTGGCAGCCTGCTCGTGAAGGCCCACGCACCCCCAGCGCCACTGGGCAGTCTCAGAAACTCTGAAGAGGCTCCTGGTTCCTGGCTGCACAGTGGCCCAGCTTCAGCCGCTGTGGCTATTTGAGGAGCGAACCAGGAGATGGAAGACCTCTCTTCTGTCTCTCCCTCCCTCTGCTGTCCCTGTGTGTAACTCTGCTTCTCAAATACATAAATAAATCTTAGAAGGAAAGAAAGGCCGAGTGACAGAACAAGAGGGCAGAGGGAGAGAAGAGGAGAGAGCGTGAGAGGAGGAGAAAGATCTTCCATCTCTGGTTTAGTCCCCAAATGCCCACAAGAATCATGGTTGGGCCAGGCTGAAGCCTGGAGCCTGGAACTCCATCCAGATCTCCTGTATGGGCAGCAGGGGTCCAAGCACGTGGACGGTTGTCCACCACGTTCCTAGGTGCCTCAGTAGGGAGCTGGTTCAGGAGCAGAGAGCCAGACTCAAGCTGGTGCTCTGCTCATGGGGTGCGGGCATGCCAGCAGCAGCGTAACCTGGGCCACAGCGCTTGCTGCGTGACGGACAGCTCTGCTCCACTCTCCTGGTAGCCTGCCCCCCACCCCCACCCCGAATGCAAAGCTACCTGAGAGAAAACTGAACACTAGTAATCCTCAGAGTCTGCCTCTCCGGGCTCAGCGAAGTCGTCTGACCGTGTGTCCTCACCTCACCCCGGCTCGAGCCCCTCCCTCTGCTCCCTCGTTTCCGGTGGCTCTGCCCTCCCTGATGGCAGGTGTCCCACTCTCGCTCTGCATCTCCTCTTTGTCCTGCTGCTCTCCATGAGGTCCCAGGCGCAGTCATGCGCTGACCCACGGGGCTTCGCAGCCGCCGCAGACAGCTGCCACCTCCAGCACCCACCGAAGGCAGAATGCCACGCACTCCTGGCCCCCTTGAACTTGCCGCGGCAGCCGCGGTTCAGCGTGATGCCCCTGGCCCGGCCCTGCTCCATCGCCCCGCCGCCGACTCTGGTTCCTTTTTGTGAGGAGCCAGTCAGGACTTCTCTTGAGCACCGCAGCCTGCGTGGCACTCTGCTTGGAGTCCTGACGTTCTCCTGGCGTCAGCCCAACCTGCACCCGTCCTGCTCCTCCCACAGCCTCTCTCGTCTCCGTCCCGAGAGATGGCCTCGTTGGCTCTCTTCTCACGATAAACCCGGAATCCGACTGCTTCTCAGTTTTCTGTCTCGGTTCATTCAGCAGCCAGAGCACCCCTGGTAAAACCGAGTCAGAGGCGGCCGCTGCTCTGCACGGCAGGAGAGCCGCGGCGGCCTGCACCTCTGGCCCCCTCCCTGGACCCCACTGCATGATCCTCAGGCTACTTCCTGAAGCTGCACTGGGTCCCGCTGCCTGAGAAGCACTTCCGTCTGCCGCACGGGGCTTTGTGGAACTCACCGAGAACCCCGCAGAAAGCGACCCGAACACCATGAGTCGTTGATCACACGGGAAAGCACGGCTGGGCTGTCCACATCAGTCGTTGATCACACGGGAAAGCACGGCTGGGCTGTCCACATCCGTCGTTGATCACACGGGAAAGCACGGCCGGGCTGTCCACATCAGTCGTTGATCACACGGGAAAGCACGGCCGGGCTGGCCATCCCGTGTGCTTGCTGTGAGCTGACCATGCCCGCTGGGCTGTCCATCCCGTGTGCTTGCTGTGAGCTGACCATGCCCGCTGGGCTGTCCATCCCGTGTGCTTGCTGTGAGCTGACCATGCCCGCTGGGCTGTCCATCCCGTGTGCTTGCTGTGAGCTGACCATGCCCGCTGGGCTGTCCATCCCGTGTGCTTGCTGTGAGCTGACCATGCCCGCTGGGTGTCCATCCCGTGTGCTTGCTGTGAGCTGACCATGCCCGCTGGGTGTCCATCCCGTGTGCTTGCTGTGAGCTGACCATGCCCGCTGGGCTGTCCATCCCGTGTGCTTGCTGTGAGCTGACCATGCCCGCGTGTGCCTCTGCGTCTCGCCTGCTCCTTCTGTGGGCGCGTCCATGCCGCACTGTCAGCTTTTTTCATGCGACACCGTGACACTGATTACTCCCCGTGAAGTGGTTGAACAGGAGTGAATCTCAGCTCTGCACGCACTGTTGACTGTGCAGACAGGTACGCCGGAGTGCAGGTTGCTGAAGGATTACTGTGAGTGATTCTGTGGTCACTCTCCTTGCTGCTGAGTCTGCGTGAGTAGCTTTAGCAGTTCCTGGAGAGTAGTGGCCTGCAGTTTTATTTTTGCACTGAGGATCGTGGTTTTCTAAGTGTTGCTTTCAGGAAGGTGTGTCAGTTTGCCCCTCTCGTGGAATGAATGTGCCAGTTCTGGCTGTGACGTGAGTGGTGCCTGTTGTCTCCAGTGCCCTTTCCCACAGGTTCTGATGCACACAGGATTGCCTTACAGATTTCTGCTCAGGAAATAAATGCCACCGAACTGCATGCTTAAAACTGGCTGAGGTGGCAGATTACGAGTTCTGTGCATCTTACAGACAGAACAGACAAGTGAAGCTTTGCTAAGTGTGGTGTTCCTGTGGACGTCAGTCAGTGCGTTCACTGGGCTTAGGAAGGAAACCTCACTGTGCTGCATCTGCACCCTTGTTGCTCTGAAAAGAGTTCTTGTCATTTTCTCATGCAGGCCAAAACACTCAGAAAACTGATCCAGCAGACGTTTAGACAGTTTGCCAACCTAAACCGAGAGGAGAGTATTCTGAAGTTCTTTGAGATCCTCTCTCCAGTGTACAGATTCGACAAGGAGTGCTTCAAGTGCGCGCTCGGGGTGCGTATGGCAGCGTGGCAGGACCGGGGCTCCATCTGCAGACTTTGTCTTAAGACGCGCATGTGCATTCTGACGGAAGGGAGGCTAAGTTGGGGCTTTTGGTTCCCAGCGTCAGGATATTGTCCTCATTTACAGTGGGGGAGATGCAGGAGGAGCTTGGATCAGAGTGAGAGTAAGATCTCCTTTCGTATTGCAGCCCCACCATCTGTAGTTCACCTGGCCCGGCAGCCTTCCCGAAGAAGCCACTGGGTTCTCAGTGCAGAGAGCGCAGAGTATCTGTCTAGGCTCGGCCTCCCGGGTGGGTGAAGTTACCAGTGTGGTCTCTTACGCGTTTCGGTAGATCAGTAGCGAACCAGGCCAGTCTCCCTTGGGTTCGTTAGTGTTCCCGTGTTTCTTTATCTAAAATCTCTCTTCCTTCCGGCGCTGCTGTCTCCACCGTCTCTCCTTCAAAGTCAAGCTGGATTATTTCAGTGGAGCTGGCGATTGGCCCAGAAGAAGGGATCAGCTACCTGACGGACAAGGGCTGCAACGTGAGTACTTGTGCAGCGTTTCAGGAGACGCGTTAGCCAGAGGGGCGTCGAATCAGAAAACGGGGTTCTTCTGAGAAAGACGGCACTTCGCAGTTAGCAGATGCCTGGCCTTTGCTGCTGGCCCCGGGCAGGGAGCCGCGCGAGAGCAGCTAGCGCTCTCTCGGAACTCTGGAGCGCGCTTTAGTTTTGGAGGACTGAGTCCTAAAACCGCGTATGCGTTCAGCAAGAACTGAATGGGGCTGCCCCAGTTGATGTTCTGTGTCAGATTTGAGTGTATTTGTACTGATATCCTTTGAAACAGCCCCTTCTTGCTATTTCTAGAAAAAAAATATGTTGACAACTCTGCTCCAGTTTCTGCTCGTCTTCCTCGGCGCCCGTCAGCCGACACAGAGCCACCCTGGCGTCTCCTGTGCTGTGTGGGTCAGGAAGGGCAGCTCGGCCACGCGGCTGTGTTCCTCAGAGTGTGTAGGGATTGTCGCGTGCAGAGTGACTGTGGTCGTGAAATGCTCGGAGGGGAGACGTGAGGTCCAGAGGGGTTTATTCTCCTCGGAAAAATGAGTGTAGCATTCTTGATATGTTCTAAGAGTTCATCTACGTGGGAAGGGTATTTAGATCCCTGTTGTCTCCCTGGCTTCACTACATTCTATGAGGGTACTTGACAGGGATTGTGGAAAAATAGAGTTGCAAGTTTGTTTTGGCACAAAAATTTTGAAATGCAGAGTTGGTGCTTAGCCTGCAGATGAGATCGCCCGCGCCACGTTGGAGTGCTGCCTTAGACTGGCTCCGGCGCGGGACACCTGCTTTCAGCCAGCGCAGACCCTGAGAGGCAGTGGTGGCACCTCAGGTCACTGGGTTCCTGCCATCCGCTTGGGGAGGCCTGGATTGAGTTCCCAGCTCCTGGCTTTGATTCTGACCCAGCTGTGGCTGTTAAAGCATTTGGGGGAGAAACCAGCAACTTGGAGTCGGGTGGAGCTGTGTGTGCACTCTTGCGTTCATTCCCTCTGTGTGTCTCTGCTTCTCAAATAAATAACGCTTTACAAAATTTTTGAAAGTCACAGCTTAGGAGATTAAGTCATCCTCTGCAGTGCTGGCATCCCATGTAGGCACCATTTTGAGTCCCAGCTGCTCAGTTCCCATCCAGCTCCCTGCTAATGCTCCTGGGAAGGCAGTAGAAAATGCACCCAAGTGGGAGACCGAAAGTGGCTCCTGGCTTTGGATCAGCCTTGTTCCAGCATTGCAGCCATTTGGGGAGTGAACCAGGGAATGCGAGAACTCTCCCTCTAACTCTCCCTGTCTCTCTAACTCGGCCTTTCAAATAAATAAATACATCTAAAAAAAAGAAATCTAATAAAAGAAAAATCACGTAATCAGATTTTTAGAAACTCCATGGAAATGTGTGTTGTTAAAAAACTATGCATTTCAAGAAATTTGTGCCACAAGAAGCTATCTTTTAGTTGTATTTTTTCCACAAACATTCGGATGTACCCTTGTAGCAGCACGAGCGCTGGGAGTGATCTCTGTGTGAATGGAGATTCCGCGACGTTCCTCCCAGGCCGGCATGGCAGCCCGGTCAGAGGGGCCTCCTGCCGCCCTCCTTCCTGGCCTTCTGGTCTCTCTGGCGACCGTCTCATCTTCCTGGGAGGAGCAGACTTGTCCCAGGAGAGGGTCACGGGACTGCTCTGGTGGGGCCTACTTTAGCAATGGTTTTCTCTCCAGGCCTTTAGTCTTAGGGAGGGTCTCTGCAAGAGAATGGGTTGGGGGTGCTTGGTGAGAATTTCATAGAACAGTTAACAGAATCCTTGAAGTGAGTCTCTTGGCCGTAGTCTAATGACTTTACCTTGTCTTTCCAAAGCCCACACATCTGGCTGACTTCAATCAAGTGCAGACCATTCAGTATTCAAACAGCGAGGACAAGGACAGAAGAGGAACGCTGCAGCTCAGAGTAGCCGGTGCACCCGAGGTGAGGGCCCTGAGGCCGCTGCGAGCGGCCCGAGGCATGATGGTGTTTCAGATCGCAGATCTCCTTAGGAAGAGGGAGCGGTGTTGATGGGCCGTCGGAATCATGAGGTTCCAGGACACATAGTCACTGCTGACTGTCCTGGGGGGAGGCAGGAGGCAGACGCTTCTGATGAAGATAATCGGAGATTACCGTCGGCATCTTGCAAGCGCGTCTGTGTCCTCTGTGCCATGTCATTTCCCGGACCGGGCGTGTGCGTGCCATCCCCAGAGCTGTAGCCCTCATAGTAAGATGGCAGCTCCTCCTTAAGGGTCCTGCGCCGTTGCCAACAAACAAGGTGGGCACTTGGATGCGCTTCAGTCAGCCACGTTCTGTAGGACAGGACCTGAGGGAGGGGTTTGTTGGCCGAGGTCACAGTTTTTGGCAAAAATGGCGCTCGCTCTTAAAATAGTCTGAATCCACAGCCTGTGTTCTTCATCAGCCTGCAGCAGCACAGTGCGAACAGAAGTGGCATGACAGTGACCACGAGGCGAACAGTGTGTACGATGGCCCTCTCCGTAAAGCTCAGTTACGCAGAGAAACCCCGGAGCGGTCGGTGGCGTCACACTGTGCCTGTGTGTGCTGCACGCTGTCGAGTTCCTTGTCCGTCGCAACCACCCCAGTGGGTTGGTTTGCAGTACTCCCCACTCGGGCAGATGCGTCATCCCTGTGCACGTGGTTCTGTGAGATCAGACAGCCGCTGGCTGGCAGGAGGAAGCAGATTTACCATGCAGTGTTGGACACTTGTTGCAAATGAGATTTCCTGCAGAGTTCGCAGGAAGGATGTGGTACCATCTTCTTTTCATTTCGTTATCCCTGAAATAACACTTAGGATAATGAAGGTTAGAAAAAGAATTCATTTAGAAGGAGAACATCAATAACTAATTAAGACATTCTTGTACTTGAAAATAAAGTATAGCTTTTATTATTTTCTGAACAATACCAGAGATAGGCCTTTAGGAAGTTTATCAAAATTGGACATATTTATGTTGAAAAGAGTGATTTTTCTCAAGCCTTGGGCAGAACATTCTATATGTCCTAAAAATAGTGAAATTTCAGTAATTTTTTTACGTTAGAAAAATTACAGGCTGGCGCCACGGCTCACTAGGCTAATCCTCCACCTACGGTGCCGGCACTCCAGGTTCTAGTCCGATTGGGGCATCAGTTCTGTCCCAGTTGCTCCTCTTCCAGTCTAGCTCTCTGCTGTGGCCCGGGAGTGCAGTGGAGGATGGCCCAAGTGCTTGGGCCCTGCACCTGCATGGGAGACCAGGAGGAAGCACCTGGCTCCTGGCTTCAGATCAATGCAGCGCGCTGGCCATAGTGGCCATTTGTGGGGTGAACCAATGGAAGGAAGACCTTTCTCTCTGTCTCTCTTCCTCCCTCTCTCTCTCTCTCTCACTGTCTAACTCTGCCTGTCAAAAAAAAGAAAAAATGAAAAAAAAACAGATTGAAAAATTTAGTCTAATTTCAAAAATAAGTCAAAATTTAACGTTCTGATTATCTGAATTCCTCCCTTAGTTAGAGTGCCACAGGGGCTAGGTATTTTGAAGGAGGTTCTAGAAATCGGCCTCTGTTGAGTCTGCCTCTGTGATGTGTTCTAGGAGAAATGTCCTTAAATATCGAGCTTCCATTTTCGCTCGGATCTCTCATGACAGATCTCTTCTCACTCCACTCTGGGCTGTTTTCTGGTGTGTGTAGAGGTCTGATGTCACAGTGCAGCTGTCCCTTTGATTACGGGCAAGAACAATAATGTCTCTTTCTTGGTCTCTCCCCCTGGTTAGCCTCTGACAGTGACGGCACCCTCCCTAACCATCGCAGAGAATATGGCTGACCTGATAGATGGATACTGCCGGCTGGTGAACGGGGCCACACAGTCCTTTATCATCAGACCCCAGAAAGGTGAGCCCCTCTGCGGTTGCATGTCCCCAGTGCGTTCTTACTAACTGCTGCACAAACTCGCCCGCCACAGCTGCTCAGCCTGCCTCTAGGTGACTGCAGACGTGAAGGCCGTGTGAGAACTCAGCCCCGTGGTCCTCTGGGGCCGTGGTCCAGCTTGCATTTGCCATGGACCAAGGCTGGACTCGAAGGGAGAGTACAGAAAGCATTGTCTCTGCCCACAGTGCTGGCTGTTGAACTACTTAGAGCAGATTCTCGGTTATCACCAGTATTTTTAAATAAACTTCTAGAATTATATTCTGGATTTTTTTAAAAAGTGTACCTTGTAATTCCCATTGTGCATAGTCTGTTTTGTATTTTTTCTTGTATGTCCCAAATGCTTAAGGCAGCAGAAGAGCAAAATAAATTGGAAATCATCGTGTATAATCGACATTAGAATGATTAAATATCTTAGAAGCAACAAGGCTGGCATTGTTTCAGCAACAATGGATTTTTTGCGAGTGCTTGACAAGGGCTGTTGCAGGTTTGGATTTCTGAAGTGATGAAGTGAAAGTGCTCCAGGGGGTGGTCGCACGGCGTGAAGCAGGAAACGACTGAGCTGTGGCCCTGCATCCACTCAGAAGTGCAGGGCGAGGGTCCGTGGTGTCCTCCTGTGCGGAATCCTCCGCTGGTCTGTGCTGCGTGCGGAGCAGGACCTGCTGCTGCAGCGTCGAGAGAAAGCTGACTTCCTCTGTTGTTAGGCCTGGCGCGGCGCGAGTCCGCGTGTGAACCCGACGTGCTGCCAGCACTGACGATGCCTTTGAGGGTTTAGTTGCAGCAGCATTTTGCCCTGCAGGAGGTGGCCTCTGTGCGGGGAATTTGTCCTTTTTACTACACCCCTCCAGCACTCAGCACCGGGGGCTGGCTGTTGGGAAGTCGACTCCCCGAGTGCTGTGCGGTGTACGGGAAGCAGAGCTGAGTGCACTCGGGGAGAGGGTGGAGGGGCCGGTGATGGTCCCCTGGAGCCCAGGGAGCCCACTTGCCTGCCGGGGAGGCATGCTGTGTGTCAGCGGAGGAGTCCTTGGACCCTGTGTAAAAGGTGGTGACGGGGTTGGCTCGGAACAGTAGCTGAAGCCGCAGTCCTAAGTCCACTAGGTAAACAGAATCTCTGATTCCAGGACACGGATTCTCTCGCGAAAGTGCTTTCCCACGTTAATTACACTAGTAGAGCCTGTATCTGTGTGTTTTCTGAAATACAGTTTATGCTTACTGAACTTTTCTTCCTGTGAAACCTGGTAAGGAAGAGACTTTCAGAAATCTGAAGCTGCTGTCAGTTAGAACCTCTGCCAGCCCCGTGCTCTTCATTTTTTGCTTTGTGTTTTTTTTTTTTTTTAAAGATTTATTTATTTATTTGAGAAGTAGAGTTAAGAGAAAGAAAGAAACACAGATAAAGAGGTCTTCCATCCGCTGGTTCACTCCCCAAATGGCTATCGTGGCTAGAGCTGGGCCAATCTGGAGCCAGGATCTTTCCCCCGGGTCTCTCGTGTGGGTGCAGGGGCCCAAGCACTTGGGCCATCTTCCACTGCTTTCCCAGGCTATAGCAGAGAGCTGGATCAGAAGAGAAATAGCCGCGAATTGAACCTGTGCCCATATGGGATTCCGGTGCCGCAGGTGGAGGCTTAGCCTACTACACCACAGTGCCAGCCGAGTTAGACAGTGAGAGAGAGACAGAGAGAAAGGTCTTCCTTCCATTGGTTCATCTCCCAAATGGCTGCTATGGCTGGTGCACTGCGGCCGGTGCACTGCGGCAATCCGAAGCCAGGAGCCAGGTGCTTCTCCTGGTCTCCCATGGGGTGCAGGGCCCAAGCACTTGGGCCATCCTCCACTGCTCTCCCGGGCCACAGCAGAGAGCTGGCCTGGAAGAGGAGCAACCGGGACAGAATCCGGCTCCCCAGCCAGGACTAGAAACCAGGGTGCCAGCGCTGCAGGTGGAGGATTATTAGCCTAGTGAGCTGTGGCGCCAGCCCTATGTGTATGTTTTAAAACAGAAAAATTTTCTACAAATTGATTGTATGATTTTCCTGTTAATGTGCATTAAATAACAGTTATGCATGTGTCCGTGTTTCTTGTCTAGAGTATAGAGTTTCCCTAAGGGTGGGCAGCAGGTGTGTGCGCATGCAGAACAGGGCACATTGGTAATAGTGATTTGTGTGCTGCCAGTGAGCTGTGGACATACCCGTGCACCTTGCTGGTCTTTGATTTCCCAAAATTACTGTGGAGGTATAAAGTCCTTTTAAAGAGGATATTGACTGGGGGAAAATATAATCAGAACGAGGTCGGTCCTGTGGCACAGTAGGTTAAGCCTCCACCTGCAGCGCCAGCATCCCATACGGGCACAGGTTCAAGTCCTGGCTGCTCCACTTCCATCCAGCTCCCTGCTAATGACCTTGGAAAGCAGTGGAGGATGGCCCAAGTGCTTGGGTCCCTGCACCCACGTGGGAGACCCGGAAGAAGCTCCTGCTCCTGACTCCTGGCTTTGAATCTGCCAAACTCTGGCCATTACAGCCATTGGGGAGTGACCAGCAGATGGAAGACCTTTCTGTCTGTAAGTAAATCCTTTTATAAAAAAAATAAATAGGCTGGCGCCGTGGCTCAACAGGCTAATCCTCCACCTTGCGGCGCTGGCACACCGGGTTCTAGTCCCGGTTTGGGCACCGGATTCTGTCCGGTTGCCCCTTTTCCAGGCCAGCTCTCTGCTGTGGCCCGGGAGGGCAGTGGAGGATGGCCCAAGTGCTTAGGCCCTGCACCCCATGGGAGACCAGGAAAAGCACCTGGCACCTGCCATCGGATGAGTGCGGTGCGCCCGGCCGCAGCGCGCCGACCGCAGTGGCCATTGGAGGGTGAACCAACGGCAAAGGAAGACCTTTCTCTCTGTCTCTCTCTCTCACTGTCCACTCTGCCTGTCAAAAATTAAAAAGAAAGAGAGAGAGAGAGAGAGAAAGAGAAAGAGAGAAAGAAGGAAGGAAGGAAGGAAGGAAAGAGAGAGAGAGAGAGAGAAAGAAAGAGAAAGAAAGAAAGAAAGAAAGAAAGAAAGAAAGAAAGAAAGAAAGAAAGAAAGAAAGAAAGAAAGAAAGAAAGAAAGAAAGAAAGAAAGAAAGAAAGAAAAGAAAGAAAGAAAGATGATTTTAAAATAAGAACTGCAAGCCAAGTGTTCTGGGCTGATATTCTTGAGAATCAACACATGACCTGATTATAGGATATCAAGTAACTTGTCCCTTACCTGCAAAAAATGTTTAGAAAAAATGAAATTTTAATAATTCTTCAGTAAAATCCTTAGAGGACAGATATTTTTCAATTTAATATAGAAACAGTTTCATCTTTCTTACATAGGTTTTCTGTAGATAAAATGGAGGCAAACTGTTCACTGTGAGAAGAGATTAAATGCTTCTAGCATGACATAAAACCCATATAGTATAAGAACAACAGTGACGGGATTCACGCTTATTTTAACACTTAGTGGGGCTGACGCTGTGGCGCAGCAGGTTAACGCCCTGGCCTGAAGCGCAGGCATCCCATATGGGCGCTGGTTGTAATCCCGGCTGCTCTGCTGCCCATCCAGCTCTCTGCTATGGCCTGGGAAAGCAGTGGAAGATGGCCCAAGTCCTTGGGCTCCTGCACTCCCGGTGGGAGACCCGGATAAAGCTCCTGGCTCCTGGCTTCAGAGAGGCACAGCTCTGGCCGTTGCGGCCAATTGGGGAGTGAACCAGCGAATGGAAGACCTCTTTCTCTCTCTGCCTCTCCTCTCTCTGTGTAGCTCTGACTTTCAAATAAATAAATAAATCTTTTAAAAAAAACCAAAGCACCTAGTTAAAGCATAAACATTTTAAAAGCTGTAGCAGAGAGAGGAAAATAATTGACACAGTGAAGAATTTACATCTTATTTTTCAAGTGTACTGTCAGCTCACTGAATAAAACAACTCAGTATAAAAAAAGAGGAGCTGATAGAAGGATGGACATCCAGGAAACCCATGGACACAGAAGCAATAGTATTTTATACATTCTAGGTTGGTCAAACAACTGGTTAAAACCACTCTTGGCAAGGCTGTTAGAAAATGTATTCTCACACCCATGTCCGTGTGAGTTGGTTCAGTGTATTCAGATGGGTGTTTAGCATATGTCCTGGCAATCATTGGCACAGGAGCATTCACTGGTAACATGATTTACAGAAGCAAAAGGTTAGAAGATTGGATGAGTAAATAAACGAGGGCACGTGCCCAAGTGATGGAGTAGTGTGGTAAGATAACAGGTGTGGACATTTGGCGCTCAGGTTAAGCCACCCCTTTGGAGGCCTACATCCCATAATGAGGTACTGGTTCTAGTCCTGGCTATTCTGCTGCTTTTCTTTTATTAAAATATGTGTTTATTTGCTTATTCATTTGAAAGGCAGAGCTGCAAAGAGAAAAGGGGAGAGAGAGCAAGAGAGAGAGACGTCTCCCGTCTGCTGGCTCACTTCTCATATGTATGCCGCCACCATGAGGCAGGCACTTGTCTCACTTGATGGCTCCAGGGGCCCAAGTACTCGTCCATTTTCTGCTGCTTCCCCAAGCTTGTGTCAGGGAGCTGGAGCCGTGTGTTAGAGCAGCTGGAATGGGAGCCGACACTCTGCGCAGGATGAGAGTGTAGGAAGCAGTGGCTTCACCCTGCTGCAGCACAGAACCACCCTGCATGCCCTCCCAACTTCTTTTTTTTTTTTTTTTTTTTTTTGGGACAGGCAGAGTGCACAGTGAGAGGGAGAGACAGAGAGAAAGGTCTTCCTTTGTCATTGGTTCACCTTCCAATGGCCTGCTGCGGCCGGTGCACTGCGCTGATCCGACGGCAGGAGCCAGGTGCTTCTTCTGGTCTCCCATGGGTGCAGGGCCCAAGCACTTGAGCCATCCTCCACTGCACTCCCAGGCCACAGCAGAGAGCTGGCCTGGAAGAGGGGCAACCGGGACAGAACCAGCGCCGCAAGGCGGAGGATTAGCCTAGTGAGCCGCAGCGCCGGCCCTACTTCTTTCTTTTTTAAATCAACAGCTGTAGATAGTGCTTTTTTATTTCTCCCTAAATTTATTTATTTATTTGAAAGGCAGAGTTTCAGAGAGAAAGGAAGCGATAGATGGAGGGAGATCTTTCATCTGCTGGTTCACTTCCCAAATGGCTATTACAGGCAGACTGGACCAGGCCCAGTTCACATCCAGGGACTCTGTCCAGGTCTCCTGCAGGTGGCAGAGCCCCAGGCCCTTGGGCCGTCTTCTGCTGCCTCTCCGGGTGTATCAGCTGGGAGCTGGATCGGACGTGAAGCAGCCAGAACTCGAACCTGCACTCAGAGCGATTCCAGTGTTGCAGGGGCAGCTTACCCAGTGCTTCACAACGCCAGTCCCAGTTGTTTCGATTTCTTACAAGTTATGCTAATCGTATAATTAAAAACCAGTAGAAAAAATCGTTACCCGAAATTACAGTTAAAATCTTAATTCCAAAAAAATCAAACACTGTAAATATGAAAGGTAATCTAAGGATAACCCTTCTTAATGGACTGTATGTGGGTGGGGCCCAGCCGTTTGGCACAGCAGGTCGAAGCTGCTTCTTGAGACACTAGCATCCCGTGTGGGCGCCGGTTTGTGTCCTGGCTGTTTCTCTTTTGATCCTGATCCCTGATAATGGCTTGAGAAAAGCAGCAGAAATTGGCCCAAGTCCTTGGGTCCCTGCCATCCATGTGGGAGACCTAGAAGAAGCTCCTGGCTCCTGAATTTGGGCTGGCCAGCCCTGGCCGTGTGGCCATCTCGGAAGTGAAATAGCAGATGGAGGATCCCTCTCTCCCTCCCTCCTTCCCTCCCTCCCTCCCTCCCTCCCTCCCTCCCTCCCTCTCTCTCTCTCTCTCTCTGTCTCTCTCTCTCTCTTTCCCTCTGTCTTCTGTAACTCCAACTTTCAAATAAAGAAATAGATCCTTTTAAAAAAATTATCCAGGGGAGTGCCACGTGAATGACTTGCGAAGCCTGATGTTGTTATTTAGCACTGTGGTAAATGTGAGGGTGCTGGTCCGTTGCAGGGGTGCGTGGCTGAGTTGTTATTTAGCAGTGTGGTGAATGTGAGGGTGTTAGCAGTCCATTCCGGGAGTGCGTGGCTGAGTTGCCGTTTGGGACATGCACATTCTGTGCTGCAGTGCTTGTGTGTGGGGCCCTGCCCTGCTTCCTTGCTGAGGTACAACAGGTGATGGCTGAAGTCCCTGGGTCCCTGCCTCCCACTTGCGACTCCCAAGTGAAGGTCAGGCATTTAATAAGTGAACCAGTGGATGGAGAGTTCTCTATCCCATGTTCCTCTTTTCTTTTTAAATAAAATTTTTAAAAATTCCTGGTAGCTTTGTGTCATAGCCGTTTAAGCCGTCACCTCCTATAATGTTGGCATTGCATGAGTGCTGCAGCACTTCTGATACAGCTCTCTGTTACTGTCGGGGAGGGCAGTGAGGATGGCCCAGTGCATGGGCCCTGTTACTGTCGGGGAAGGCAGTGAGGATGGCCCAGTGTGTGGGCCCTGTTACTCTGTGGGGAAAGCAGCGAGGATGGCCCAGTGCATGGGCTCTGTTACTGTCGGGGAACGCAGTGAGGATGGCCGAGTGCGTGGGCCCTGTTACTCTGTGGGGAAGGCAGCGAGGATGGCCCAGTGCTTGGGCCCTGTTACTGTCGGGGAAGGCAGCGAGGATGGCGAGTGTGTGGGCCCTGTTACTCTGTGGGGAAGGCAGTGAGGATGGCGAGTGTATGGGCCCTGTTACTGTCGGGGAAGGCAGTGAGGATGGCCCAGTGTGTGGGCCCTGTTACTGTCGGGGAAGGCAGCGAGGATGGCCCAGTGCTTGGGCCCTGTTACTGTCGGGGAAGGCAGCGAGGATGGCGAGTGTGTGGGCCCTGTTACTCTGTGGGGAAGGCAGTGAGGATGGCCCAGTGTGTGGGCCTTGTTACTGTCGGGGAAGGCAGTGAGGATGGCCCAGTGTGTGGGCCCTGTTACTGTCGGGGAAGGCAGTGAGGATGGCCCAGTGCATGGGCCCTGTTACTGTCGGGGAAGGCAGCGAGGATGGCCCAGTGCGTGGGCCCTGTTACTCTGTGGGGAAGGCAGCGAGGATGGCCCAGTGCTTGGGCCCTGTTACTGTCGGGGAAGGCAGCGAGGATGGCGAGTGTGTGGGCCCTGTTACTCTGTGGGGAAGGCAGTGAGGATGGCCCAGTGTGTGGGCCTTGTTACTGTCGGGGAAGGCAGTGAGGATGGCCCAGTGTGTGGGCCCTGTTACTGTCGGGGAAGGCAGTGAGGATGGCCCAGTGCATGGGCCCTGTTACTGTCGGGGAAGGCAGCGAGGATGGCCCAGTGCGTGGGCCCTGTTACTCTGTGGGGAAGGCAGCGAGGATGGCGAGTGCGTGGGCCCTGTTACTCTGTGGGGAAGGCAGCGAGGATGGCGAGTGCATGGGCCCTGTTACTGTCAGGGAAGGCAGTGAGGATGGCGAGTGTGTGGGCCCTGTTACTGTCGGGGAAGGCAGTGAGGATGGCCCAGTGCATGGGCCCTGTTACTGTCGGGGAAGGCAGCGAGGATGGCGAGTGCGTGGGCCCTGTTACTCTGTGGGGAAGGCAGCGAGGATGGCGAGTGCGTGGGCCCTGTTACTCTGTGGGGAAGGCAGTGAGGATGGCCCAGTGCTTGGGCCCTGTTACTGTCGGGGAAGGCAGTGAGGATGGCCCAGTGCATGGGCCCTGTTACTGTCGGGGAAGGCAGCGAGGATGGCCCAGTGCGTGGGCCCTGTTACTCTGTGGGGAAGGCAGTGAGGATGGCGAGTGCGTGGGCCCTGTTACTGTCGGGGAAGGCAGTGAGGATGGCGAGTGTGTGGGCCCTGTTACTGTCAGGGAAGGCAGTGAGGATGGCGAGTGCGTGGGCCCTGTTACTCTGTGGGGAAGGCAGCGAGGATGGCGAGTGTGTGGGCCCTGTTACTGTCAGGGAAGGCAGTGAGGATGGCGAGTGTGTGGGCCCTGTTACTGTCAGGGAAGGCAGTGAGGATGGCGAGTGCGTGGGCCCTGTTACTCTGTGGGGAAGGCAGCGAGGATGGCGAGTGCGTGGGCCCTGTTACTCTGTGGGGAAGGCAGCGAGGATGGCGAGTGCGTGGGCCCTGTTACTGTCAGGGAAGGCAGTGAGGATGGCGAGTGTGTGGGCCCTGTTACTGTCAGGGAAGGCAGTGAGGATGGCGAGTGTGTGGGCCCTGTTACTGTCGGGGAAGGCAGCGAGGATGGCGAGTGCGTGGGCCCTGTTACTCTGTGGGGAAGGCAGCGAGGATGGCCCAGTGTGTGGGCTGCAGCACGCATGTGGGAGACCCAGATGAAGTTCCAGGCTCCTGGTGTTTGGCCTGGCTTAGCTCAGATGTTGCAGCCATTTGGGGAGTAATTCAGTGGATGAAAAATTTCCCTCTCTCCCTCTCTCTAATTCTGCCTCTCATACAGATAAAGTAAATGTTTTAAAAAAAAATCATTCCAAAGGAAAAAAATAAAATTCACTCCTGGTTGACAGCATTGTAGTTAATGGATACTTATTTTTTTTTATTATTTAGTAAGTATAATTTCCAAAGCACAGTTAATGGATTACAATGCCCCCCCCATAATTTCCCTCCCACTTGCACCCCTCCCATCTCCCCCTCCCTCTCCCATTCCATTCACATCAAGATTCATTTTCAATTATCTTTATATACAGAAGATAGATTTAGTATATATTAAGTGAAGATTTCATTAGTTTGCACCCACACAGAAACAAAAAATGTAAAATACTGTTTCAGTACTAGTTATAGCATTACTTCACATTGGACAACACATTAAGGACAGATCCCACATGAGAAGTAAGTACACAGTGACTCCTGTTGTTGACTTAACAATTTGAAACTCTTTGTTTATGACGTCAGTAATCTCCCTAGGCTCTAGTCATGAGTTGCCAAGGCTATGGAAGCCTTTAGAGTTCGCCGACTTCGATCTTATTCAGACAGGGTCATAGCCAAAGTGGAAGTTCACTCCTCCCTTCAGAGAAAGGTACCTCCTTCTTTGATGGCCCTGTTCTTTCCACTGGGATCTCACTTGCAGAGATCTTTCATTTAGGTCTTCTTCTTTTTTTTTTTTCCCCAGAATGTCTTGGCTTTCCATGTCCAAAATACTCTCATGGGCTGTTCAGCCATATCCGAATGCCTTAAGGGCTGATTCTGAGGCCAGAGTGCTATTTAGGACATCTGCCATTCTATGAGTCTGCTGTGTATCCCGCTTCCCATGTTGGATCGTTCTCTCCCTTTTTGATTATATCAGTTAGTATTAGCAGACACTAGTCTTGTTTGTGTGATCCCATTGACTCTTAGACCTATCAGTGTGATCAGTTGTGGACTGAAATTGATCACTTGGACTAATGAGATGGCCTTGGTACATGCCACCTTGATGGGATTGAATTGGAATCCCCTAGCACAATTCTAACTCCATCATTTGAGGCAAGTCCGATTGATACTTAATTTTTTTAAAAATGGTGCTGTTTCTGATAGCAATCATTCTCAAAACTTTGTTATTACTTCACAGTAGCTTCCTGTCTTAAGACACTTGTGTTGATATCACATTATTTACCACCTGCTCAGTTTGGAGAAGGTGCATTTCTTTGACAAGGAATGCTTACTTTGATCATAAAAAATCCTCCAGACTTCAGTCTCTTGGGGCAGAAGTCTTGTGCTTTAGGTACTATCTTTCAAATGCTGCTCACTTAACAGTTCTTTTTTGTATGCTATAAATACTGAAAATAAAACCATGAAAACCCAGGATGACTCTAGTGGGCTATTGCTAAAGATTAGGGTAGAGCTTACCCTTTTCCCCTGATTACTGTGTTTGATCTTTGCAAAACGATGAAAAGGAAAATCATTCTCTCTTTCCTTCTTTTCCCCCAGAAGGTGAACGAGCTTTGCCATCAATACCAAAGTAAGTGCTGTTTTGTGCATATTGTTATTTTATTGTATTAGAACTTTAAGAAAATCATTATGCTTTTATTATTCATTTTCCTGAAAAGTTAAACTTCTATGAATATCAATGAACTGGAAACAACATTTCTGGAAGGAAATCACATCAAATGCAAAATATTAGGTATTTAAGTTAATTTGAAAAGTTGTAAGTTAATTTTCCCTTTGTTCAATACAGAAAATCTCAATGACAATAATTTAGAGGGCCTATTTTGTTTTATGTTTTTTTTTTTAAAGATTTATTTATTTATTTGAAAGAGTTACACAGAGAGAGGACAGGCAGAGAGAAAGAGGTCTTCCATGTGGTGGTTCACTCCTCAAATGACTGCAACAGCCGGAGCTGCGCTGATCCGAAGCCAGGAGCCAGGAGCCTCCTCCGGGTCTTCCCAAGCAGGTGCACGGGCCCAAGGACTTGAGCCATCTTCCACAGGCCACAGCAGAGAGCTGGATTGGAAGTGGAGCGGCTGGGTCTTGAACCAGTACCCATATGGGATGCCAGTGCTTCAGGCCAGGGCATTAACCCGCTGTGCCACAGCACCGTAGAGGACCTATTTTGAAATATTTGCTATATATGTATTTCCTACCTTCATTAGAACCTCATAGTCAACTCTTCTGGCTATCTTAACAAAATTGTAGAAGTAATTGTGTTAAGGTTTTTATTTTTTTACTACATCACAATTTTTTTTTTTTTTAGACAGAGTTAGAGACAGAGAGAAAGGTCTTCCTTCCATTGGTTTACCCCCGAAAGGGCTGCTAGGGCCAGCGCACCGTGCTGATCTGAAGCCAGGAGCCAGGTGCTTCCTCCTGGTCTCCCATGCGGGTGCAGGGCCCAAGGACTTGGGCCATCCTCCACTGCCCTCCAGGGCCACAGCAGAGAGCTAGACTGGAAGAGGAGTGACCGGGACAGAATCCGGTGCCCCAACTAGGACTAGAACCCGGGGTGCTGGCGCCTCAGGCGGAGGATTAGCCCAGTGAGCCACGCGCTGGCCCCTATGTCACAAGTTTTACAGATGTATTGTTAAATACTATTAAAGGAATCAAATAGTGATGCCAGAAGAACTTGGGGAATGACTTGCAGTGTGCCTGGGACTGGGTACCAGGATATGGGCTACGAAATGTGAACGTTCACTTTCCAGGTGACTGGACGGCTGCTGGGCCGTGCCCACAGGGCTGCTGGCTCGCGGAGAGGAGTGGGCGGCTGCTGGGCCGTGCCCACAGGGCTGCTGGCTCGCGGAGAGGAGTGGGCGGCTGCTGGGCCGTGCCCACAGGGCAGCTGGCTCGCGGAGAGGAGTGGGCGGCTGCTGGGCCGTGCCCACAGGGCTGCTGGCTCGCGGAGAGGAGTGGGCTGCCTGCGAGCACTGGGGGGCAGCAGGGCAGCTGGGCCTCGCCTTGTCCCTGCCCCCCCCCCCCGTGGCCGGTTCATCGCTGGTTCCTCCAGCTCTGCGCCCTGAATATGTCATGTTCACGGGCTCCCCCGCCCCCCTTTTTAGCCATGTTGTCACCTCTCTGGGCTCTCCTGGGGACTTCTCTGCAGGGGTCCCCAAGACTGCTCCCAGCTCGGCAGTTCTCTCTGCTGACTCCCAAGTAGGAGACTCAAGGCAGATCCAGTGACAGGACGGCACTTTGGGTGGCGCCAGAGGTGATGGGTGAGCTTCCAGAGACCCTCTCCCTGAGGTCCCACGGATGTGCTTATGTCCCCAGCACTGAGCTGGCCACATGTCTGAGATCCTGACCACCAAGGACTCTGCCTGGAGTCCCCTGGGCCTGGCCACACACTCACTGTCTGTGTGAGTGTACTAAAATTCCAGACTCCTGGAGGAAATGAAGAACTCGGCAGAAGCCATGCAGTGTTTCTGGTTGGGCGTGGTGAGCCAGCCTCCTAATTAGGCAGCGGGGGAGCTCCTGACAGCCAGTCCCCCGACAGCAGCCTCTGGGCAGCCACGGAAGCAGGCCACGCAGGAGGAGTGCCTGCCGAGCCAGCTCTCCAGGCACACCTCACCTTCCGTCCAGTGGTACCCCTCGTGCGCCTGCTCCCTTGTTAAGATTGATTTTACTCATTTGAAAGGCAGAGTTCTACAGAGTTACAGACAGAGGGAGAGAGAGCTTCCATCTGCTGGTTCTCTCTAAATGGCCACTACAGCCAGGGCTGAGCCAGACTGGAGCCAGGAGCCAGGAACTTGTTCTGGGTCTCCCACATGAGTGTGGAAGTCCAAGTACTTGGGCCTTGTTCTGCTGCTTTCCCAGGTACATTAGCAGGGAGCTGGATGGCAATTGGAGCAGCCGGGACTTGAACCTGAACCCACAGCGTTGCAGGTGGCTGCTTTACCAGCTGACCACAATGCTACCCCTACTCCCCCTCAGGGTCTACACTACAGCGTGAGGGATATTTCTGAATTTCTGATATTTCTCTTGCGTGACTTGCTGTTGCTATTAGGATAAATTCTGTTATCCCAGCTTGGCTAAGAGCTGCCCAACTGTTTTCCTGGGGCCTCATCAGGTGCTTCCTCTGCAGCCCCCTTCTTGCCCGAGCCTCGCTCAGCTTCCTGGTTTCCTCTGGAAACCTCTTGCAGTTCCCCCTTCCCAAGCCATGGAGTAGCGTGTTGCGCTCTCCTGTAGTAGGACTTGGCGCCCTCTGTGCCTTCGTCGCTGCCGGCACCCTCACTCCCTCCACTGGTGCTCAGGGGCAGGTGGAGCTGCCCACCTGCCAGCAGCCAGGGTCTGTGCCCACTTGTGCAGTGACTGTGGATGAGAGGAGGATGGCCCAGCAGCTCCTGGCTCTGCTCAGTGTGTCTTGCTGAGTGGGCAGTGCGTGCTAGGTACTGACCAGTGCCCACCCAGGCCAGGAACTAACGCTTGTTCTGAGTACTTAAAGAGCACTGTGCCACTGGGCCAGGCAGTGGTGAAAGCTAAGCTGTGATGAGAGAGCTGGTGGCACAGCATCATCCGTGTGATGTGGCCGGGGCCTGGCCACAGGAGTTCACCTGTGGTTAGAACCCGCGGTGCCCTGGGAATGCCCGGGACGCAGTGTGCAGGGATCGGAGTCAGAGGCTGCAGAGAGGAGACGCTGGTGAGTTCTAGAGAGCAGCTCGGGGCACATTGTTGTGGAGAATGCAGGAATGGAAACGCATTCTGTGGCCTGTCGGGCCTTGATGATTGTGCAGGTTGTGCAGTTGTGTAGTGAGGGTCTCTGGTTCTCAAAACTGGGAGACCCTTGTGACTTCTGATGCTCCTGGTTTTCCTGCTGTTATGGGCGTGTCTCTGTTCATCACGTCAGTGAAAAACGCAGCTCTTTGGGAGGAAGTTCTCTTTTATAGAAGGTCAAGGTCACTTCAGCTGTAGACTTTGGGATTCCTTTTTTCTCTCTGTGTTTTATGCTTTCCTGATGTTTTAAACTAAACTATATTTGCATTTTTTAAATGACAACAAAAACATTCAGCAGATTTTTATTTTATGTGGATAAATTTGTAAAACACTCGTTTTTGAGTCATTTCATGAAACAATTAGCCAGATACATTAAGATCTTGTTTAGCCTGTAAATAATAATATATATTAGTGTACTTCATTTTTTTTTTTTTTTGCATTTTCTCTTTACTATAAATTTAAGAAAGATGATACAATAGTATTTCAGATTCTGTTTTAAAAAACTCAATTCTAGATGTGTGGGCAGTCCCTTGCAGTCCAGCTTTCAAATTTAAAATTTTATGTAGCCCATGTGCACCCCAATAAATGATACTGCGTTGTTGTAATTCACTGTCACTAGTGAGTTCCCGGAGAAGTTCAACATTCCCTCAGTTACCTCGTGATTTCTGGCCTCTGAAGCGTTAAAGCATTCTGGTCATCAGTGCCTGAGGTAGGAAAGTGCAGGGTTTCCTTTTTTTTAAATCACCCATCTGAAATTTTGTCTCCTGAGTAAATGGTATGGTTCCCCAGTCCACATCCACTCCCCGTGGACGAGGCCGGGCGGCTTGGTCACACTGTGCTCTTGTCTTCTGCAGGTTGGCCAACAGTGAAAAGCAAGGCGTGAGGACGCATGCAGTCTCCATGTCAGGTAAGGCGCTCGCTGAGACCCCTCAGCACGAGCTGCGAGCGCAGCAAGATCATGGCCGGCTCTGCGGTCTCAGCGTGTTTGCTGCATTCTGCAGTAGCTTCTGAGAGTAACGTGTTTGTGTAATTTTGCTATCGTTTAAGTTTTAAATATGACTCGGGTTTTATTTTTAAGATTAAATTTATATGTGAAATAGCAGATTATTCACCAGGTTATATCGAATCCCAAGTTATTTTTTAATGTCCTGTTGATTAAATTTAGTGTGAAAATTTTCATTTTTGAACTTGTCATACTTTATCTCTGCAATTCATCAAAACTTAACATACTTTGTATATTTATTTTTTGTTGTCTAGGAAATGTGATACATTTCAAGATGTTTTTTGTCTTTCAAAATAAGCATAAGATGGTGTTTGAATATTTTTCTTAAAAATATAGTTAAGATACCAGAATAAGCATTATCTTAACTATTTGCTGGTGTGATGAGTGTGGTGTACGCCTGGTGTATTTATAAAAATACATTTGCCCATGTGTTTCCCACTTAAAACGTGGAAAACACAGGCAAGGGAGAAGAAGAAGAAAGCATCTTCCATGGACCCCTCGTTGGTATCTCAAGACAACATAGACTGTACCATACACATGTCTGTATACACACATGTGGTCTGTTCTTAGATATGTATGTAGACAGTGCATTCTAATTCTGAAATAGCAGCTTCCTCATCACTTTGGTATCTGATGTAGAAGAGATTCAGTTACTGTTAGTTTAATTTAATTTACTTTAGATCAGCTTTTCCTGAAATTTAGTTTTCTTTTTTTTTTTTTTTTTTGACAGGCAGAGTTAGAGAGACAGAGAGAAAGGTCTTCCTTCCATTGGTTCACCCCGCAAATGGTCACTATGGCCGGCGCGCTGCGCTGATCCGAAGCCAGGAGCCAGGTGCTTCTTCCTGGTCTCCCACACGAGTACAGGGGCCCAAGCACTTGGGCCATCCTCCGCTGCCCTCCTGGGCCACAGCAGAGAGCTGGAGTGGAACAGGGGCAACCAGGACTAGAACCCGGCGCCCATATGTGATACCGGTGCCACAGGTGGAGGATTAGCCTTGTGTGCCACGGCACTGGCCCCGAAATTTAGTTTTTTGCATTTACCTAGTTGATGATGAATTCTTTTTAGTGTTCCAGCACAAAAATACAAAAATTCTACCTTTTTTGTGTGCACAAATACCCCACAAGCCCTTCCTCAGGAAAGTCTGCGCTTATACACGGCAGATACTCTGCAGTGGTGAGTGTCAGCCGTACTGGCGTCGTGTCACAGCTCACACAGGCACTGCTCCTTACTCAGAGGACAAAACTTGCGAGGGCCTGCGCTTGCTGGCTGGAGCGCTGCAGAAGCAAGGCTGGGCACCAGCAGCCCGTGGCATTGTGTGTGTGCAGCTTGTGCTGGGTTCAGAAACTTGGCCGACGGGCCAGACCCTGGAGGATTTTGGAATCTGGTTGCAAAGAAAGTACCATGTCCCAGTCTGGAGGCAGGGCAGCTGCTGGACATCAAAGAAGGTTGTGCAGAGTTCTGTGGAGCAGGTGAGGTTGGAGCTGGGCATTGAGGAATTGTAGGCCCCTCGGTCGAGCACCACAGATGAGCCCCAGGAGCTGGTGGGTACAGGCCACACACGCTGTAGTCACCCCAGACTGGAGAGAAAGTTGGGTTAATGAGCTCATTGCACCATTGCCGCCTGTGTCTCTAGGGAGGCTGTCCTGGTGTTGGAGTCGTCTAGGGAGAGTCTCCTAGCCTGTCCTGGTGTTGGAGTGTCTAGGGAGAGTCTCCTAGCCTGTCCTGGTGTTGGAGTCGTCCAGGGAGAGTCTCCTAGCCTGTCCTGGTGTTGGAGTTTCTAGGGAGAGTCTCATAGCCTGTCATGGTGTTGGAGTCGTCCAGGGAGAGTCTCCTAGCCTGTCCTGGCGCTGGACTCGTCCAGGGAGAGTCTCCTAGCCTGTCCTGGTGCTGGACTTGTCCAGGGAGAGTCTCCTAGCCTGTCCTGGCATTGGAGTCGTCCAGGGAGAGTCTCCTAGCCTGTCCTGGCGCTGGACTCGTCCAGGGAGAGTCTCCTAGTCTGTCCTGGCGTTGGAGTCGTCCAGGGAGAGTCTCCTAGCCTGTCCTGGTGTTGGAGTGTCTAGGGAGAGTCTCCTAGCCTGTCCTGGTGCTGGACTCGTCCAGGGAGAGTCTCCTAGCCTGTCCTGGTGTTGGAGTGTCTAGGGAGAGTCTCCTAGCCTGTCCTGGTGTTGGAGTCGTCCAGGGAGAGTCTCCTAGCCTGTCCTGGCGCTGGACTCGTCCAGGGAGAGTCTCCTAGCCTGTCCTGGTGCTGGACTTGTCCAGGGAGAGTCTCCTAGCCTGTCCTGGTGTTGGAGTCATCCAGGGAGAGTCTCCTAGCCTGTCCTGGTGTTGGAGTCGTCCAGGGAGAGTCTCCTAGCCTGTCCTGGTGTTGGAGTGTCTAGGGAGAGTCTCCTAGCCTGTCCTGGTGTTCGACTCGTCCAGGGAGAGTCTCCTAGCCTGTCCTGGTGTTGGACTCGTCCAGGGAGTCTCCTAGCCTGTCCTAGTGTTGGAGTCGTCCAGGGAGAGCCTCTCTTAGGCAGCATCCTCTGTTTTTCAAGCTTAAGCCTCAGTTTCTCTTAGCAGACCATCATAAATCCTGTGAACTTGACCTCTCCCCACCAACCCTATTTTTATGTTCTGTTTTTGTCTTGTTTCAGAAGCCATTAAGAAGGAGCTGCTTTGACTTTTAGTGAGCTCTTTAGTAACTACTGTATTCTGTCTCTGGTATGTGTTCTGTGTTCTACATGAATTAACTCTTTAGTCCTTACTAAGGCCCAAGATCACACAGCTCATAAAAGGTGCGTCATTGTTTAAATTCAGACACCTGGCTCAGCCTCCTTCCTGATTACTCGGGGTTCTGCCTTCATTATTTCTTTCTAGTTTTCCCTTAACTGGGAGTTCATACTTCAGTGAATGCCTACCTCTGTGTTAGCTCTTGGACAGCTGTAATGTCAATTTAAATAGGCAGTGCTCTGGTCGGAAAATCCTGAGGAGTAAGTTACTGTGTCTCCCGTGAACTTTGGGCTCCTCAGCACAGTCTTCCTAGGCCTTCTGTTGCTTCCCACAGCCCACCTTTTCATTGCTCCCCACCCCTCAGCCACCCTCCTGCCTGTGTGGTCCTGTTGGAGCCTCTGCACCAGCCTTGTTCTTGCTGTCACCACAGCCTCCCCCACCGTGGCTTTGGGGACTCGCAGTCCCAGGCAAGAGGGAAGAGAATCTGTGACGATGGGGCACTGCTGCTGACAGCCTGCTGGAACTCGCTCAGTCCCAGCCAGTCACTCACCTGAGTGACTGACAGGTGTAGCCGTGTCTACCTTCCACAACCATGGTTCAATTTAGCATCGGACTAGTAGAACCCGTGCATTGCACTCACCCCCAAAGTTGTCACTTGCCGTTCCTAGGAACATCTCAGTTAAACTGATACCTAGAACACCTGGCCCCTGGAAGCCTGCACTGTGTGTCGTGTGGCACTGACAGCCTGGAGGCAGAGGTCTGAGGCCCCTGCATCCTTCAGGCCACCTGTGTGTGACCCTATGCCAGCCAGGTGTTTGCTCTTCTGTCGGCCACCTACTTCAGCTCTAACAAACCCTACAAGACTGACGTTGTTCTAGCTGCGCGTCCCTCAGTTTGTGTGACTCCTTTGAATACTAAGTGTTTATTGAGTGCCTGCTGTGGGCCACGCCCTGTTCTAGGTGCTGGAGTATCAGAGTGCACACAGCCACGTGGCGGCCCCCAGTCTGTCAGACCCTAGGTCCACGGAGAGTGATGGGCAGCTGTGGAGAGTTGTGGTCGAGCTTGGCCTTCCTGAGAAGGCGACATGGGTAGGGACTGGATGGTCCGAGTGTGCGTGGGGCAGGGAGCAGGGAGCAGCCGCCAGCAACCCTGGAGCAGGAGCCCCACACTTTTAGATGCAGCAAGGAGGCAGGGCCAGGAGGGGGTTCTGGGGGGCTCCAGGGGGTGTTAGTGTTAGGTAGGAAGTCAGAAATGAGCTTATGTGTATGTGACAAAGGCCTAAGGCATTGACTTCCAGGTCCAGCATCTGCATCTCAAAGTCATCCCAATAACCTTCCAGGTGCAGCCCAGTATCTGCACTTCAGACATCCTGCCCGGATCCTGACCTTCCAGGGGGTTCTGCCCTTCTACCCAGTAACCATCCTTCCTCTGACGGGTGATGACACCAGCCAGGAGATGGGCTCCAGGGGGGAGGGCCAGGAGAGGGCCTGGGGTGGGGAGCTAGGCCAGGAGAGAGGAGATGGGCTTGGGGGGTGCGCGCAGGGCCAGGAGAGGGAATGAGGGGGCCTCGGGGGCAGGGATCTTTTTGTGAGGTAGCCAGCAGCCCTTGGCCTGCGCACGTGTAGGATTTAGAGCCCCGAGCGAGCCTGTCGCTGACTCCGTGCAGCAGCCTCGTGGGGAAGCAGGCTCTTCATCCCACCCGCCAGGAGAGACTGGAGCTGGGAGCTCCCGGGGGGAGGCTGCCTCCCCCACACGTGAGGAAGCCCTTGGACAGGCGCAGAAGATCTCCCTGGAGAAGGGGTGTCCGACTCCCCCGTTTCTCTGTGGCACCACCTTTCGTGAGTCACTTGGATAGCTTTTCAGTATTTATTGCCAAGTTTTTAAAAATTACTTTGTTGATCATGCAGCACAGTTTCCTTTATCGAGAGGTTTTCAAGGTAGTGACTTACTGTAAATGATTAAGAAGACTCTTAGCAAAATGAATATTGTTATTGTTGAGTTGCTTCCTTACAGCTTCTAGAACAACTCGTTTCTATGTACAAAAGTAGTTTGTAAATGATAAAGTTCTGCAAAAATAAGGTGGCCTAGTCTCTGATGACTGGTGCATCTTTTTGACATGTTAGATCCGTTTGTTATTCATTTGTTGCCCTGCTACTGTGGTTTTTTTTGTTTTTTTTGTTTTTTTGTTTTTTTGTTTTTTTTTTTTGATAGGCAGAGTGAGAGAGAGAGACAGAGAGAAAGGTCTCCCTTCCGTTGGTTCACATCCCCAAATGGCTGCCATGACCGGCGCGCTGCACTGATCCGAAGCCAGGAGCCAGGTGCTTCTCCTGGTCTCCCATGAGGGTGCAGGGCCCAAGGACCTGGGCCATCCTCCTCTGCCCTCCTGGGCCACAGCAGAGAGCTGGCCTGGAAGAGGGGCAACCGGGACAGAATCCGCCTCCCCAACCGGGACTAGAACCTGGAGTACCAGCACCACGGGCAGAGGATTAGCCTAGTGAGCCGGGCGCTGGCCCCTGCCACTGTTCTTTAAATGCAGTTAGTAATTCGCACAGGAGTAGAGCTGACGCCTTGCCTTTTGGGTCCACATGCATTCTCTCTCTGGCCCTCAGCAGACAGTGGTCTGTTGTCTTCCTGTTGTTCCCACTTCAGAGGTAAGGAGGTGGAGACTCAGAGCTTGAGAGCCTTGGCCTGGTTCAATAGCCAGCTAGTCAGAGCCAGACAAGCTCCACGGTGCCTTTCCCTCTGACCACGCGGGACCATCCCGAAGGCTTCTTGATGTTGACGTGTGGGAGAATGTAACACTTTGAAAGAGCTGGAGTGTGATTCGACGCCAGTTTCCCCGTTTTTGGGAATAACAGCTGGCTCAGTTCTGATTCTTGCATTACAATTCAGAGGAAGGGCGTGTGCTCCAGTGTGCAGAAGGGCCTGTGTCTGGTGTGACGCTCTAGTTCCAGTTTTGGTAATGCCGTGTTTCCAAGGCAATCTGCTGCTCAGAACTCGAGTTAGATGCTGGCCTTCAGGCTCGGTTATGTCACTGACGTGTTTTAGAACCCAGCTGATTGGAAATACTTTTAATTTCACCAGTTATGAATAGCCTGGTGTTAGGGGTGATCCTGAGCCACGGAGAAGCTTACTGAGGTCTTTGCATTCACGCACAGGTTAGCTGACTGCTCCGTGTGTGAGTGAGGCAGCTGTAACCAACAGTAGCCGAGCAGTGCTGCCACCCTGCAGTCCTCCCTCCCCACCCCATCTTGAACCCTTTTCCTCAGTGGGGACTGAGTGTGTTACGCAGTCACAGCCTCTTCTCTGTGGTTCCTGAGGGTGAGCACACGGTGAGGTCACGGGTGCTGAGATACCAACGTCAGATGTCATACCGTAATGCCCTGGAAGAGGACCCAGAGCCAGAAGGACACCCCTCCTCCACCCTGGACCTGTGCTTAGCCTCACTGCAGGTGCAGGCAGCCTCGTGCAGACCTTCCTGGCGGGGTGGCCCAAGGCACCTTCAGATACGGAAAGCCAGATGAGAAGCTGAGCAATAATGAAGTTTTTTAGTTTTAAGTTTGATAATGTTTCTAACCTTTTGCCACGTTCGCCTCACATGCTGACGTTGTATGCTTACATGTATGTGTACACGTGTACTGTTCTTTTCTTGAAAGCAGAGACACTACCTTCCACCAAGTGAGAGAGTCACGGCAGTGATGGGAACGTGGAGAACGGAGGTGCGTTGTGTGCATGCTCTGATGGGGAAGCAGCGTTTGTGATGACGCGAATGCTGTGACCTTGCACAGGTTTTATGCTCTGCGTTGATTTCCACACAGTAGAGAAAGCATGGTTTGATTTCTCAGGCTGGTCTGTTTCACGTAGCACAGTGATCTCTGGCTCATGCATTTTGTTGGACAGTGTTAGGGCTTCGTCCTTTTTATGGTGGAGTAGTAGTCCATCGTGCATCTTGCCCCAGGCAGCACTGCTGGACTTTGGGTTGATTCCGTATCTTCGCTGTGACGAGTGGAGCTGCTGTAAACATGGAGAGCAGATGATTCTTGCCTGTGCTGATTCCCTTTCCTTTGGCCATGTTCCCAAGGTTGGGATGGCGTGGAAGCTCTGTTGGTGGTTTTCTGAGGAATCTCCGTGCGGTTTTCTGTACCGCTTGTGCCAGGCTGCACACCCACCACCATGGCTTAGGCTGCCTTTTCCTGTTTGTAGAGCACAGTTTTCCATCTTCTCCACAGCAGCCCCAGCACCAAGCGGGAGGAAGTGCTCGAACGCTCTGTGCTGCGTGGGTGGCAGTGCCTGACTGTACTGAATCACAGACCTTCTTAATCCTTTGGTCAGACATATGAACACAGTAATTAATAAGCTTTAGGGGTCTGTTTTTAAAGATTTATTTATTTATTTGCAAGTCAGAGTTACACAGAGAGAGGAGAGGCAGAGACATAGGGAGGGAGGGAGGAAGGGAGGGGTCTTCCATCTGATGGGTCTCTTCCCAATTGGCTGTAACAGCCAGAGCTGTGCTGATCTGAAGCCAGGAGCTTCTTCTGGGTCTCCCACATGGATGCAGGGGCCCAAGCACTTGGGCCATCTTCCACTGCTGCCCCAGGAGCATTAGCAAGGAGCTGGATTGGGAGTGGAGCAGCTGGGACTCAGAACAGCTTCCACAGGCTGCAGCTTTACTCACTAGGTGCAGCGCCACATCCATGGTCTTCTTTTGTTAATCACTGACATGCAAAGTTTCCAAATATCATCATACTAAATGTAAAGCAAATTTTACTAACATCAAAAGGCATAGTGGTTTTTTTTCCTTTACAGAAAAGTTGAAAAGAATGCCTCAGACTTTAAAATGTAAATTCTAGAATTTTCCATAAAGGTTTTTCCCCCATAGTGATGGCTTAATGTTCTTCGAGGATTGAAATCAATGTTCGTGACTCAAAGCAAAATATTTTCCATGCTTTCTGCAGAATAAACTGTATAAATTGACAAATATTGTTAAATACCTACTGTATTTTATACTTTTTACTTAATTTTTATGCTTTTTTAGTGAAATTTTTAAAATACATATGTAGGTGGGTGTTTGGCACATTGGGGCTCCATATCCCATCTCAGAGTGCCCAGTTGAAGTCCCAGCTCCCCTGTTTGCAATGCAGCTTCCCGCAAAGGATTAGCACCCGGGAGGCTCCAGTACTCGGTCCCTGCCCCCACACGGCACACCCAGACTCAGTTCTAGCCAGGCTCTTGGCCCAGTTGTCGGCTGTCATCTGGTGAAGAAAGCTGTGGATGAGAGAGGTGTGTGTGTGTGTGTGTGTGTGTGTGCGGCGCGCGCGCGCGTGTGTGTTTCTCTTCCTTCACTCACTTAAACAGACAGATCATTCTCATTTTGAAGCAAATCTAAGGCATATTTCATCCAAAAATATTTCTATAAGATAAACATAAAGAAAAAGCAGAATCAAAAATCTAGTCAGTGCTCAACGTTTCCTTGATTGCCCCATGTTTCCTCTGGGTGTGGAATAGATGGAACCTGGTGAATTTGCTGTTAGCTCAGCCTCCCTGTGTGTTGTCAGTGAAAGTTGATTTCTGTTATCTGGATGTGACTGAGCGCATTTTGATGGCACTGTTTTGTTGAACCTGTCCATCCTTGGCCCCTGATTGTTGATAAGCTACTCGTTAGGATGTGGAGGCTGCTGTATGCGTACCTGTTGACTTGATGTCTGGTAAGCGTCTCAGACCACACGCAACCCAGATGAGCCTTACCTCACTCCCAGCCTGCTCGTCCCACCCTGTCCACTCACCAGGGGCCTTTCTCCCATCTACACGAGCAGTTCATCTTTGGGGGTGTTCTTAATGCTACTCTTTCTCATCCCCTATCCATTTCTTTGGCAAATCCTGATTGATTCAGTCTTGCAGTTAATCATAGTCTAACTTCCACACAACTACTCTTGTCCAGATTCACCTTGAACTACAACTGCTCCCATTGAAGGTTCTCAGGAAGCCTTCAGAGTGTGAAGGACCATGTCTCTCTGCTCCTCACTTTCTTTGTCTCTTGCTATCATTCAGAATAAAAGCCCTTACTTACCATGCACTAGGAGGTCTCAGCCTTCTGTTGCCTCAGTGGCCACAGCACCGCCTCCACTGTCCCGACCCCCACACTGCTGCCCACTGCTCCTGGAAGTCCCCCCAGATGCATGCACACCCGCTCCCTTTCCTCCTGGAAGTCTGTGAAGGGCTCCAGGTGCCTGCTCGTGTGCTGTTCTCCCTTGTAGCTCTTCCAAGTTGACAAACCACACGATCAGTCTTCTTTCTCCTCTACCTGACATTAGCTCAGTACATTGAGAGCTTTGTTCACTGCTGTAACCTCAGCACACACCATGTGCCTGGCTCATGATAGGTGTTCAGTAAATAGAATTAAAATGAACATCTTCAGTAAATTAAAGAAGGGCCTAATTCCTTTCGTTTTCTTCTTTATGATGGGGAATAATGTTCTTGATATTACTCAAGAAAAATTGCCCTTACACTTTCTTAACTATTGCTTTTAGAGATAGCTCAGTTTAGATTTAGAAATGTCAGAGTAGCTCAAACCATGGCATTGTCACCATCTTTCAGGTGCCCAGGGAATCCCATGAGGTGCTCTCCTCAGCTCTTGACCTGAAGTAGCTGCTGTTACTACCCCACTTTGTAAATAGGAAGACTGACATGCAGAAGTTGAATAATGTTTTCTAGGCCAAGGAGTGAGTAGTGGGGTCAGGGTTTGAACCAAACCTGTTCTGCTGTTCCGTGATGGCATCCCGGCAGTGTGCTGTAAGGGAGGGAAATGAAATACCTGGGCTCCACTCACATCTGTGCCATTCGTATCTGCTTTATCCTTCATCATATGCTTTTTTTTTTCTGTTACCGTTTTTCTTGAGCCATTTAAAAGCAGCTGCAGACTTGGTGCCTTTTGTAAATTTTCAGTGCATGTGTCTACAGACCGGGGGCATCATCTTCCGTAGAGCCTGCTGAACACTGAAGGTGTGCCCCATCCACGGTCCCACCAGTGGCCACTGATCGTCCCCTCCCTGACCGCCACTGCAGATTCCCATCAGGCATCACCTGTGCGTCCAGTGGTCAGGTCAGGCCCAAATCCAGGGAGGGCTGTACAGTGGGAGCATCGCGTCGGATGCCAGAAATTTAGTGTGGCATAAAGGTGGCTTTTCAGATTAAGCAGTAAGATGAAATAGTTAATAAATGTTGAAATGAAGACACACTACTTGAGCAGTGTTTCTAAAGTGTGTGTTTCAGTTCTCCTGCTGGGTCTGCAGTAGCCATGACGTCGTTGGCTCCGCCGAGCAGATGGCCCTGGCCCTGCGCCCTCGGCTTGCGCTAGCACCCCGTGCTGTCTTGCTGGTGTTCCGAGGGTCTGCAGCTAGCACCCCGCGCTGTCTCGCTGGTGTTCCGGGGGTCTGCAGCTAGCACCCCGCGCTGTCTCGCTGGTGTTCCGGGGGTCTGCAGCTAGCACCCCGCGCTGTCTCGCTGGTGTTCCGGGGGTCTGCAGCTAGCACCCCGCGCTGTCTCGCTGGTGTTCCGGGGGTCTGCAGCTAGCACCCCGCGCTGTCTCGCTGGTGTTCCGGGGGTCTGCAGCTAGCACCCCGCGCTGTCTCGCTGGTGTTCCGGGGGTCTGCAGCTAGCACCCCGCGCTGTCTCGCTGGTGTTCCGGGGGTCTGCAGCTGGAGGTTGCACGCTGTAGCATGTCCGCGCCTGTGTCTGTGCCCTCGTGCACAGCACGTCCTTGCCGTGACTCCGCTTAGACACGTGTCCACTGTTCGGCCACCGTGCTGCCACGCTTGCTTCTCTCCGTGCTGCCCCAGTCCCAGCCTGGGATTAAGTGCGGTGACGGCACAGGAGTTCTGAGCCCTGAGTGAACAAGACTGGCTCAGCGAGCTGGAGCGCCTTCACAGCTTGTGTTCTGAGACACCCTCCCCACAGCCGCTGGGTTGAGGGAGCGGATGGTGTGGGCTCAGGTTGCTGAATCTGTCTTTACTCAGGATCTGGGAGAAGTGGCTTACAAAACGCTCCTGAGTCAGAACCTGCTAGTCCATGCACTTTTCTCTTCACAGCTGAATGTTACATGTTCACAAAGAATTTTGAATTATGTGTTGGTCTCTGCTGTTTACTTTGTTTCATTTTGCTTTGGTTTTGTTATCTGTAAAAACATCTGTATTTTCAGTTGACTGCCTCATAGACCTGGGAGAGTCTCATTCTGTCTTGTTTCTATATCTAGTAGAACTCTTAGCTAAAACAGGAAATTACATTTTAAAATATTAATGTTTTTAAAACATCAATCATAGTATAAAATAAAAGTATACCAATAGTAAAATTAAAATATTGCAATTTTGTGTTTATTTTATACATGCAACTTAAAGTGTAACAAAAGTATTGAAATAATTTGTTTCTATCTTTCTCTTTCCTCCTCTTGCCTCTTTATAAAGGAGTCAGTCACTGCCAGCATAAAGTTAAGAAAGCTAGGCGCTTTCTCCCTTTGATCTTCTGTTCCCATGAACCTCCTCCTCCGGGTACTGCGCTTGGTTTGCACAGGCTCTCCTGTTAATAAGAGCACCCCAGAAGCTGACTCTAATCAGATGCTTGTTGAGTGTCGCAGCTGGAGCCTGTTTGTATTGGATGTCAGCGTGTGTGCTGTCGACTGTCCAGAAGCCAGAACTGGGTGCAGGGTTTTGTGTCTGGCCATCTTTGGGCTGCTCTCTTGAGTAGAAGACGTCTGATTTGCCTGCTGTTTGACTTTCATAGATGCATGACAGAGCAGGCCGTGGCTTCCCAGTTTCATTTGTGTCGTCTCAGAGCTTTCCCACGGGGATGTGTGTACACTGTGGCGTTCCTGACGCGGCATGCAGCTGAGTGGGGTCGCTGAGCCTGCTCCCCATGCTTTGGCCCGGTGTTCGGGGCTGCAGCCTCGTGGAAGCAGCCGTGTGGTGTGCAGAGTTTTTCAGAACAGCAGAAAGTATGTCAGTAGTCGGAATGGTCATTTCACACAACTGTTTGGAACATAATTTTTTCTGCACAAATTAAAATGGAAACCTTGCCACTGGCAGAGTGCCCACGGTTGTCAGTAGTGGGCCTGGCCTGCCTCTCCCATGGATCCTTACCTCTCCCGGCTCATTAGGATAGGCACACCAGGACTGTCCTTCCTGTATCAGAGGATGCACATTCCCTTTGAGGGAAGTAGAAGTCATTTGTCACATTCATATGTGAAGGGGTATCAAAGTAATTTTTGCTTTGTGTGGTTGAACCCAATTGCAGCTCTATAATATTCCTTTATAGCTTTGTATAATATGCTGATAGTTTAAAAGTGCTCGTAATACCCTTAAATGCAAATAAACCTGCTTACTACTGTAATCTCTCTTTTATCGTTTGAAGGAGATGGGGGAGGGGGAGGTTTTTGTTTCTCTCACACTTTGATTTGCTTGTCATTTTAATAGTGTGTTTCCCCCCTTCCCTCTTCTCTGTCCTGTCTCGCCCTCCCCCCTGCCCCCCGCCCTGTTCCCTGCTCTGCCTTTCTTTGCATGCCACCTGGATCTGCAGATGAAATTAGTGGGGACGGTAATAATTCACTTTCACATTTGCGTTACTATGAGATAAGCATTTATGGAAATAAATACAGTTCAGTGTTTCATAAAAGGCAAAATGTTGTTTTGATCCAACAGGACCAAGTAGAAAATGATGGGGGAGGGGGTCTCTTAAAATTTTTTTGACTATGACATGGTAAAGATCTCTGTTTCTTTATCACATCTTACTGGCAAATTGTACTTGCAGTCAATTTTGTGGATTCCATTATTTAACTTTATGGTTCTGGAAAGTTGTGAAAATGGTGTCGTTATCAAAGCTAGTCTTACTTAAAAATAGTCTGTGACAGAGACCCACATCTGTGTTTGCTTAGCAGCTTGCATAGATGGTCATTCTTAGTTTGGAAATGTGGTAATAGAAAAGAAAAAATAAGAAGGGAGTTTTTGAATGTCATACAAACTAAAACAGGAAATTTCACCCGTGTACATTTTTGCACTGGGATGAGGTATTGATAACTTGAGTATAATGAGCAAAGCAGTTGTGGTAAAAGATCCAAATTAAACATGTTTTTGGGAAAGTGCATGTTCTTCCTGAGATTTGAAGTCAGAAGGTTGGAGCTTCATTTCTGGGTTTATTGCATAATAATAACACATTTTTTTGAGATTTAAAAGCAAGGTATATTATTAGAGTTAAAGACCTCCAGCCAAGAATGATAGTCAGTGAACAGCGGCCCTTCGTGGGGTGCTGCCCTTGTGCAGACTCTTCACCAGCACCCTACTGCTCTGCGGGGGAAGAGGCTGTCCGCAGAGGCTGAGAGTGGACTCCAAGGCTGGGGAGACCAGTGGTCAGGTCCTAAGGTGGGGGTGTCTGCTCCTTTCCCACTGCCCATCCTGCCAAGGACTGACCAGTCGACTGCGCTGCATGAAATTGCTCTTCTCTGTGTCTTCCTTTGTAAAAGCTCTCTGAAGTGGTTGCTGTGAGGTTCACTAGGAAAGCACAGAGCCTAGATAAATGTCAACATGGGTTCTCATCACACACAGACAGAGGGCCGTCTTTTCTTCCATGTTTTCCCCAGAGTTGAATGTTCCAGTCCTATGAATTAGCCAGAGCAAGTGTAATTACCCCATCAGGAGACCACAAACTAAGGGCCATGGACCACAAAAAACCCACTTGATTTTTACTGTCCTTTGAACTCAGAATGATTTCTAGAATTTTTAATGGTCAGAAGAAAAAAATCAAAAGTATTTGTGATACTAAAATTATATGAAATTCTAATTACAATGTCCCTAAATAAAGTTTTATTGGAACATAACCTTCCTTATCCATTGTTTATGCAATCTTTTCTATAGCTCCTTAGGACAAGCTGTAATGGTAATACAAAGCTGAGAAGTTGCAACAGAGACTATTTGACCGACAAAGTCTGAAATACTTAACAGACTGGCCTTTTTCAGAAAAATTTTTGATCCCTGGTCTAGGTCCCACAGCTAAAAAGTTAAGCTGTTCTTGGCTCCTAGAGAAAAGCTTTTTCTACTGCCTAATCACAGCCTGAGTTGATGACATGTCTAAGTTCTCTAGGTTGGATAAAAACTGAAACTGATTAGTACCACTGCATCCCCAAAATGACCTGGTTACTGTAGGGAACTGAATCACAACTCTTTTCTCTGGCCTGGCTTCTTCCAGCCCCGGAGTGGCAGGGAAGTGAGCCAAGGGAACAGGTCCTCAGAGCTGCTAACATCTAATCCAGTAGCCAAGGCCACCAGGAGAAAGGGGGAGCCGAGTGGTGACAGAAGCAGGTTTTAGTGCCTGAGACCTGAGCTTGTGTGGAGCCCGCACGGTGGTCTTTCTTCACTGGTAGACCCTCCCAGACTCTGCTGACTTCCTGCTCTGAGAGACAGGGCGCGAGCCTGTAAAAATGTCACTCAGGGTGATGTTTTCCATAGTGCCTGGACTATGGCTCTCTTAACCTTGCTTTACGATGAGAACTTAGGGGGCCGGTGTGTGATGGCACAGCAGGTAACGCTGCCCTTGGGGACAGTCGCATTCCGTAGCACGGTGACTCCATGTCCAACCCAGCTTCCTGCTGCTGCCACCCTAGAGTGCAGAAGTTGGTGACCGAGAGCTTGGGTTCTTGTCACCTGTGGGGGTCTGGATGGAGCTCCTGGCTCCGCCCTGACTGTTGTGGGCGTTTGAAAAGTGAATCAGCAGATGGAAGACCTCTTTTTCTGTGTATTCCTCTCTCTCTGCCTTTCGGATAAACAGATAACTAAAGTAGAACAGGAGCTCAGTAACTTGCCTCTATTTCTCACCTTCTAGCATGTCTGTTCATCTTTTTTTGTTTTAGCATGTAATAGCAAGCCATCCAAGTTACACTATCTCCCCAACGTTTTAAAGGTCTTTTTTAAAAGCATTTATTTCTGACTATTTCAGTCTTGTACCATGCATCTTGAATTTGTCACCCAAGTGCGTAGGTGCAAATGAGCTTTTCTGTGAGCCTCCCCAAAGCACACTGTGCCTGTGCTTAAAGGAGAAACCTCCCTGATGTTCCACAGTCTGAAAGCCTAAGGTCTAGCCTCGCACACAAGTCCCTGGACACTTGGCAGCTGCTGGAGGATGGGACGGTGGTTCTCTGAAGCACAGGCTCTGTGCTGGAGGGCTGTGCTGAGTACCTACCGCCAGTGACCGCGGTTTCAGAAAGCTGCGCGTCTCCTTCAGGCCTCAGTGTGCAGCAATGCAGAGTGGTAGTGCCATCCGAAAGGACTTGGCTGCGTGTGAGATGGCAGTGTGTGCACTTGCTTGGAAACAGCATCTGGCATGTGCTAAGTTCTCAGTAGGATTGGATGGCGGCGTCATTAAATAAGAACGCAGACCTGGCTTCCTGTGTGTGTCCTGATCTCTCAACCTCTTGCCTTTTTAGTTCGTATGTTCCTTCTAGGCGTTTGCAGGTTGGGCTCTAATTGTTCATGGCCCTTGAGTAAGTGTAGCAGCACCTGTCCTGTCAGTGTCATACCATCCTATGATCCCAAAAGCCAGGAAGGAAAATATCACCAAATGAGCTTGGAGAATTGTTGGGTATTGCAAGTGAGCGCTCCTGTGAGAAGATTATGGACAGGCAGGTCTGTGTGCCTTAGCAGTGCGACTGCTCCGTAAGAACCAGCCCACACAGCCCCCTCCCAGAGGCTCTCTACTCAGCTGCCCCGGGTGTCACTGGTAGGCACTCCCAGAGGCTGTACATAGAATCCACAAACCTTCAACAAAATGCAGTACAGGCTCGCTAATGAACTAATGGAACTAATGAGCTAATGGAAATGTTTTCCACATGATTTTTTAGTCAGCATGTGCTAGAGTGAAATATATTAGTCATTCCATGTCTACTGCCTTAGAATTCTCTTAGGGGTGGATGCCTCTCCTGGAGGCTACAGCACCCAGGAGTCCCAGGCCCTCCCCTGCCAGGAGCCTTCAGCCCTCCGCAGCAGCACGCACAGACAGCAGGTGGAGTCCTCATTTCTTGGACTGCGTTCCATGCGGGGCCACTCCTCTTTGCTGGGGAAGGCTGTTCTCACTGTATGCACAATGCGCACCTGGCAGCACATGGCGGCCCCAGCCACGCGTGCTGCCCTCTGCTGGCCAGAGTCCTTGCCTCCGTCCTCTTCTCAACGTGCGTTCCCCGGGCACCCGCTCTGTGGGGCACGCGCCTGCTGCTAAAGACCTGGGTTCTGCTCCCACGTCAGACAGACAGGCAACAAGGGGACAGAATAATCCCAGTGTCAAAGGGCTTCGGGTAGCCGGACAGTGGACCAGGGAGCAGGATAAGAAAGTAGATGTGGGGAGATTAGCTTAAGGAGAGGTCTCTGAACTGGTGACACTTGGGTGACCGGAGAACTGGCTCTGAGCCAACGTGAGCTTTCGTGCATGGTAATCCCTTAGCGTAAAGTCACTGCCACAGCCGTTCTGTCATCGCTGGGCTTTCCCCCCAAACCCAACTCCTCCATTCAGTGTTTGACAGACAGAGCGAGCTGCCATCTACCGATTCACTGCCCAGATGCCCTCCACGGCTGAGGGCCAGCACGAGGAGCCGGGGATGGAATCCAGTCTCCCCTGTGGGCAGCAGGAAACAAACCACTCCGCCCATCACCTCCCAGAGTCTGCCTTGACTGGAAGCGAGTCAGGAGCCAGAACCGGGATGCGGCCGAGGCTCCCCGTCGTGGAACGCCAGCGTTCAGCTCCTTGGCTGAATGCCCTCTCCCTTCCCCCATCCCTTTTACAGTCTCCTTATTCAGGCTGCAGACATCCGTCACCCAGGACACTTGGAGTGTGGACAGGCCTGCAGGGACCCTTTGTCACCGCATCTGCCTGTGCTGGAGGCCAGTCTATAAAAACATCCGTGTATGCAATGCAGAGCCAGCGCAGGGGTGTGCAGGAGTCTTGCAGCGTGTGTACCAGGGCAGCTCAGGAAAGGAAGCGAGGCCGTGACCCTGCCCTGGCCGAGTCGCCAGGATCTTGAGGGCAGAAGGCACTTGCTATTTCCACGGAAGATGGCAGCAGAGGCGCCGGGGCTGGTGTGGAGACGCAGCGTTAGTGCAGCCGTTTTCTGAGATGAGGTAAAGCGGAGCCAGTTACATGTAGCAAAACGAAGATGCCGGGCCATGTCCACCTGTGTGACGTGCAGGGGCCTCCACTCTGTCCTTTTCGTCCATGTTTCTGTTCACAGTGTTTCGCTAAGCCAGCCTGCCAAGGCTACAGGCCTGGAAGACACACGCTTACTGTTCTGAGTATTGAGAACAAGATGAGAGAAAGAAACACAGATAGGAAAGGTTAATTTTTTAATCCTATAAGTAGTACTGTTTATAAACATGCAAGAACATACAGAGTAGCCACCTATTATAAAGCACTTGGGAATATTTATGCTTCATAAATGCTTATGGATTATTAATTTATTAACCTTACATTCTGCCCGCCAAATACACTTCCATTTTCATCACTTTTAACGAAGATTGCACATTAAGAAGTGAACTCTTGCTCTGGTAGTTGTCTACACTAAGTCATTATTCGAATGGCATTGGAGGCGGCTGCTGCTTGATGACGGCTGCTCTCTGTGTTCCCTGTCTTCTCTCTGGTCGGCTGAGGGAGGGGATAATGCAGCACAGCAGATCGGACTTGGCGCTCCGTTCTCTGGAGTCCAGCTGGCGCCACTTAGGAAAGTGCTGCCGTCCTGCGCTGACTCCGTGGGCAGTCGCAGGAGCTTTCCTTCTCCCAGGAGGGGAAGCAACAGGACTGCGTGGCTTTGCAGTATAATTGTCTCCAGATAAGTGGCGGTTGTCTTGAGGTGGGAACTATCAAAATCGGCCTGATAATATGATAGATGGTTAGTGATTCTATTACCAGAAACTAAACGGGAACATTGGAACTGCCATATCATTTTCACATGCTCGCTGCTCCCATTGGTAGCTCTTTCGTGCTTTTGACATTAACATAAAATCTTCAAATATCTAAATCAAAAGGTTACAGAAGGTAAATTCCTGTATTGCATTTTTTCAGCCCTGAACAGTTGAAATAAATTAGCCCAGTAAATCTCTTCAGAAATTGGGCTGCCATTTGTTTCCTAAAGGAAGACATTCAGATGGTGCTGTTGGATCTAATCATTACTGAAATGAGATACCAGCCTCTTTTGGAGACTCCCGTTAGACAGTAGTGTGGTTCTAAGCATGTACTTGGAGCGACTGAGGCAGAGTTTTGGGGCCAGTGCAGATTGGTTCAGTTGAGCCATGTATATAATTGTTTCATGTCCTTCTGTTTTCTACAAGGGCTTTTTGTGTTAGCCTGTTTGTTCTCTGATATCAGGCAGTGATGTCACTTCTGTCTCCATAAGTGACTCGTGGGTGAGCACACATTGGGTATGAGTGTTGAAAACTACTTCAGCGTAGCTGGGAGTTCAGGCCGATCACTTGTGCCTTTCCAAGCGCGCGGAAGGCCTGGGGGTCAGACGTCAGAGTGACCTCTGCCAATGCCTGTGTGTGCTTTCCTGCAGAGACGGACGACTATGCAGAGATCATAGATGAAGAAGACACGTACACCATGCCCTCAAGTAAGTGGACTCCCACTGGGTGCTGCCTGTGCCCCACTGCTGATGGCTGCCTGTTAACACTTCAGTGTTGTGTGTGATGCCTCACTGACTGCTGGGTAGAAAGAGTCTTAGAACTGTAGGATTTTCTGTATACGTATGCCTCCTCAATGAAGGTCAGAAGTCTGAAACTCGGGTCTCTACTCAATTCAGTGTAGTTACAGGATTTTTGTAATCTTACTTTTCTGGCTCTACAGGAATAAAACGTTTGATGGTTTTCTCTCATAGAAAATTAGTATTCTTTAAAGGTTAAATAGTGTATACATACACACAGCTGTATGCAGCGAATTGCATTTCCCAGCCAGTACAGTTAACCTCCAGCTTGAATTGCTGACCTTGGGGTAGCAGGTGGGGAGAGGGACAGAAAACTCTGAAATGGCCTTCTCCTGTGAGGCTGTCCGCTTGTTGATGGAGGATCTTGAAGCCCCGGGTATCAGAATGTGTGTCCAGGCCTCAGGTCTTGAACTGGGTGAGCCCTTACGTCTCACTTATATGTAAGAATTATAACCTAGCTTTTAAAGAGACCTCAGAAGTGGTAGGAATTTGAAATCTGAGTGTCTTGATTTCAAAAGAGCTATACATGTCTGTAAAATAAATACATGTGATATTTTCTGTGATGCGTAAGCATTTTAAGGGACACTGTCATTTGGATTCTTCTGGTTCTATTGAGAAGACGTTTTCAAAATGCAGGCAGGCTGAGCCCCTCAGGGAGCTCCGTTAGCATCAGGAAACATGAACGGAAAATAGGTGCAGTGGTTGCCAGGAGAAATTTGGAAAAGTGTTTAACCTAAGTTAATGTTTTCACTAGCTGTTTAGACATTTGTACGTTCACGTAGAGAATCTGCAGTTGTATTTGTGTGCTTGTTACTCATAGTTGAATCGTAAAAGTCCTGCACAGCTAAGTTGTATACCAGCACCACCTAAGTGAGTTACAGTATGGAATTCAGAATAGGAAATTAAACATGAAGTAACATCAAGTTAACTTGTAGATATTTAGTTCCTACTTAGACTTCTCTTTTTTTATTTGATACGATGTTTTATTTGATATGATGTTTTATCATGTTTATACTTAAAATGTGTTTAAAAGTAAAGTTAATAAAATGTACTTTCCAAGTTTGTTATTGTTAACTAACCTGTTGCTTTTAGTTATTTCTAAGCAAGGTCTTCACTTTTTCTCTCTCTTAAATGCAATACAGAAAGCTATGGAATAGATAAAGGTAACAGGATCTCTTAAAATAACTGCATCTGCTTGCGATTGCAACCTGTGGAGTGATACGGGACGTTAATGTTTCAGTTAACTTATATTTTTAAACTATTTGTCATTGGTTTACTCATACTGTTAAATCAATGAAATTGCTAGCTAAAGTGATTTTAAAGAGGAAAATACTTATCTAAATTTGGGATTGAATGATCGGTATGATTTTATAATTGGATTGCACAGGGGAATTATGAAAGATTTGGCTCTTGGTTTATTCCACTGGTGATAACACTAATGGAGTACATACAGTTTGGGGTATAGGGTGAGTTTCTCACTGAAATAAATCAAAATACCAAGTAGTCAATTGAACTAAGATTCAACCTACTCAGATCCTAGTGATTCTTTTTCTTCCCTTGTGCCTCAACAGCCTGCTAAATGATTTCCTATAAATTATAGTAATTTAATGTATTAACTTGAGGCACATGCTCTCTAAGGCAAAAAGTTTATTATGCTGATATGTTTAACCTTGATTCCACATCATCTAATTTTGAAATTAGTTTTTAGAAACTACCTCTTTAAACTCTTTTAGCTCTGTGAATAATATAGAGATAGGATTATAATGAAGTGGAAAACTCTTAAACGTTCTAAATGTAAGTTCACTCATGACACAGTTTACATTGCCTCCATATTATCGACTTAAGTTACTTTAAAAATAATTGCTTTAAATAACTGTTTTAACTTCATATATTAATACCTAAGCTAATAGTTCTTAATAATTAAGCATACAATTTAATAATTGGACCAATTATACAGAAAGCTACCAAATAGATATAAAATAAATCAGACTTCTTGGAACTCCTAAGAACAACATGAAAAACAATCTGCTTTTTATAGAATTATCATTTTGGTAGTTTGTCCAGTGCCAAAACTGATAAATGAATTCCTTTTGAATTACACGGTTTAAGAGAATTCCACGCTGTTTCAAGCATTTTCCTAGATTTGTGTACCTCAGATGAAGTGTTTGCTCATGGATGACAGTGAAATGAAAGTGTCAAGTATGCATTTACTTCTGCATTGAGGCCACTGTGCTGTGGTGCTGACTGACATGTGGATCATGTTTTGCAGCCAGGGATTATGAAATTCAAAGAGACAGAATAGAACTTGGACGGTGTATTGGAGAAGGCCAGTTTGGAGATGTACATCAAGGAGTATATATGAGTCCAGTAAGTCCTTTAAGAACCTCCAAAATCCAGTCTGATTCTGACCGTTTACATTTAAATTCCTCATTCGAAATCATGAGTCCGTAGTTCTCGGGATTTTCAGTTATCTTCTATGAAGCTCATCAGATGTGTCAACTTTGTGTATCTGTAAGCCCCTCAGAATGACAAGTTACCTCCTCCAGGGCTGAGTGAAACCTTCCTGTGTCGTCAGTAGTAGCCTGCAGTAGGTGACTGTTGCAATGAGCTGACCAGAGTTGAGAAGGTAGCCAGTGTTCACACTTGGCTGTGTTTTCAAGTGAAGAATTTTAATTTACCCTCCAAGAGATTAAATTTCAGTCTTTTTTTTTTTTAATTACATTTTTTAAAGATTTACTTACTTGAAAGCAAGGTTACAGAGAGAGACACCTTCTATTCTCTGGTTCACTCCCCAAATGACTGCAACGGCCAGAGCTATGCCAGGCCGAAGCCAGGAGCCTGGGACTTCTTCTGGGTCTCTCATGTGGGCGTAGTGGCCCAAACACTTGGGCCATCTTCCGGTGCTTTCCCAGGCCACAGCAGAGAGCTGGATCAGAAGTGGAGCAGCCGAGACTCAAACCGGCGCCCATATGGGATGCCAGCGCTGCAGGCAGCTCCTATACCCGTCATAGCGCTGGTTCCACACCTGAGTGTTCTAAAAGTCCATGCCTTTCAGCGTGCGCACAGACGTGTGTAGCCACCCTTACTGTCAGTTCCAGAGCATTATCTTGACTTCCTGGTACTCGGTAGCTGCCCTCCCCTTCAACCCCTGGCAACCATTCCTCTGCTCCCCATCTCTGTCAGTTTACTCTGGACGTGTTATTGACAGAGTCGTGTCTTTGCGGCCTTCTGTGACTGACTTCTCTCACCTAACACCGTGCTCCAAGGCTCCTTGTGTGGGAGGCGTGGCAGTTCTTCATTACTGTTGATTGCAGAACAGTGTTAGCACAGCGCCTCCTATCCGTTCATCAGTTAGTGGGTGTTTGGGTTGTTCCTACCTTTATGTTAATAGAACACTACTGTGAGGTTTTGTGTGAATATATGTCTTCCATTCTCTTTTGTCTGTAGCTGGGAATAGAATTGCTCTGTCATATCGTAACCGTTCAACATTTTTGAGGAACTGTCAAAACGAATTTCCAGGCTAGACCATTTTACATTCCTAGCAGTGTGTATAAAAGTGCCACTCTCTGGGCCAGTGCTGTGGCATAGTGGGCTAAGCTCCACCTGCGGCGCCAGAATCCCATATAGATGGCAGTTAATGTACTGGCTGTTCCTCTGCCAGTCCAGCTCTCTGCTGTGTCCTGGGAAAGCAGCTGAAGATGGCCCATGTGCTTGGAATCCTGTACCCACGTGGGAGACCAGGAGGAAGCTCCTGGATCCTGGCTTTGGATCAACCCCCCTCTGGCTATTGTGGCCATTTGGGGAGTGAGCCAACGGACGGAAGACCTTTCTGTCTACAACTCTGCCTCTCAAATAAATAAATAAAATCTTTAAAAATAAATAAAGAAGTGCCACTGTCTTCACTTTTTCACCAACCTCTGATACTGTGTGTCTTTGCTGGTTAGCTTAGGTTTTTTGTTTGTTTGTTTAGATTTGTTTTGAAAGAGTTCTAGAGACAGAGGAGAGACACACACAGAGAGAGAGATCTTCCTTTAGCTGATTCACTCCTCAAATGGCTGTCATGGCTGAGGTTGGACTAGGCCAGAGCCAGGAGCTTCCTCCAGGTCTCCCATGTGAGTGCAGGGGCCCAAGGACTTGGGCCATCTTCCACTGTTTTCCCAGACACATTATCAGGGAGCTGGATCAGAAACAGAGCAGCAGGGACTCAAACCGGCACCCATATGTGATGCCAGAACTGTAGATGGCTGTTTAACCCATGGTGCGACAGCGCTGGCCCCGAAGTTAGGATTTTTACGGTGACCTTTTACAATAATAGTATATAATTGCTCAAGGACCTTTTTTATTTGAGAGGCAGAAAGTCAAGAGATAGACAAAGAGAGAGAGTTCCTTCCGATGCGCTCCACTGGTTATTGCTGAGCCTGGGTCAAAACCACGAGCCAGGAGTACAGTCCAGGTCTCCCATGAAGGTGGCAAGAACCCTCCGTTTCCCAGGAGCTACCTTGGCAGGACACAGGCGTCAGGAGCCAGAGCCAGGTACTCCAGTGTGGGATGTGGCTGTCTTAACCACTAGGCTAAAGGCCCCTGCAAACCTGAAATCAGGCTAATAGCACTCACGCGGAGACAGCACTGTTGAAGGCGCGGGCCACAGATCATTGACCATTGTTCAATACACTTTGGATACGCAAATTGTTTTTTTCTCAATAATGCCATATCTGTCTTTTTAAGTATCCTTTATGCATACCAAAATGAACATTACTTTTAGAGCCAAAAGGAGAAGTTTAAAAGAAAATTAGACACAGCAGATAATTGCTACCACATAACCAAATTAGAAATTTGGGTTGTTTTTTTTTTGTTTATCAATATATTTATTTGAAAGCCACAGTTAGAGAGAGAGAGAGAGAGAGAGAGAGAGAGAACTTCCATTTGCTGCGCTCCAGATGGCCACAACGGCTGGAGCTGGGCCCTTCTGAAGCCAGGAGCTTCTTGGGAATCTTTGCTGAGGCCAGCTGCCTCTGCTTCCCCAGGCTCATTAGCAGAGAGCTGGCTTGGAGGTGGAGGTGGAGCAGTTGGGACTGAAGCCAGCACCCACATGGGATGGCAGCATTGTAGGTGGCGGGTTTACGGCTGCACTGGCGCGGAGAGTCTGGTGTTTCGAGCTCTGGTGTGAAGGCCTTTGCTCTGTGCTCACATCAAGTTGGACAATCTGTTGCATGCTTTTAGCTACGGTTTAACCTTCCTTCGATTGTTTCTTCTCCATCTGTGTTCTCATTCTGTTAACTCTTGCTTTTTAAGGAAAAATGCATTGCAGTGGTCACTCGACCTGCCCTTGGAGAAAGACCTAAACTCCCACCTGGCTGTGCCTGCCTGAAAAGTACAGGGCAATGGGGCTTCTGTCTGCGTGGCTGGAGTCGCAGCAGCCCTGAGCCTGTGGCCCACGTTGCTCACAGCCAGCATCCTGTAGCTCAGAGTGCAGTTCTTTGCTGATGTCACACGTCATAGCCGGGCTGGTGGACCACATTTCGTTCACTCTTTTTTTTTTTTTTTTTTTTTGACAGGCAGAGTGGACAGTGAGAGAGAGAGACAGAGAGAAAGGTCTTCCTTTGCCGTTGGTTCACCCTCCAATGGCTGCCGCGGACGGCACGCTGCGGCCGGCGCACCGCGCTCATCCAATGGCAGGAGCCAGGTGCTAGGTGCTTTGTCCTGGTCTCCCATGGGGTGCAGGGCCCAAGCACCTGGGCCATCCTCCACTGCACTCCTGGGCCACAGCAGAGAGCTGGCCTGGAAGAGGGGCAACCGGGACAGAATCCGGCGCCCCGACCGGGACTAGAACCCAGTGTGCCGGCACCGCAAGGCAGAGGATTAGCCTGTTGAGCCACGGCGCCGGCCCTTCATTCACTCTTTACACATTCCATGTGTGTTGTGGAAGTGCCAGAGGATTTTATTTATTATTTTTCTTTTGCGAGAGAGGGAAGGAGGGAGGGTTAGAGGCTGTGCCGACAGGCTCCTGTTGCCGTGTTAACTCCTCAGATCTGTCTGCAGTGGCCAGGGTCCATCTGGAGCTGATGCTGATGCTGATGCTGGGAGCCAGGGTCTCGGTCTGGGCCTCCCTCGTGGTTGGCAGGGACCCCGCTGTTGGAGCCAGCACTGTGGCCTGCCAGTCCTGCATTAGCAGGGAGCTGGAGTCATGACTGGAGCCAAATACTGAGCCCAGGCGTCCAGCATGGAACGCCGGTGAGCGGTTTAACTGTGAGGCCAACCTGCTACCCCGAGGACTTGTTTTTAATGTCCATAATGTAGCATTAGCTACATAGTGATTAAATGAATCCCTACCCCTTGAAAAACACCAGGGCTCACATTTTGTGGAATATCTTTGTGATGTGTGTGGTATTGTGTATATGTCTATCGTGAGCGTGTGTGTTAGTGGGAATTCTACTTTACAGTACAAAGCAACTGTCATTCCTCTCGGTGCTTATATGTGAGTGGATCCTTCTCCAGATGATGTGCTCGAGTGTTCTAGAAAACCAACTGGTTCATCATTGATTCTTAGTGGTTACTTCACATGCCCCTCAGCTTTAGCTTACGATTTGTTACTTTGTAATTCGTTAAAATTTCTTGCCCAGTTATTTTTCAGTTCCCCACTGTGTGACAAGAGCTGTTTTTTTTTTTTTTTTTTTTGACAGGCAGAGTGGACAGTGAGAGAGAGAGACAGAGAGAAAGGTCTTCCTTTGCCGTTGGTTCACCCTCCAATGGCCGCCGCGGCCAGCGCACTGCAGCCAGCGCGCCATGGCCGGCACACTGCACTGATCCGAAGGCAGGAGCCAGGTGCTTTTCCTGGTCTCCCATGGGGTGCAGGGCCCAAGCACTTGGGCCATCCTCCACTGCACTCCCTGGCCACAGCAGAGAGCTGGTCTGGAAGAGGGGCAACCAGGACAGAATCCTGTGCCCCAACCGGGACTAGAACCCAGTGTGCCGGTGCCGCAAGGCAGATGATTAGCCTATTGAGCCGCGTCGCCGGCCTGTCTATATGTTTTAACATTCAGTTATGTATAAAATTATATTTATGGGTGCTGGTGCCGTAGCACAGCAGGTTAAAGACCCAGTCTGAAGTGTCAGCATCCCATTTGGGCACCGGTTTGTGTCCCAGCTGCTCCACTTCCAATCCAGCTCTCTGTGGATCCAGCTGTGGCCTCGGGAAGGCAGTGGAGGATGGCCCAGGGCCTTGAGCTCCTGCACCCATGTGAGAGACCCGTAAGAGGCTCCTGGCTTCATATCAGCTCAGCTCTGGCCATTAGGGGAGTAAACCAGTGGACTGAAGATCTCTCTCCCACTGTCTTTCTCTCTATGTCTCTACCTCTCTCTGTAACTGCCTTTCAAATAAATAAAATAAATCTTTAAAAAATAAAATTAGATTTATAATGTGAGAGATTATAGTAAATGAATATTAGAGGTATAAATAAATGAATAATACTTGGGAATTACGGAAAGTTACGAAGAAAGAAATAGGATAGAGTGAAGGGTTGGGTGAGTGGGTACTATTGGTTTTTTGTTGTTGTTGTTTTTTCTAAGATTTATCTGTTTATTTGAAAAAGCCACAAAGATAAAAGGAAGACAGAGATCTTCCATCTGCTGTTTCGCTCCCCAAATGGCCATGATGGCTGGAGCTGGGCCATTCCAAAGCTGGGAGCCAGGAGCTTCTTCCAGGTTTCCCACGTGGGTGCAGGGGCCTAAGTACTTGGGCCATCTTCCACTGCCTTCCCAGGCTCATCAGCAAGGAACTGGACTGGAAGTAGAGCAGCTGGGACTCAAACCAGCACCCATGTAGGATGCTGTCGCTGCAGGCTGCAGCTCCACCTGCTGCACCAGTGCTGGCTCCAGGGGTGCTGTTTTGGACAGGGTGGTCAGGGAAGGCCTCTAGACAGGGACCTCAGTGCAGGATCTGAGGAGAGTGCCCAGGCAGGCAGAACAGGTGGAGTTGAGAGGTGAGGGCCCAAGTCCACCTTGCTGTTAGGACTGCAGCAGAGTGTGCAGAAGCCGCTGGATCGGGGCCTGGTGATGGAGGCCGTGAGGATCTAGCAGGGGAGGGTTGGGCTCTGGATGTATGCTGTAGCCAGGAGTAATAGGACCTGTCCTCAAATTGTTGGACGTGAGGGGAGAGGAATAGAAGAATCAAAACTGGCGTCTGGACTGTCCCCCGTGAGCAGCTGTGTAAATCCAGTTTCTTTAACTGACAAGGAGAAAAGTGTGCAGGAAACACGCTGTGGTACCTGAGTCTTCTCCTGATAGGCGGAACCAATGGGATCTGTAGGGATAAAGGAGAGATACTTACTTGTTAAAATTAATTTTATTTACTTGAAGGGCAGAGTTACAGAGAGAGAGAGAGAGAGAGAGAGAGAGAAATCTTTGTCCATGGTTCTACTCCCCAGGTGGCCACAGTGACAGGGGCTGGTCCAGGCTGAAGCCAGCTCTCACCTGGGTGGCAGGCGCCCACGCGCTTGGGCCTCTTCCTCTATTTCCCAAGCACATGAGCAGGAAGCTGGATCGGAAAGGAGCAGCCTTTGCTCAAGCTGGTACTTCCGAGATGCCAGTGTCGCAGGAGGCTGTTTAACCTGCTGCGCCATGACTAGCCCTGAGTCTTAAAAAAAAAGAAAAGATTGATTTTATTTGAAAGGCAAATGGGGCCATCGCTGTGGCACAGTGGGTTAACGCCCTGGCCTGAAGCACCTGCATCCCATATGGGCGCCAGTTCTAGTCCCAACTGCTCCACTTCCGATCCAGCTCTCTGCTATGGCCTGGGAAGACAGTAGAAGATGGCCCAAGTCCTTGGGCCCCTGCACCCACGTGGGAGACCTGGAAGAAGCTCCTGGCTTCGGATCAGCGCAGCTCCGGCTGTTGCAGCCAACTAGGGAGGGAACCATCAATGGAAAACCTCTCTCCCTCTCTCTCTCCCTCTCCCTCTCCCTCTCCTTCTCTGGGTAACTCTGACTTTCAAACAAGTAAATAAATCTTTAAAAATAAGGAAGGAAGGAAGGAAGGCAAAGTCACAGAAAAAGAGAGCGAGATCTTCTTTTTGCTGTTTTACTGCCTAAATGGCCACAGCAGTTAGGACTGGGCCAGGCTGAAGCCAGGAGCCTGAGTCTCCATGCAGGTCTCCCGTGTGGGTGACAGGGCCATCTTCTGCTGCCTTCCCAGGTGCATTAACAGGGAGCTGGATCAGAAGTGAAGCAGCCAGGTCCAGAACCATCATTCGTATGGGATGCCAGCGTCACAGACAGCAGCTTAACCCACTGCATCCTGACGCTGGACCTGAGACATTAATTATAAGGAATTGATGTTTATGGTTATGGAGGCTGCCAAGGCCCAGGATCTGCGTTTGGCAAGCCCGGAGCCACAGGAGAGCCATAGGTTCAAGTCTGAAAGGAGAAAAGCCATGGCTCCGGCCTGCTCATGTGGGGAGGGCAGTATGCTCACTCAGCACGATGACTAAGTGATGAGCTCAGCCAGAGTCCACCTTGTGGGGACAGCCAGGACAGTGTTGGGCTATGTGTCGGAGCACCTCATTGGCTGATGAAGTGGGACAGCCAGGACAGTGTTGGGCCACGTGTCTGAGCACCTCATTGCCTGAAGTGGGCACGTAAAATTCACCCTGTGTTGGGACACCAGGAGTTCCATCCTATTCATATCAAATTTAAAGTAGCTTTTCCATATCCATATTGAGGCAAGGAATAGATAAATCTGGTTGAAAGGAAGTATCAGGATTGGAGATACTGATCTGAAATTCTATGTACCAGGGTACTTCAAAATGTTCACGGTAAGTGGAATTTAAAAGATAAGTTTAATATGACTGCAAAAAAAAAAAAAACTGAATCGCATACATAGTTTTTCCATAATACAGTTTCCATGGAGATTTTGAAGATGTGTTTATCAGTGGTACGTGAGCTCCTTCTCACGCAGGAGTTAACTGACACTGGAGGTGGGCCCTGGCCTGAGCCCTGGGCATTCCACATTGAGGAGATGAGAATGTCTTCCCTGATGCCAGTCTCTCCTGACTGTGGCCGATCCTTCTTACAGTTTCACCGCAGGTGCCCTATCGAGCCAGATCTTGGGACAAGTGGTAGCCCTGTCCTGACTGAATGGGTACTGTGGTACCAAGCGGCTGCCACAGCCTACTGCCTGTTCGCATTTACAGCCAAGACAGTACCTTGTACAGAAGGAGCCGGACACCTCCTTGCGAGTTGACTTTGGGCAGCCGCATAGCTTTTCCCTGCAGTGTGTATCCTGTGCCTTGCTCGTGTTTGTTCGGAAGAATACGATAGCGCTGATGCGTCTAGCCACATGAGGTCATCTGTATTAAGCAGTGAAGCGTTCAAAACCTATGGGGTGAACTAAAGACAGGGATGGTCCTGCTGGAGACGGAACGGCTCAGTGCTCCTCACCCCTGTCTGATGCTAACACCACGTGGCCACTCCCAGAGAAAGAAGAGGGGGAGCAAGAGTGAAACACACGCGCACCCTGCAGTGTCGTCTTCTCCCCGAGCTCCGGCATGCTCGGAGTCGCGGCCTAGCCTCAGTCGAGGTTGTGTGTTTCTGAAGCCTCTGCCACTCCGTACCCCTCCCTCTCTCTCTGCATTTTTGATCTTTCATGCTTGCTTCCCTCGTGTTCTGCCAATAGAAGACTGGTGTGCCTTGCAGAACGCGAGGGCTCTGCCAGCCGGCGTCCCCGTGGCGTCCTGTCGATTTGCTCAGAATGGCGGTTTACGTGCCATTTCTAAAGCCTTCGGGTCCTAGCACAGTAGCACAGTCCATTCTCGTGGCTTTGCCTGCCTTGCTGGTCGCCCTCCTTCCTGGTCTCCTTCGTCCTCGTCCCCTCTTCCTGCCGAGCTCCAAAGCAGGCGCCATGGCCTCTCTGTCGTCTGGGGTGACTTGGCTTTCCCCACGGGCTGTTCTTCTTCCCGATTTCAGCTCAGACTTCTTCCCTGCACTCCAGTCTCAGAATCTACTGCTCATTCCACCCGTGGGATTTGATTGTCTCAGTGACATCTCAAGTCTGTCACAGCCAACACAGAGCTTCTGACCTTTCCCTTCAACTTGCTGGTTTCTCTGGCCCAAACCCACTCTCCAGGAACCACGTGTGCCCACTTCAGAGCGCGCCCCGAATCCCAGCCCTTCCCCCTCCCTCCTGCGCTCCACGCCTGTTCCGTCTGCCCTCGTCTGCCAGCTGGGCTGCTGTGAAAGCTGCCCGCAGGGCGCCCCACGCCTGCGCCTGTCTCACTGCGGCCTCCCTCGGCCCACAGCCAGAGCTCCTCACAGCAGGTCAGGCCCTGATGCCCCTCTGCCCAGGCCCGCCGTGGCTGCTCAGCCGGCTAGCTTTGAAGCTGCCGCTTTGTACTGGCATGTGGGACCCCCGTGGGCCCCGGCCTTCACACACTGCGCAGGCACACATTGTCCACTCCTGTCCCTGTCCCCATCACCCCTCACCTTCTCGCGTGTTTGGTAATTGACAGTGTCAGCTGTCCGCGCCCTTGGCCAGGATGTGAGCCTGACCAGAAGCTTTGGTGGCCACTGATTATCAAAAGTGCTGCCATGACGTAGATACATGCAGAGACCCTTTGTGGATAGGTGTAACATACGTGTCCATCTTTCTCTGGGTTTGAAGTATTCCCCTCAATCTTTCAGGATTTTGGAGTCCTGATACTGTCTGGTCCAGAGTTCATATAGTCTGAAAGCAACAACTTTTCATGAATGTACCCACTGATTATTCTGGAGAACTTTGTCCGTGTGTGTGTGTGATTCTGTAACTTTCCTGACACAGGAGAATCCAGCTTTGGCGGTTGCAATTAAAACGTGCAAAAACTGTACCTCGGACAGCGTGAGAGAGAAATTTCTTCAAGAAGCCTGTAAGTTTCTAGAATTTCTGTGCGACTCCATTTGATTTTTCATCTTTGAAATCAAAATGTCTGTGAAGAAGTAAGGAAAATAACACTTTGACCTTTATGAGACCACTACCTCTGTTGTTAGTTTGCTTTGCAGATCGTCTAAGTTGGTGCAGGCGCATCTTGATGTCTCCCAGGTAAATCCTGGTGTTCTGCAGATAGATAGATTTGCTTTCCCTCTATACTTTGATGCCTGTACCATGAAGCCTCTTGTACTGGGCTGGTGGCCATGTATAACTGGTCCTAGTCCTGGGGATACATCGGTGAGCGAGACCAGTTCTTCCTGCCCTGCTGGATCTCACAGACAACTGAGCGAATAAGGACTCTGGCCCTAGGCCAACTGCAGAGCCAGAAATACGCACTGAGAAAGAGAGCTCAGGAGAGACTCCCGGTCACTCCAGGTAACTGCAGCGCGTAGTGATCGGCTCCGCTGCGTCTCCCTGCTCCTGGGTTGTGCAGCCCGGGAAGCAGCTCTCATGGGTTAGTTGAATGCAATGACGTCTTCTCTCCTCGCTGTGTGTGCTGGAGAACAAGGCTGAGTCTGCCCTCTTACACCCATGATGCTCTTCCCTCCTGGCCTCAAGCAGTGAGGCTTCTGCTCTCCGGGGGCCTCGGCGTAGATGTCACTTCCTTGCAGGGCCCTTTGCTGAGCCCACAGTCAGAGGAGGCTCCCCTCCCTATCTCTGTCACAGGACAGCCTTCTTTCCCTTCCCCGGCAGCATAGTCAACACAGTGTCTACTAATGAGAGTGGCACTGAGCTCCACAGACAAGGGCTGCCTGCTCTGCCCACCTCTGCACACCCAGGGCCCAAACCGTGCTGAGCACTCAGTAGACCTGTTGTCACTAGGCGTCCTTTATTACATGACATCAGATGCACACCTTCTGCTGAGCCAGTAGATTTTACTGTCACATAGAAGGTCCTGTTGTGACTTCATCACTTAGGTCCTAACTATTTTCAGTCCTGTTCCTGAATCTGACTCAAGTGCAAGACAAAGCCTGGTCAGTGCCGTGTTTGTGTTTATCCTTTTAAGGTGTAGTTACTTGAAAGGCAGAGTGACAGAGGGAGCGACAGAGAAAGAAAGAAATCTTGAACCCACTGTCCGTAACAGCTAGGACTAGGTCAGCCTGAAGCCAGGAGCAAGGAACTCCATCCAGGTTTCCCATGTTTGAGCAAAGACCCAAGCACTTGGGCCGTCTTCTGCTTCTTCCCAGACATGTTAGCAGAGACCTGGGTCAGACGCCAAGGAGCCAGGACTCCAAATGGCACTCTGATTCGGCGTCTCTAGTGGCAGCTTAACCTATTATGCCATAAAACCTGCCCCATTTCCAGTGCTGTTTCTACAAAGCATGTAGGTTCAACAAACACAGACCTCAGCAGTGATTGGTACCTGTCTGCTGCCATACTGTTGGTGGGATTCTTGTATGTTATGTATTTTCAAAAATGCAAGTTTTAAAAATCTTCTGCAATTATTCTGAGTAGCTACTGTATTGTTATTTTGTAGGATTCTAGAATCATCAATACAGAACCAATTATATAGTAGGAGTAGTTAGGTCAGACTAAGCTTATTTTGTTCTTTAAGGCTTAGTCAGCTACAATTTCAGGTAAGTGTGATAGATTAGTATCTGCACTTCTTCTAGACTTTCACAGTCTATGCACAAGAGAGGCAGTATCGCCTCGAAGTGGCCTACTTTGGGGATTGTCAGGCTTTTTCTGTAAGGGGTGATGTAGTGAGTACCTCTGGCTCTGCAGGCCGCACGTCTCTGCTGTGCTGTGCTGTGGAGACACCCATGGGCAGGATCAAAGCAGAGAGCAAGGCTGTGCCAGTAAGACTTCATGTCCAGAAGCAGGTGGCTGCACCGGGCTCAGCCTCCTCTAGACAGGAGCAGGTGCTCATGCTTTCGCTAGACAGTTCTGTGTGACCATGGGACTCTCTTAGCACTCTGCTGGTGGTGGTAGTAATCCTTTCAGAGGAAATATAAAATATCTGACCACATCAAACTAAACACTAAACTAAAAATATCACTAATAGTAAATTGAAAATAAAGGTAAATATATTGGGGGCCTGATGTTTATCACAGATTCTTAAGCAGTGAATATGACAAATGAAATTAATTATTTTAATTTTTTATGCTGGGTATTTACATTTTTCCTTTTTTTTAAAAAAAAAAAGATTTATTTATTTGAAAAGCAGAGTTAAAGAGATATCATCTATCTGCTGATTCACTTTGGAAACAGCCCAGACAGCCAGAGCTGGGCTAGGCCACTGGAATTCTGTCAAGGCCTCCTATGTGGGTGCAGGAGCCCAAGCACGCGGGCCATCTGCTGCTGCTTTCCCAGACACATTAGCCAGGTGCTGGATTGTCGGTGAAGCAGCCGAGACACAAATGGCGCCTATATGGGCTACTGGTGTCACAGACGGCGACTGAACCTGCTGAGCCACAATGCCAGCCCCACTGTTTTTCCTTTTGGTTTAAAGAAAACCTGGCAGGCCTATTCTTAGTAAGAGGGAAAGTGCAACAAAGAAACAGGAAACTCAAGGGTTAGGGGTTTGAGGTGAGTGAAGGAGGCAGGTGGTCTTTGGGAGCTGACGGTTCTGTGGTTCCCAGGACGAGGGCAGAGACAGCTACTTCCAGGCCATCTCATAGGGTTCCATGCTTGAAATGGGCATCTCTGACATAGATCCACGCAGCAGCAGTGAGCCTTGCAGGCTGTGTGGTCTAAAGAAGACACAGGAAGAGTGAGGGTGTGGCCCTCAGGTTTCCCAAGACCTTCACCTGGAAGTCATTCTAAATGTTTTTTTTTTTTTCCCAGAAGAATAAGCAGGAAAAAATATAAAATAAATTAATAATGTTATTAATTAGTCAGGAGCCAGTATGATTTACACTGATGTCAACAGAGAATTCCATAAACGTAAAGGGGAGAAGAAATTCTGAAGTGAATTTTAAAGTGCAAAAATATATTTTAGTTTGCTCACATATAGCTAAGTTGTGTTCTCACAGATAGGATGAGTATGCATTGCTGGCAGTTTGTCACAGCTCGGAAGGTGTAAGGTAGAGAGATGAGTGAGCGACGAGGAGGACCTGTGGTTTTGCACAGTATCCCTTGACACTGTTTTATAACCCGATGATCACCTTACGTGTTGAGGACAGGAAGAGGAGCCCTCTGCTGGCAGTCCCTGTGTGGCCTGATGACTTTTCCCACTCCAGTGGTCTGTGAAACCAGGAGCCTTTGGAACCACTGCTTAGGTCACCTTTAAAGTCGCTCCAGTGTTGAGGTCCTGTGCTGCTGGGAAGGTTGCCCCATCTTAGCCCTGATACAAGAAGCTATATTCACACAGCACCACAGGGACATGCCCTCCTTGTGAGACACAGAAGGCAGCAGAGGGCGCTCTGGACGTGGTGGGCCTCACACCGTCTTTAAGGCCCTGGAAGCATCCAGGCCACGGTGCTGTGTGCAGACCTGCTTAGAGTCGAGCTGCAGACACCTCGAGCGAGCCTCATGGACGTGGGGGACTGGCCCCGTCACTGGGGTCCCCGCGCCCAGGAAGCTCCTCCTCTGGCCTCCTTCCCTGCAGCGTCCCAGTTGATAGAACGCTACCTGCAGGTGCGTCCCACACTCCGGCTTTCCTGGGTCCCCAGAGGAAGCTGGGAGCACCAGCCCCAAGTCCAGTTTGACTGTAGTGGGAAACTTCTCTTAACCCTGTAGTCACGCATGATCTCCCCTGGGAAACTGCCGAAGAGTTTACTGTACCGGTTACCTTGTGCCTCACCAATGTGATGTGCCTCTTGTGCTAGTTTATGCCAGTTTAGACTGACTTAGGAATTGAGTTCAGAGTTCCGTACCCTCAGCTTTGGACGTCGATTGAACTAATATTGAGAATGTGGAACTTTTCCAAAGAGTGACTGTGGACAACCTTCCCCCTAGTAACCATGCGTCAGTTTGACCATCCTCATATTGTGAAGCTCATTGGAGTCATCACAGAGAATCCCGTCTGGATAATCATGGAGCTGTGCACGCTGGGAGAGGTATTGTGATCTGCGGGCCTCACCTTCCCTCTGGGCACGGCCGCGCCAGCAGCCTCTGCTTCGGAGTGCTGTGGCCTGCGGCTGGTGTTTGATGTCTGCCTGAGGGAAAAGTGCACAGTGTGCCTCTCGTGGTTCCAGGCGAGGTCTGCTTTGGGGTGGATGCTGTGCTTTTGGTCAGGGAGTAGGGCTGTGAGTGTCTTCATCGCTAAATTCCCCTATACCTCCTCACTCGGCGCCTGCAGGACCAGGCCCGTCAGGACTGAGTAGACACTGCCTTTTTCTCTCTGGGCCAACATCTAAAGAACTAGCCCAGTGGTTTCAGGATAAAAGAAGCGATGTTGGTGGAGTTTGGGCTAATTAATTTATTTAAATTAATGTAGTGAGATCTAACCAGTTCTTAATCTTTTTGAGAATTCACTTTGTAATATACTTCAGACCAGTCGATAATTAGTCACAGTTTCTTTGGAATAGTGAGTAAGAGTTTGCAGAGCCCTCTCTGACTGTCTCCACTAGCAGCAACTCCTAGTGCAGCATCATCCCCCGGAATCTTGGTGGCACTGTGCCCTGGTGCCTCGCCCCCACCTGCTGAGCCAGACCTGCAGGCCAGAGACACCCGTCCCCTCTGCCCTGCCCCTCCAAACCAGACGGAGTGTGGAGTGTCTGTGTATTTGGTTCACAGTATTTTTCTACAGTTGCTTTTGGAAAGTTGGCTTATTCTTCTGGTTTAAAAGCCCATTGCTAAGTATTTTTCCTTTGTTGAGATATTTTTGCAGAGTCAGGGTATTGATAAATTCTCGTCTCCTTCTTTTGGCCATGTTAGCATTGAGCTTGAGGTGTCAGTGCTGGAAGGGACAAACAAGCCCAGTGGGATAGGTACCGGGCATGTACCTTGTTACGGTGCTGCTCCTAAACCTCCACTGTGGGGGGCCTCTGCTTTCTCGTCCTCCGCCTTAAATTACCTCACCCCCCTCCCGGAGACACGGTGAGGCTTGGAGTGGCAATAAACTGACTGTGAGTGGATATGGAGCTAACCTGAATGGGATCTAGCTAACCAGCTAGACCTTTCTGTTTTGTAACTAGCATTATCTAGCAATACTTTTTTAAAATTGTTTATTTGAAAAGCAGTGACATGGAGAGAATTCTTTCTTTCTCTGGTTAACTTTCCAAATGCTCACGACCACCAGAGCATGTGGGGCCAGGAACAAGGTGGGAGCCGGGAAGTCCAGGTCTCCTTCCTGGGTGACAGGAGCCCAGGGACTTGGGCCACCATCTGCTGCCTGCTAGGGTGCGCATCAGCTGGAAGCTGGCTGGGAGGTGGAGGTGTGACTCCACGCCTGGGGACGCTAAGGGCGTGCGCACCCACGTGGCCGCCTGCACTGTGCACCTAGTCCCCCCGGCAGCAGGACTTCATACTGTACTTTTATTCGCTCTCTTGAAGCCCATTTTCCCTGTAATTTTTCAAGAAATTTGTCTATAAAGATTCTAATTTTACGTTAGGATTTCAAATAAAGTAAGATATCCATAATTTCTGAATTAAAATGTTCCATTCATTATTACACTTTTTTTGTTTTGAGAGAATTAAAGCCATTCTACTGTAAAAATGCATTTCAAACGGCTAGCATTGTTAGTTGTAGCTGTGTTGCTGTTCATTTCTTGCCTGTTTCTAATTCTCTTCTCTCTTTTGGACGTCGTCCCCAAAGCTGCGGTCGTTTCTGCAAGTCAGGAAATTCAGTCTGGATCTGGCATCCTTGATCCTCTATGCCTATCAGCTTAGCACAGCTCTTGCATATCTGGAGAGCAAAAGGTTTGTGCACAGGTAAGGTCCAGAGCTCTTACGAAGTGGGTAGACAGAAAGCGGGGAGGAGGGTTCCCTCCTATCCCAGTGGACCCCTCTGTGCCACAGGAAGCTGCCATGTAGTGACTGGAGAGTCATGCTGTGCCACACCACTAGAGGGCAGGCCCGGGGCTTGCTGACTCTCAGGACACTTGCTCCTTGTACAAATGCTGTCAAGAACCTGTACCTCCCCAGAGCAGAGATGGTCCCTGGAGTCTCCAGGACACCACAGTGTTGTTCACGAGTGACATCTGTTGGTGGTCTGTGGAATTTCTGTTCCTGGTGTATGCAGCCGTGGTTTGAATACTAGTGAAGGAACTTAAAATTTGTTTGCCAAGTAGAATGTGTTGGGATTAGTGTTTTGTTACCCAGTGCTAAAACAGACTACATCAGCAAAATAATTCGCAGGTGTTTAGAAGATAACTTACTTCACTCAATGAGATCTCTTTAGTAATTAGCAAAGTTGGAACCCACTTGCGTATCACTAGCCATCAATTAATGAAATTGAAAATACAATTTTTATAAAAACTAGTAAATATTTTTACTAGAGAATGTTTTACCATCATTTAAAAGCATAACATGCACTAATGAGTAAATATTTGCCAAAAGGAATACATACGAGGTAAAGAATACACATTTTCTAAAACTAGAGTAGACCTGTTTGTGTTGCATATAAGCTGTCCTTCAAGTACCTGTCAGTGTGTTCTTAATTCATAAATTCTTCCCTATGCAGGGACATTGCTGCTCGGAATGTTCTAGTGTCCTCAAATGACTGTGTGAAATTAGGAGACTTCGGACTGTCCCGATATATGGAAGACAGTACTTACTACAAAGGTGAGCGGCAGCTACTCCTGAGCTGTGTGTATCTGTAGCTCTGTAAGAACTCTGTTCTGATGTGTTTTCCCGAGGTGTGCAATGCAGATGGCCCCTCAGCACGTGGTTCTAGGGCAGTCGGAGATCCTCCACAAATCCTACTGCAGGTTATCTCAACATGGATCCTGAAACACAGAACCACCCAACTTCTGGGGAAGAAAATTCAGGGGTACATCTTTGGGACCCAGGGCTGGCAAAGGGTCCTTAGATTTGACATCAAAAACAAAGGAAAGAAAATGACAAATTGCACATGCAGATTAATTTTTGTTCTGCTCTCATTGCTGTAATGGACTAGTGGCGGCAGCTCCCTTCAGGAGGAGGACAGGTTTGTCGGCACTCACTGGTGGCCAGCCGTCTGGTGGCAGCAGTGGGGGGCAGTGTGGAGCATGCTCGGGGGGCTGCGGCACTGCTTCAGAGCCAGCCTGTGGTGGGGAGCGCACCTCCTGAGGTCACACACCCGTGGCCCCAGAACGCCCACCACGCCCACCTCCCAAACACCATCACTGGACTGAACGTCTGCCCCTTAGCACCATTCATGACACATTGGGGGTTAAACAGCTGCATGAGTTTGGAGGGTAAGTAACATTCAGTTTATGGCAGCACCTGTTAAAGAGATGGAACGCTATGGAGCAGAAAGAAACGTCTGCCAAGCACATTTGTGACAAAGGACAGGTTGCTAGAACATGGAACTCTGCACAGTAAAGAAAACAAAGAGTACACTAAGGAAGTGAGCAAAAGAGAAGAAGAGATACTTCACCAAACATTGTATATGTGTGGCCAGTAAGCACGTGAAGCTGTTCAGTGTTGATTTTTAACGATTTATTTATTTATTTGAAAGTCAGAGTTACAGAGAGAGTGAGAAAAAGAGAGCTCTTCATCTCCTGGGTCAGTCCTCAGATGATCCCAGCAGCCAGCGCTGGGCCAGGCGCAGCAGGAGCCAGGAGCCAGCGGCGCCTCCCGCGGGGTGCAGGGCCCAAGCACGTGGGCCGTCCTCCACTACTTTTCTCCGGCTGCCAGCAGGAATCTGGATTGGAAGTGGATGAGTGGTGACTCGAACCAGCACCCGTACGGTGTGCCTGCATTGCAGGCGGCAGCAGGACCCGCCGCACCACAACACTGGGCCTCTGACGTTCCGTGTTTTCATCCATTAGAAATAGCAAACTAGGACCCAGTGAAATAACTGCACACACCCATCAGAACATCTGAAGTAAAAGCCCTGACAGCACCCAGTGTGGCAAAGAGGTGAAGTCACCAAGTGCTTGTGGGATTGGACAATGCTCGAGTCACTCTGGAACGGGCTCGGCAGATTCTTTGTTCCCCTCCCCACACCGCCCACAGCCCTCTCGAGTGCCCTCTGTTACTGCTTCTCCTTGTCCGGGCATCGGCACCCACTGGGCACATGCCTTATAAACACATTTTGAGTACACAGGTTGAGCAGCCCTAATCCCAAAAACTGCGTCTGAAACACGTCTGGTCTCAGGCATTTCAGTTAAGGGATACCGAACCTGGACTTACACTTCCTTTTGTGTTTTTAATTCATGTGTTTACTTGGAAGGCTCCCATCCACTGGTTCACTCCCCGGAATGCCCACAACAGCCAGAGCTGAGGGCTGGGCTGGGCTGAGAGAAGCTAGGAGTCAGGGAGTCAGTCTGTGTCTCCTGCGTGGGTAACAGGGATCCACCTTTTGCCTCCCCACGTCCACATTAGCACAAACCTGGAATCTGGAGCAGAGCTGGGCCTTCGACCCAGATCCGCGGATGCGAGCTAGGGGAGTCCCAGCCAGCGACCAGCCTCCAGGCCAAATGCCTGTCTCTGTACTCTGTTTACCTTTTAGTGAGAATCCCTTGAGGAAGAGTAGCCGGGCTGTTCATCTGCAGAAACCAGCGGTTGAAGGACTGATCAATTAGGCTGTGAATAGTTTGCCTTTAGTGTGTAACAGAAAGTTCTAGACCTCTGTAGAGGGGTGATCCCAGCATTTCCTTAAGAAGTAGCCTTTCTGGGTGGGTATTGGGCATATGGTGACCTGCCATTTGGAGTGCCTGGGTTTGAGTCATACTTCCGCTCCCAGTTCCAGATCACTGCTCACACACCCCGAGCGGCAGCAGGTATGATGGGTCCCTCCTACCCATGTGGGAGACCGGGATGCAGTTCCAGGCTTCTGGCTGCAGCTGGCTCAGCCTGACTGTTGCAGGCATTTGGGGAGTGGACCAGTGCATAGATCTGTGTCTGTCTCTTTCTGGTGTGTGTGTGTGTGCGCGTGCATCTGCCTTTCAAATAAGAATAAATCATGCCTGCTAGAAGAAGAAGCCTTTTTATGGTCTCCCTTTCCTGGTCTCAGACACTGATGAAGACATAGTTAACCCTGGTTATGCACGGGCTCCATATGTGTTCAAATTTGGTTTTAGCCCCGGAAATTAGTACTTGGTACTTTTGTGATCATTCAGGGACATGTACAGCACAGCAGAAAAATGTCTCTACTGTACCAGTTGCCAAGTGAGACCCAGCCATGGGGCATTCTCCCTCGTGTCTCAGGGCAGCAGAGGAGTATTTGATTCCTAACTCTGTTAGCGGGGCAGCTCAGGCCAGACACAGTCTGTCCGAGCCTCATTTCCTGAAGGAAATACAGCCTGCAGGAATGGGATGTTCAGGGTCTGAGATGGCAGTCTGTGTGGGGTACGTGTACTGAGTACCTACCTGCAGTGGGAGCATTGGTTCCGTGCTCATGGCAGCTTTATGGAACGGTAACTGCACCGGGGAGAATTGAGGATCTGGCCCCTGGTGGACAGGAGGGGGCGGGGGATCAGTGCAGCCCCACATGATGGAGCTGCAGGCCGACTCCTCTGCTTTCCCAGGGTTCACTCTGCCCGTGCAGAAGGAAGAACATCAGTGTGAGTCCCCTAGCCCCAGTCCAACCCCCAGCACCCTCCATGGTAGGAGACACCCAGGGGAGGACGAACGATTCTCCCAGCCACGTGGCGAGCGCGTGCGTCACATAGAGCTTGAACCTGATACTGAAGCCTCTCAGCTGACTCTTCTGGTCTTCAGCGGGTGGCAGGGAACACTTATTCTCTAACATTCATCTTCTAGCTTCCAAAGGAAAATTGCCTATTAAGTGGATGGCTCCAGAGTCCATCAATTTTCGACGTTTTACCTCAGCTAGTGACGTATGGATGTTTGGTGAGTATTGTTTAAAGCTTGGTGTTTTTTAACAGACGTATTTCTTGCATCCCACAGAGTAACTATGCACTGTCTCTTGCTCTGCCTCCCCAGCCCATCTCCTTCGCCGCGCTTCCCTGGCCTCCTCTCACCGTGCTAGAGCGCACTCGGGTCTTGGCTGCAGCCTCCGGCCGTGTGTTCCGCTGTTCTGGGCCCCCCTGTGTTTCCGTCTCTCGTGCTCCTCTCTCCTTGGCCGTCTGGTTCAGCCTTTAGTGTCAGTGACTGAGAGGTGACCCTGTGCTCCTGGCTCTGTGACAGTCCCTTCTCAGAGTATCTCGGGTTGTGCCATCACGTTATCCTGGACTCGTCCTCCTGGCCTGGCGGTTTTCCCGCTGTCTTCTGTAGCATCCGCTGCCCGGCCCCCGCTTTGTCCCGCCTGCTGGCTCAGCCGGGCGTCCTCCTCTCTGTGTGTGGACTTCGGTGCCAGTGTGGCTCCAGCCCCTTCATCCACGTTTCAGAATGGCGCACTCTCTCATGTGGGAGATGTGTCTGCTGTTACACCCCTTGCCTGGAACCCCTTATTCTTAGACTGCTTCTGCAGCTGAACTCTTGTCCAGCCTTCAAGGCTCACCTGAAGCACGCCCTCTTCCAGGAGGCCTGCGCCGCAGGACAGAGGCGAGCTCGCCTTCTCTGTGCTCCCTGCTCCCCTCTGCGTGTTGGTCTTGGGTGCAAGTTCTCTGCTGGATGAGAAACCTCGTGTGTCGAGAGACAGCTGTGGAGTTTATCTTCCTCTTTCCTCCTGTAAATAAAAACCACTTTGTGTATTAAGCATTCTTCTGTTTGTGTGCTGTTGACTTTAGTGACCATGCAGTGCTCCAACTGATAATCAGGTACAGGGATAACTTTCCAGGAGTCCGAGAAGTAGCAGTGAGGAAAGACTTTGGAGCCCTTCTGATGTGCTTCTAAATCCAAGGCTTTGCTTATTAGCTGTGTAGCCTACAGGCAAGAAACTTGCGCTGTCAAGAAAACGCCGTGCTTCCGAATGCTGATGTCGGCTCCGTCCGCAGGGCCGCGGCCGCGCAGCCGTGTCTACAGTGACTTTGCTCAGGGTGTTTTATGTGGCTGTGCCTGCTTGCACTGCTGTGCACTGTAACTGCTCTGTTCATGTGGTTGCTCTCATGTCCAGGTGACTTTACCAGAGCTCTTTGGGTAAGAAAAAACGAGAATTCTAAGAGAGAAAAGATCACATCGTAACGTAGTTGACAGTATTCCCCACCCCACCTTTGTCACGTAAAATGAGTTTCCTGCAGTTAGCGTCATGATAGTAACTTGTGAGGATTGAGGTAACGTGAGTTTCATAATAAAGGGTGCCATGGGTATATTAAGTTCTCAGGAAATGATACCCAGTGTTATTACTTAATTGTACTAATAATACTGGGATTTCTGCCCCAAAGCGTTATTTTTGTCAGAGACTCTTTGCCTTAAAAGTGTTGGATTTCTGACCTCGTTCAGAATCTAGTTGCACAGATGTGTTGATGTGGCTGTGTTCCTGAGGCAGATACCACTCTGGGTACTGCAGATGGGAAACAAAGCCACAGTCTCTCTCGTCAAGGCCCTGGTTGTACGTGAGTCTTAGGCTAGGCGATAGCTTCCTGGAGGTGAATCAAGAGAAGCAGCACACAAGAACTGCCCACAGATGTGGCTGGGACGAGGTGGGGTGTGCTGAATGCAGTGCCTGGACACAGGCAGTGACGTGTGTGGCATGTTTTGACGTGACAAGAAGTCCAGAGGCCAGAGTGGCAACTGGGAGATACTGGGAGAAAATCTCACTGCCTACTTTCACCCTTGCCTTTTTGTCATAATATTATATTGATCACAGCTTTAGGGTTTTTTTCCTTGTTTGTGTATGTGTTTTTTAAAATATTATTGATTTCAAAGGCACTGTTGGAGAGAGGGAAACAGAGGGAGATTCACTGCCCAAATGGTCACCAGAGTCAGGGCTGGGCCAGGCCAAAGCCAGGAGCTTCTTGCAGGTCTCCCACGTGGGTGCAGGGGCCCAAGGACTTGGGCCATCCTCCACTGCTTTCCCAGATGCATTAGCAGGGAGCTGGATCAGAAGGGGAGCAGCCGGGACTTGAACCAGCACCATGTGATGTGGGATGCCGGTTGTGATGCTGTGGCACACACCTACCCCAGTTTGTTTTAAAGGTAGTTCCTTTTTTTTTTTTTAAGATTTATTTGTTTGTTTATTTGAAAGAGTTACACAAAGAGAGAAAAGAGGCAGAGAGAGAGGTCTGCATCTGCTGGTTCACTCTCACACCACTGCAGCAGCTGGAGCTGTGCTGATCTGAAGCCAGGAGCCAGGAACCTCTTCTGAGTCTCCCATGTGGGTGCAGGGACCCAAACACTTGAGCCATCTTTCCCTGCTTTCCCAGGCCATAGAAAAGAGCTGGATTGAAAGTGGAACAACCGGGACTCGAAGCAGCGCCCATATGGGATGCTGGCACTGCAGGCGGCGGCCCCTAACGGCAGTTTCTTAGTAGGGTTATTTAGAAGAAGTGACTTCCTGAGGGTGGGGTGCCGGTGGACTGAGGTCATGGTGCGGCGTTTGCAGCCTGGAGAACTGCACTAGTGTGCTGTTTGTGGGAGGACAGGGGCTAATTGGGGGTGAGCACACGCGTGTGCCTAGGTGCGCCTGAGGCAGAGACAGGCTGGCCTTTCTAGAGGGAGCCTCTTAAGGAATCCTGCATGAGTCTTGTAAAAGCCTGAGAGTTGGGTTTTCACTCCCTCTCCCCCACCTCCCCCGTTCGGCTTCAGATCAGCTACTGTAATAGGCTACACTGAGGTGGAGGGGAACCTAGAGTCCATGCAGTGTATTTTGTAACTGGGGCTTGAAGCCACCCAGTACCACAGTAGCTGCTGGTCCATCTTCTCAAGGAGATTTTCAGCTACACAAGCATTATGATAACATAGGAAAGTCTGGGTGTGGTCCTCGCTTGCTGTGGAGTGAACTGAACATGTCTGGTTGCTGATGCATACTGCCGCGCCCGCCGGCAGGCACGGACGCGCTCTGGATGCGCTCGCTCACTCTGGTGTTTTCCTTCCGCCTCACAGGTGTATGCATGTGGGAGATACTGATGCACGGTGTGAAGCCTTTTCAAGGAGTGAAGAACAATGATGTGATCGGGCGAATTGAAAATGGGGAAAGATTACCAATGCCTGCAAACTGTCCTCCCACCCTCTACAGCCTTATGACGAAATGCTGGGCCTATGACCCCAGCAGGCGGCCCAGGTTTACTGAGCTCAAAGCTCAGCTCAGGTAGGCGTGGGGCGGGAGGGCGGGGCCGGGCAGACTGTGCGGCTTCTCCTGTCGGGTGCTTGGCCTTTTGATCCGCGTGTCTGCAGCTCAGCTGACTTGTCTTGTGCACACACGATTACTTTTAAAATTGATTTGCGTGTCTGTATGTTGCTGGAGTCTGGGGTGAGCTGTATTTGAACATAAAGCTCCAGTTATGCTGAGGTGTGTCTCCCCGGCCCCTGCGTGAGCATGGCTCCACCTCTGCAGTCTCCTCCCCCAGCCCCTCCTCTCCCTGACTCTGCGCCTGTCATTCTCCTGTGCAGCTCACTGCTCTGATCTCTCCTCCGATGCTCTCCCCGTCTTGCCACCTGGTAAACTCCTGTGCAGCCTTCGGAAACCTCCTCTGGGCCTCCTCACCCACCCTGCCCCGCGCAGTGGCCTGTCCTCCAGCACCGTCTCAGGACTTCCCCTGCCGTGTCTTCAGTACCTGGTGCATGTTCATGTGCCCTTTGGTGGGTGCTGCTTTAGCATCACACCATTCAGCCCCAAACCTCTAGTACCTCCAGTCCCCGGGGCACCCAGCACGCAGGGAGCACGAGGTGCTGTGTCCCTCTGAGAAGTCTGCAGCAACCGCCGTGCCACCAGGCTGACGGCTGTCCTGTGCTGGCGGTGTGCCGGACTCCACCCGGAGCCCCCTCCCGACGGCCTGCGCGCTCACGCTGAGCCCGTTACGAGCAGAGGACCTGTAGGTGCCAGTTAGCTTCTGTGCGGTTGAATTGAATAATACTTTGGTAAACGAGACTTAATGCCATCCGTAGGCTTGAGGAGCTTGGCTTGGTTCAGTGTGTGCGGTTCCACCTGTTTTTGTATCTGGTATTTCCCTCATTTATGTGAATCTGATTTGTTGGTTTGGTTTTTGGCTTGCTATATTTTAGTCTTTTTTCATTTAAAAAATCTTAAAAATCTGCAAATATCAGGCTCCATAAGACCCTGAAAACTCAATCTAGCCCAACCTTCTCAGCCAGTGCCCATGCCATCTTGAAGCTTCGCTGCGTCTTTCAGCAGTTCAGCCTGCTGGACAAGCATCCTTACAAAGACCCAGGTAGAAGTATAAGATTCATCAGGTCTACAGACATTTACTAAGTATCTCCTTGTTCTAGCCAGGTTCTGGAAAAGACCCAGTCCATGCCGCATTTACTAAGTATCTCCTTGTTCTAAGCCAGGTTCTGGAAAAGACCCAGTCCATGCCACATTTACTAAGTATCTCCTTGTTCTAGCCAGGTTCTGGAAAAGACCCAGTCCATGCCGCATTTACTAAGTATCTCCTTGTTCTAGCCAGGTTCTGGAAAAGACCCAGTCCATGCTGCATTTACTAAGTATCTCCTTGTTCTAGCCAGGTTCTGGAAAAGACCCAGTCCATGCCGCATTTACTAAGTATCTCCTTGTTCTAAGCCAGGTTCTGGAAAAGACCCAGTCCATGCCGCATTTACTAAGTATCTCCTTGTTCTAAGCCAGGTTCTGGAAAAGAGCCAGTCCATGCCGCAGGGCGTCTGAAGTCTGTTGGAGGAGACCAAGGTGCCTTTGGTGACGTGCAGTGCCGTGAGCACTACACCTGTGAGAGCAGCTAGCTCTGCGTCCCCGTCACTTCACTTTCCAGGATCCAGTAGGACACCTCTGTTCTCCTTGTGGCCATAACAGACCTTCAAGTATTCCTAGACAGCCCTCTTACCTCATCTCGGTTTTCTTCAAGTTGCAAGTCTCTAGTTTAATCGATTCTCATACAAGTTAATTACCTAGTTTCTTACTATTACACAGCTAATTTTTGGACATACTTTTGCTATTTTGCTCATAGGTGTCTCTTTGGTGGTTGATCATTGAACTTTCTCCCCTCTTGGGTTCCAGCTGTATCACCTCCTTCCCTGACCTCCCCTCCGGGACTGCTCCTGGGCTGTGTCACGTGGACCCTCACCTCCTCTCTTCCCCGGGACTGCTCCTGGGCTGTCTCACGTGGGCCTCACCTCCTCTATCCCCGGGACTGCTCCTGGGCTGTCTCACGTGGCCCTCACCTCCTCTCTCCCCGGGACTGATCCTGGGCTGTCTCTCGTGGACCCTCACCTCCTCTATCCCCGGGACTGCTCCTGGGCTGTCTCACGTGGGCCCTCACATCCTCTATCCCCGGGACTTCTCCTGGGCTGTCTCACGTGGGCCCTCACCTCCTCTATCCCTGGGACTGCTCCTGGGCTGTCTCACGTGGGCCCTCACCTCCTCTATCCCCGGGACTGCTCCTGGAATGTGTCACGTGCACCCTCACCTCCTCTATCCCGGGACTGCTCCTGGACTGTGTCACGTGGACCCTCACCTCCTCTATCCCCGGGACTGTTCCTGGGCTGTGTCACGTGGACCCTCACCTCCTCTATCCCCGGGACTGCTCCTGGGCTGTGTCACGTGGCCCTCACCTCCTCTATCCCCGGGACTGTTCCTGGGCTGTGTCACGTGGACCCTCACCTCCTCTATCCCCGGGACTGCTCCTGGGCTGTCTCACGTGGACCCTCACCTCCTCTCTCCCCAGGACTGCTCCCGGGCTGTGTCACGTGGCCCTCACCTCCTCTATCCCCGGGACTGGTCCTGGGCTGTGTCACGTGGACCCTCACCTCCTCTATCCCCGGGACTGGTCCTGGGCTGTGTCTCGTGCGCCCTCACCTCCTCTATCCCCGGGAATGTTCCTGGACTGTGTCACGTGCACCCTCACCTCCTCTATCCCCGGGACTATTCCTGGGCTGTGTCACGTGGACCCTCACCTCCTCTATCCCCGGGACTACTCCTGGGCTGTCTCACGTGGCCCTCACCTCCTCTATCCCCGGGACTGCTCCTGGGCTGTCTCACGTGCGCCCTCACCTCCTCTATCCCCAGGACTGTTCCTGGAATGTGTCACGTGCGCCCTCACCTCCTCTCTTCCCCGGGACTGGTCCTGGGCTGTGTCACGTGGGCCCTCACCTCCTCTATCCCCGGGAATGCTCCTGGACTGTGTCACGTGCGCCCTCACCTCCTCTATCCCCGGGACTGCTCCTGGAATGTGTCACGTGCGCCCTCACCTCTATCCCCGGGACTGGTCCTGGGCTGTGTCACGTGCACCCTCACCTCCTCTATCCCCAGGACTGTTCCTGGGTTGTGTCACGTGGACCCTCACCTTCTCTAACCCCGGGACTGCTCCTGGGCTGTGTCACGTGGACCCTCACCTCCTCTATCCCCGGGACTGCTCCTGGGCTGTGTCACGTGGCCCTCACCTCCTCTATCACGGGACTGTTCCTGGGCTGTCTCACGTGCACCCTCACCTCCTCTATCCCAGGACTGTTCCTGGGCTGTGTCACGAGGACCCTCACCTCCTCTATCCCCGGGACTGTTCCTGGGCTGTCTCACGTGGGCCCTCACCTCCTCTATCCCCGGGACTGCTCCTGGGCTGTGTCACGTGGCCCTCACCTCCTCTATCCCCGGGACTGCTCCTGGGCTGTGTCACGTGCACCCTCACCTCCTCTATCGCCGGGACTGCTCCTGGGCTGTCTCTCGTGGACCCTCACCTCCTCTATCCCCGGGACTGCTCCTGGGCTGTCTCACGTGGACCCTCACCTCCTCTCTCCCCAGGACTGCTCCCGGGCTGTGTCACGTGGCCCTCACCTCCTCTATCCCCGGGACTGGTCCTGGGCTGTGTCACGTGGACCCTCACCTCCTCTATCCCCGGGACTGGTCCTGGGCTGTGTCTCGTGCGCCCTCACCTCCTCTATCCCCGGGAATGTTCCTGGACTGTGTCACGTGCACCCTCACCTCCTCTATCCCCGGGACTATTCCTGGGCTGTGTCACGTGGACCCTCACCTCCTCTATCCCCGGGACTGCTCCTGGGCTGTCTCACGTGGCCCTCACCTCCTCTATCCCGGGACTGCTCCTGGGCTGTCTCACGTGCACCCTCACCTCCTCTATCCCAGGACTGTTCCTGGGCTGTGTCACGTGGGCCCTCACCTCCTCTCTTCCCCGGGACTGGTCCTGGGCTGTGTCACGTGGGCCCTCACCTCCTCTATCCCCGGGACTGCTCCTGGACTGTGTCACGTGCGCCCTCACCTCCTCTATCCCCGGGACTGCTCCTGGAATGTGTCACGTGCGCCCTCACCTCTATCCCCGGGACTGGTCCTGGGCTGTGTCACGTGCACCCTCACCTCCTCTATCCCCAGGACTGTTCCTGGGTTGTGTCACGTGGACCCTCACCTTCTCTAACCCCGGGACTGCTCCTGGGCTGTGTCACGTGGACCCTCACCTCCTCTATCCCCGGGACTGCTCCTGGGCTGTGTCACGTGGCCCTCACCTCCTCTATCCCGGGACTGTTCCTGGGCTGTCTCACGTGCACCCTCACCTCCTCTATCCCAGGACTGTTCCTGGGCTGTGTCACGTGGGCCCTCACCTCCTCTATCCCCGGGACTGGTCCTGGGCTGTGTCACATGGACCCTCACCTCCTCTATCCCCGGGACTGCTCCTGGACTGTCTCACGTGCGCCCTCACCTCCTCTATCCCCGGGACTGCTCCTGCACTGTCTCACGTGCACCCTCACCTCCTCTATCCCCGGGACTGATCCTGGGCTGTGTCACGTGGACCCTCACCTCCTCTATCCCCGGGACTGATCCTGGACTGTGTCACGTGGCCCTCACCTCCTCTCTCCCCGGGACTGCTCCTGGGCTGTGTCACGTGCACCCTCACCTCCTCTATCCCCGGGACTGGTCCTGGGCTGTGTCACGTGGACCCTCACCTCCTCTATCCCCGGGACTGCTCCTGGGCTGTGTCACGTGGACCCTCACCTCCTCTATCCCCGGGACTGTTCCTGGGCTGTGTCACGTGGACCCTCACCTCCTCTATCCCGGGACTGTTCCTGGGCTGTGTCACGTGGGCCCTCACCTCCTCTATCCCCGGGAATGTTCCTGGACTGTGTCACGTGCGCCCTCACCTCCTCTATCCCCGGGACTGGTCCTGGGCTGTGTCACGTGGCCCTCACCTCCTCTATCCCGGGACTGCTCCTGGGCTATATCACGTGGGCCCTTACCTCCTCTATCCCGGGACTGATCCTGGGCTGTCTCACGTGGACCCTCACCTCCTCTATCCCCGGGACTGCTCCTGGGCTGTGTCACGTGGACCCTCACCTCCTCTATCCCCGGGACTGGTCCTGGGCTGTGTCACGTGGACCCTCACCTCCTCTCTTCCCCGGGACTGGTCCTGGGCTGTGTCACGTGGACCCTCACCTCCTCTATCCCCGGGACTGCTCCTGGCCCTCTCATCCTCTGTGGGCTGTGCTCGTCCCCTGAGTGGCTGCAGCTTCAGTCCTTCTTGTCTCACAAGTCCCAAACCTCTGATCCAGGGTGCCAGCTGAACCCCATCTTATCTGGAAGGCAAAGCTGTGGCCCTCAGCTCCTACAGGGCAGAAGGAGCCTTGTGCTCCATCGATGGTGCAGTCTCCCTTTGGCCCTGCCTTCGTCTCCCATTTGTCTGGCATGCTCACGTAGTCCATCTTTCTGAAACATCACCATGTCAAAAGTCCTTCCCTGCCAAAGCAGCATCCAGTGGGTTCCTCGTGCCCCTTGTGCTTGGTAAGGCTCCCAGCGTGGCTTGGAGGCCGCCTTCTGTGTGGCTGAAGCGGAGGTCTTGCTGTCCCTTTCACACACTATGCCCAGAGCGTGCAGTGCCTCACTCGCCACCTGTGCAGGTCCAGCCGTCTTTCTCCACTGCTTCCACGCGCTGGCTCTTCTGTGATTCGTGGCTGCCTTGCCTCTACCCGAGTCTCGCCAGCTCTCTGCTCTTCTCGTCTCATTTAGGCTGCATCCTACTTTGAGTTCAGTTCGACCGGCACTGTGGAGTCCTGCAGTTGCGGAGCCTGGTGCTAGTCCCCGGACAAAGATGCCGGAGCCACTGTTCCTGCCCTCGAGGAGCTCACAGTCTAGTATGTCTCATCCCTACTAGACTGAAGCTCCTTGAGGGCAGGGGTCGTCATCCTCACCTCAGTGCTGCCCGCACCCCAGGCCCGGCCTGGACCCGGCACTGGAGTCATAGCTCATGGTGACATTGATCTCAGGACTGTGCCTTGGAGGTGAATTAGCTCCAAACACCAGCTATCCCAGCCATTGCTGTGAACAGGTGTAAAGTAGTTTAAAAGTGTGCCCATGCCATCATTCATGAGGTCTTTCTGTGCAGTTCCTGCAGCTATCCCGCCTTGTTCTGTTGTGGTCAGAAATGGAGTTCAACTTAGCGTTTGGAACACTGCATACTATGGCTGCCAAATAGGCCACTGGAACTTGTCTCTGTAGTCATTTGCTTATGCATTTTCATGGTAATGAAATAGGTTCTTTCGTTGATTTCTTTCAAAATTTGTATTATACCCAGAATTTCACATAGAATAAATTTTGAATACCCTTTTCCATACATAGCATAGTAGTTAAGAATGTCTCCCGGATCTCGTTCTCTTCTATCCTAAAACACTACAAGGGACTCGTTACTCTGGGAGTCGGCTCATCTCTACCTGGACTCTGCATTTGTTTCTTGCTGCATTAGTTGAGAAAAGTGACTGTCAGGATGAAACTGGGGAGGCAAAATCACGGGAAAGTTAGGTCACATTTTCATGAGTTGATTTCTGTGACTCAGAGAGCCTGTCTTCCTCACGTCCTGTTTCCTGTTCATAGGCATGACGTCATGGCAAAATAGGGGGTTAGTCTGTAGGTGGGTAGCCTGGCATCGCCTGTAAGAAAATTTCCTCTCTAGGAAAATCTTAAGTGATCAGTAGTCAATATTTCTCATAATTTGTGCTGTAGCACTTTTGTGCTTTATGACTGGCTAGTTGTTAAGAATGCATTGAATCTTTTTTTTAATAAAAAATCATCTAATACCTGGTTAAATTTAGTCAATTCTTTGTTAGGTACCATGTCAAGAAAACAGCTTTAGGCTGGCACTGCAGCTCACTAGGCTAATCCTCTACCTGCGGCGCCGGCACACCGGGTTCTAGTCCCAGTCAGGGCACCAGATTCTGTCCCAGTTGCTCCTCTTCCAGTCCAGCTCTCTGCTGTGGCCCAGGAGTGCAGTGAAGGATGGCCCAAGTGCTTGGGCCCTGCACCCACATGGGAGACCAGGAGAAGCACCTGGCTCCTGGCTTCGGATCAGTGCAGCGTGCTGGCCACAACACACCAACTGTAGCGGCCACTTGGGGAGTGAACCAACGGAAAAAGGAAGACCTTTCTCTCTCTTTTTCTCTTTCTCTTTCTCTCACTAACTCTGCCTGTCCAAAAAAAAAAAAAAAAAAAAAAAAAAGAAAACAGCTTTAGTATTTATTCTTTTGTAGTTTATGTTCAAACATATCATTTCTTTTTTGAAAAAAGATTTATTTATTTATTTGAAAGAGTTACACAGAGAGAGAGAAGGAGAGGCAGAGAGAGAGGGAGAGAGAGAGAGAGAGAGAGAGAGGTCTTCTGTCCGCTGGTTTACGCCACAACTGGCCGCAACTGCTGGAGCTGCGCTGATCTGGAGCCAGGAGCTTCTGCTAGGTCTCCACGTGGGTGCAAGTCCTTGGGCCATCTTCTAGTGCTTGCCCAGGCCATAGCAGAGAGCCAAATTGGAAGTGGAGCATCTGGGTCTTGAACCAGCACCCATATAGGATGCCAGCACTGCAGGTGGCAGCTTTACCCGCTACGCCACAGCTCCAGCCCCTCAAACATCATTTCCAGCAGTGTTCTTCTTGTCACTACAGTGATTGTGCCAGTGTCAAAAAGGAATGCTAATGGGGTTTCTTTTTGCTGTTTTTGTTTTTAGATTTGTTTATTTGAAAGAGTTAGGGGGACAGTAGAGAGGGAGAGGTCTTCCATCAGCTGGTTCACTCTCCAGATGGCCACAGTGTCTGGGACTGGGTCTGGCTGAAGCCAGAAGCCAGGAGCTTCATCTGGGTTTCTCAAGCAGGTAGCAGGGACCCAAGTACGTGGGCAGCCTCTCCCACTGCTTTTCCCAGGCCGTTAGTAGGAAGCTCGATTGGAAGTGCAGCAGGCAGCAGCGTCACGTGCTATACCACATGCTGACCTAGAATATTAGTTTGTGTTTTTTAATATTTATTTGAAAGGTAGAGTTAGCAGAGAGGAGAGACAGAGAGATCTTCCATCTGCTGGTTCACTTCCCAAATGACCACAACTAGCCGGAGTTGGGCTGATCTGAAGCCAAGAGCCAGGAGCTTTTTCTGGGTCTCACGTGGGTGCAGGGGCTCAAATACTTGGGCCCTCTTTTGCTTTCCCAGGGACATTAGCAGGGCGCTGGATGGAAGTAGAGTGGCTGGTATTCAAACCAGTGCCCTTATGGGATGTTGGTGCCGTTGGCAGTAGCTTTAACTACTATGCCGCAGCATTGGCCCCAGAATATTAGTTTTGATTTCAGTTTAGGAAACATTTTAATGTACATTTCTTAAGTGTTTTCAGATGAATTAGAACAATAAGCAAGTAGAATTACCAGTTTCAAGTTCTGTGGCTTTTTTAATGTTTTTAAACATTTCATTGAAGTAGAATAAACATGCCAGTGCTGAGTTGAACAGCTCGGTGAATTTTTACATATTGAGCCCACCGTGTAACCAGGATCTAAAGCAAGAAAAATAATGACCCAGAAATCCACCAGATGCCGTGTCCAGTGTCCGTTCATCTCCAAGGGCACCATTGTTCTGACCGTAGATGGGTTCTGCCTGTTTTTGAACTTGGAGTGAATGGTATCAGTCAGTACGTGCTTTGTGTATGTGCTTTACCCTAACTCAGCGTGTGCTTTGGGGTGTCATTTGCAGCATTGCCACAGTCATCTGGTTGCTGCGTTGTGTGCCGTGTGTGAGGATGCTGTAGGTCGCCTGTTCTGCTGTGGGTGGAGAAGATTGCCCTGCAGAGATACTGTGTGTCTTTCAGTCAGCATGGTACACAACCATGCTATGCCGCCGGGTGCGTGTCCAGGAGCTGGGCAGAGTGTATGTGTTCAGCTTCAGCAGGTGCTGCCAGCTCTCCACAGCAGTTACGACGACCTACAGAATTCCCAGCAGTGAATCCAAGTTTCACTGCTCCAACAGTAGGATTGTTTTGTTTGGTTTTTTGATGTATTTATCTGAGAGGCAGAGAGAGAGGGAGGTCTTCCATCTGCTGGTTTACTCCCCTCCCCAAATGGCCACAAGAACCAGAGCTGGGCCAATCTGAAGCCAGGAGCCAGTAGCTTCTTCCAGGTCTCCCAAGCGGGTGCAGGGGCCCAAGGACTTGGGCCATCTTCTGCTGCTTTCCCAGGCCACAGCAGAGAGCTGGATTGGAAGTGGAGCAGCTGGGACTCGAACTGGTGCCTATAAGCGATGCGGGTGCTGCAGGCAGCAGCGTTACCCACTGTGCCACACCGCTGGCCGCAGTAGGGTTGGGAGGTTTGAGTAGGTCTCCCATCCTGGAGGTCTTCAGCAAGAGCTCGCTTTGTTGACAGCGGGTCCCCAACCTCTATACTCGGCTATACTAACTTTAAGTAACTTTACTTTTGTCATGTTAAAAAATGATATTTTTTAGCACTTTCTATGGCCAAGTATTATGTCATGAACTTTTTATACTGTGAGGTTTATTGTACCCCAGTTCTCGCCATTCTTGGAGATACAGGTAGTGTCCTCACCATCTGTTTACGAGTGAGGAGATTCAGACTTGAAGAGGAGGTGCCCGAGCTAAAGGCTCAGCCTGGAACTCAGGCCAAGCCCACACGTCAGTCCAGGGCTCGAACTGTCGGCTGTTTGTGCCGTCACCTTGGTGCGGGATGGCTGTGAGCGCTGAGTCCCCAGCTGTGGTTTAGACTGATGAGCAGGTGTTCACCCGGCTGAAAGTGCACTGTTGGACACAGGTCTGCAGCTGGTGTTCTTAGGTGGTCTGTCAGCTGATGTCCTTAAAAGGGGTGGCAGCTGGGAGACCAGGAAAAAGCACCTAGCACCTGGCTCCTGCCATCGGATAAGCGCGGTGCGCCGGCCGCAGCGCGCCGACCACGGCAGCCATTGGAGGGTGAACCAACGGCAAAGGAAGACCTTTCTCTCTGTCTCTCTCTCACTGTCCACTCTGCCTGTCAAAAATAAAAATAAATAAATAAATAAATAAATAAATAAAAAGGGGTGGCAACGTCACCAGCAGGTGCACAGGGGTCCCCTCCCATGTCTTTGAGGAGGACATGGCTCATTTGTTTCTGTCAAGGTCTTAGCACTAGTGGGGGTATTTGCTTTGTTGGTACATCTTGAGGGTGCTGCATTTTGCTGCTCCAGTCCCCAGGGGTATCGCATAAAGCAGCAGTGGGATGGAAGTGTTCGACAAGGCCGTGTCTGTCAGGTGACACCAGGCAGGCTGGAGCCACTGTGGCTGTCACAGCTGTCCGGAGTCCACTGTGGCTCCCCTTGTACAGAGCTCGGACTCCAGCAGGAGGAACTGGGGTTTCGGCTTTAGGGCTTTTGGTTTTGGCATTGTGTGTGTGTGATTTGGTTTTTGGTTGCTTTAACTTCCAAATGTTTTGTTTTATGTGTTAAGTGCTACCTGCACACCTGGCCTCGAGAGACTCTGTTTGACCAGACCATAGCTGAGCTCGGAGTGGCTGTCAACACAGATCGCTCTCACGTTGCTTTCATAGCCAAGCAGAGGTACCAGGCATCTCATGAACACAAACCATCTCATCGGATCTTTGCCGCTGCCAGTGCAGGTGTAAGGTTTTCAGTGAATATTCTAAAGATAATGTGACTTGGGCAAATTGGTGAACTTGCCTGTAAGACCATGGCCTATGTTCTAGTCACAGATTAAGTTAAATAATTTGCCTGAAGTGCTCTAAAACACATGTAGGTCATGATGGCACACACAGTGGCTAATCTAGTGGTAAGTAGCAGTGACAGCAAAGCTTTTTCTGAGGCTCCACCAGGAACCTGGTGATCCTAAGGGCAGAAGAATCATCAGTTACAGATGAGGTTCCTGAACAAATCTGGTTATGTGACTGTAGTTCTAGGGTTCTCAGCAGAAGTGTGTGAGAGTATAAGCTTCGGCACTAGGTCTGAATCTGAGTCCCGGCCCCCACTTACCACCCTTGGGGAACGTCTTTAAGCCTCTGTAGCTCCTGTTCGAAAGTGAAGAGTACACGGTGTTCAGCAAGTTTAGTGAGATAACCTGTTTTAGTTTGTATAAGGTACTTTGAGTTTTAACTATTCTTATCCTGGTGTCAAAATACCAAGAACATCTTCTTGACATTTTACAGATGTCTTATAAAGAGATCAGTTTTCAAGTATTGACCTGGGCCGGCATTGTAGCACAGCGAGTGAAGCCGCCACCTGCAGTACTGGTGCTTCTTTATCCAGATCCCTGCTAACGTGCCTGAGAAAGCAGCAGAAAATGACCCAAGTTGCCTGCACTTCTGCCGTTCTTGTGGGAGACCCGGACGGAGTTCCAGGCTCTGGCCTCCAGCTGGCGCAGTCCTGGCCATTTGGCATGCAACTGGGGAGTGAGCCAGCAAATGGAAGATCTCTCTCTCCCTTCCCTTCCCTCTCCCTCTCCACCTCTGTCTCCCTCTCTTTATAACTCTGCCTTTCAGAGGCGTCAATGATTAAATCTCAAGTTTGATCGATGACTGCAACTTAATCAAGTTTGTGAACTGTGACTCTCCTTCATGCTACATGTGACCCGTAAACTGGAAACTGCAGGCTTTTATTCATGAAACACGCTTGCTTGTAGTTCGTGTGTGGGTTTTTTGTTTTGTTTTTGCGTTTGCTTCCCAAATCGTTTTCTTTTTTTTTTTTTTTTTTGACAGGCAGAGTGGACAGTGAGAGAGAGAGAGACAGACAGAAAGGTCTTCCTTTTGCCGTTGGTTCACCCTCCAATGGCCGCCGCGGGCGGCGCGCTGCAGCCGGCGCACCGCGCTCGTCCGATGGCAGGAGCCAGGAGCCAGGTGCTTTTCCTGGTCTCCCATGGGGTGCAGGGCCCAAGCACCTGGGCCATCCTCCACTGCACTCCCGGGCCACAGCAGAGGGCTGGCCTGGAAGAGGGGCAACCGGGACAGAATCCGGCGCCCCGACCGGGACTAGAACCCGGTGTGCCGGCGCCGCAAGGCGGAGGATTAGCCTGTTGAGCCACGGCGCCGGCCCAAATCGTTTTCAAGTGTGCTACGTAACTCCCTCTTTCCTCGTGATTGCTCTTCTGTTGAGTCTAGATGTGTTCTGAGAAGCATCTGTAACCCCTGTGTGCGGTTTTTAAAGGAGTGTTTGTTTGTTTATTTACTTATTTGAAAGATAGAAAGTAGTTTTCCAGCTGCTGGTCCACTCACCAAATACCTAGCACAGGAGCTGAGCCAGATGGAAGCCAAGAGTGGGAACGGCATCCAGGGTTCCCACGTGTGGCAGGAATCAGGAGTCAAGCACTTGGGCCATCATCTGCTGTCTCCCAGGCACATTGGCAGGAAGCTGGATCAGGACTGCAGAGTCGGCAGGTCTCCACCGGGCACTCTGCGTACAGGATGCACATGTCCTGAGCCGTATCTTAACAGCCCACCGTGCCACAACGCCTGCATCCTGAAATCTGCTCTCAACTTCTGAACTTCAAGGGGTTTTTTTAGTATGTTTTGGTCCTCATTCTTCCTGGTTACAGAAAGTAAACCATAAGTCTAAATGTGACAGAAATTTAATGTAAAATTTAAATATGGGGATTTTACTTCTTGTTTGTCCATTTATTTATTTATCACTTGAAAGGCCTAGCGACAGGGAGAGAGAGAAAGCTCTCCCATTGGCTGGTTCACACCACAAACACCCGTAACAGGCAGAACTGGTCAAGCCTGAAGCCAGAAGCCAGAACTCCACTCACGTGTCCGTGGTTGGCAGGGACCTAAGCATCTGAGCCATCGTCCGCTGCCGCCCAGGGTGTGTGAGCAGGTCACTCTGGAAGCAGAATAGCCAGCAGTCTGCTGTGGTTTGCATGTTTCTCAAGCAGAGGCTTGATTCTCCGGAGCCCGGAGCCTGGAAGTCCATCCGGGCCTTCCGCGTGGATGGCAGGGCCCCAGCACTAGGACGACCACTCGCTGCTTTCCCGGGTGCGTGCAGCAGGGAGCCGGGTCTGCCTGCAGCACTGGAGCGTGAACTGGCTCTCTGAGTGGGACGCCAGCCTCACCTGGCGTGACTTGCTGAGCCCACACGCTGGCCCTACTTTCTTTCTCTCAGCCTCTTTCCCAGATTTGTGTTTTAGCAGTAACTCTTGCATTCAGTGATCTTATTCCAAAGATTACAGTATGCATCTTGAATTTCTCATTGTCAACCTGGAATTAATAATTGTACTTTCTGCCTCTTATCTCTAATGAGAACTTATTAACCATTTACACCATTGTTTTTGTGTATATAATTTGCCATTTGCCTCCAGCAACTTCATTATTTTCTATCTTTGGGTTTTGGTAGTTTAAGTAGAATGTGCTTAGATGTGATTTTCTTTGTACTAATCAAGCATGGGATTTGTTGAACTTAAACCTGTGAACGTTGATCTTTTACCAAATTTGGGGAAAGTTGCCCGTTATTTCGGAGGTGTGTTTCTGGTCCATTTGCTCTCTCCTCCCGAGATTGCAGTTTTACGTGTATTAAGCGTCTGCTGGAGGCTGGTGTTGTCTCAGCAGGTTAAGCTGCTGCCTGAGGCACCAGGTCCCATGTGAGCACGGGTAGGAGTCCCAGCCTCTGCACTTCCCTTCCCAACTCCCTGCCAATGCATGTGGGAAAGCAGCTGAAGATGACTCGTGTACCTGGGCCCCTGCACCCAGATCCGGTAGCCAAGCCCTGACCACTGGGGAGTGAACCAACAGATAGAAGATTTCTCTCTCTTTCCCTATCTCTATGTAACTCTGCCTTTCAGATAAATACATCTTTTTAAAAACTGTTTGATAGTAGCCTTCAGGGCTGATCCCTGTTGTTATTGATGATGACTTTAATGACTTTATTACTGTTTTCTCCCTCCTCCTTTTCCTTTGCTCTCTTCTTCTTTCTTTTTTTTAAGATTTATTTATTTATTTAAAAGCAGAGTTTTTTTTTTTTTTAATTTTTGACAGGCAGAGTGGACAGTGAGAGAGAGAGACAGAGAGAAAGGTCTTCCTTTGCCGTTGGTTCACCCTCCAATGGCTGCCGCGGCTGGCGCACTGCGGCCGGCGCACGGCGCTCATCCGATGGCAGGAGCCAGGTGCTTCTCCTGGTCTCCCATGGGGTGCAGGGCCCAAGCACCTGGGCCATCCTCCACTGCACTCCTGGGCCACAGCAGAGGGCTGGCCTGGAAAAGGGGCAACCGGGACAGAATCCGGCGCCCCGACCGGGACTAGAACCCGGTGTGCCGGCGCCGCAAGGCGGAGGTTTAGCCTGTTGAGCCACGGCGCCGGCCTAAAAGCAGAGTTATAAAGAGGCGGGGGGGGGGGCTCTTCCATCTGCTGGTTTACTCCCCAAATGACCGCAACGGCCAGAGCTGAGCTTGGGATCTGGAGTCAATACTGAATCCAGTTACTGCAATGAGAGAGGCAGGCGTGGTACCTAGCGGGCCAGACTCCCACTCCTGGTCCTTCCCTGACCCTTCTGTTGTGCCCATGCTGGTCGTCATCCCATTCTCTGGGAATTTTACTTCAGAAACTGTATTTTTTCGTTGTGGAATTTCTATCTGGTTCTTACTTTGTTCTGTTTCTCTGTTGACATTTCCTACCATTTTGTTTTCAACGGAAGACGTTCCTGTTTGCTGTTGATCCTGGTGGTTGTTTAGAACTGCCTGTCAGTTCCCGCGATCTTGAGCTTTCATTGCAGTCTCCTTTAGACTTTGTTTTCCCCTCAAACATGACTCATAGCTTCATAGTTCTTAGAAAAGCAAGTACTTTTTGAGGATATACCAAACAGTGTGACTGGAAAATTGTGGAAACTCTAGATTTAGTTCCATTCCTCTCAAGGGTGTCTGCTGATTGCAGACTGCCCCTGTTGTGGGCAGTGGGTCAGCCTTGCCTATGGTTGGTCTTGTAAGTACGTGATTCCAACATGGAGCTCGGGGAAGAACTTCGTTTCAGTCTGCTCGCTTGCTCTCCCTCTCTCTCTCTCTCTCTGTCTCTATCTCTGTCTCTGTCTCTCTCTCTCTCAAGAGACAAATAGTCTGTCCATAGATTCACTCCCTAAATGCTCACAAGAGCCAGGCCTGGGCCAGGACTTAGCCAGGAACCCGGAACTCCACCCTGGTCTCCATTGGGTGACGGGTACCCAGGTTCTTGAGCTGCCACCAAAGGCATGCGGTAGCTGGAAGCGGGGTGACAGGATGCCGTGTGGGCATTCCAGGCAGCGCCACGCACCTGCTCTCCGGCTGATCTTGTACCCATCAAGTGAGGCACTCCTTCCTTCCACAGTGTGTGGCTGCCCCTCTCTCTCTCTCTCTCTTTCTCTCTCTCTCTCTCTCTGTCACACACACACACACACACACACACACACACTTTCTACTGCTGTCGTTGCTTCAAACTCAGTCTTCTGATTCTTCAAGCAGAGCAAGTCTAGGGCCTGCCTTCTGGCTGACAGCCATTAAAAAGTTCGCCCCTTGGCCAGCGCTGTGGCATGGAGAGTTATGCTGCTGCCTGCAATGCCAGCATCCCATGATCGTGGTTCAGATCCCAGCTGCTCCACTTCTGATCCAGCTCCTTGCTAAATGAGCCTGGGAAAGCAGCAGAAGATGGCACAAGTCCTAGGACCCCTGCACCCATGTGGGAGACCCAGAAGAAGCTCCTGGCTCCTGGCTTTGCTTTGACCCAGCCTTGGCTATTGTGGCCATGTGGGGAGTGAACCGACTGATAAAAGATCTCTGTCTATGGCCGGCGCCGTGGCTCAACAGGCTAATCCTCCGCCTTGCGGCGCCGGCACACCGGGTTCTAGTCCCGGTCGGGGCACCGGATTCTGTCCCGGTTGCCCCTCTTCCAGGCCAGCCCTCTGCTGTGGCCCAGGAGTGCAGTGGAGGATGGCCCAGGTGCTTGGGCCCTGCACCCCATGGGGAGACCAGGAAAAGCACCTGGCTCCTGGCTCCTGCCATCGGACAAGCGCGGTGCGCCGGCCGCAGCGCGCCAACCGCGGCGGCCATTGGAGGGTGAACCAACGGCAAAGGAAGACCTTTCTCTCTGTCTCTCTCTCTCACTGTCCACTCTGCCTGTAAAAAAAAAAAAAAAAAAAAAAAAAAAGATCTCTGTCTATCTGTGTGTGTGTGCGTCTTCCGCTCTAACTCTGCCTTTCAAATAAATCAATCTTTAAAAAGAAAAAAGTGAGCCCCCAGCTTCACTGACACAGCCACTCTCGATTTTTTGTTTATTTTTTTTTTAACAGGCAGAGTAAACAGAGAGAGACAGAGAGAAAGGTCTTCCTTTGCCATTGGTTCACCCTCCAATGTTTGTTTATTTTTTTAAGATTTATTTATTTATTTGAAAGTTAGATTTACACACACACACACACACACAGAGAGAGAGAGAGAGAGAGAGAGAGAGAGAGAGAGAGGTCTTCCATCTTCTGGTTCACTCTTCAGTTGGCCACAACAGCCAAAGCTGCGTGGATCTGAAGCCAGGAGCCAGAAGTTTCTTCCAGGTCTCCCACATGGGTGCAGGGGCCCAAGGACTTGGACCATCTTCTACTGCTTTCCCAGGCCACAGCAGAGAGCTGGATCGGAGGTGGAGCAGCCGGGACTAGAACCGGCGCCCATATGGGATGCCAGCACTGCAGGCGGTGGCTTTACCCACTGTGCCACAGCACCAGTCCTGACACAGCCACTCTCCTGCTTACGTCATCTCCCTCCAAATCTGGCTGCTTTTGGTACTTCTTCTTACGTCCAGAGCTTACTGTTTTTATCTGAAAGGGGGTTGGTCATAGAAGGGCTGTTCAGACACTCGAGAGATAGAATCAGGATGCCAGTTCAAAGTGAGATTTTAGCTTTTTAAAAAATAATTTTGAGGGACCAGCTCTGTGGCATAGTGGGTAAAAATCGCCACCTGAAGCTCTGGCATCCCATATCGGCATCAGTTCAAGTCCTGGCTGCTCCACTTCTGATCGAGCTGTCTGCTGTGGCCTGGGAAAGCAGTAGAGGATGGTCCAAGTCCTTGGGACCCTGCACCCACATGGGAGACCCGGAGGAAGCTCCTGGCTCCTGGCTTCAGATCGGCCCAGCTCCTACTGTTGTAAGCGTGTGGAGAATGAACCAGCGGGTGGGAGACTCCTCCCCCCCTTTCCTCCCTCCCTCACTCCATCTGTGCCTTTCAAATAAGTAAATCTTTAAAATAAATCTGTGATGAGTAACCCAAGACCCAAGCAAAAATGCTTCATTTCGTGCCATCTGAGATCGTTAATGAGAAGGGAAAGCTGGGGTTGAGTGTGCCTGCGACAGGGTCCAGTCTGCTGCAGGGCACTGTCACTTCAGGGCGGCTGGTTCCGTGGTCCCGTGGACGCCGTCCCCAGCGTCCTCAAGCCCCAGACTGTGTTCTGCAAGGACACCAGGGTTTTGTTAAAAGGTCAGTTTCGTTCCTTGGTGGTGAGGCAATGGTGGTGACTGTGAGAGATCATGTTTCAAACTGCTCTTCCCATACACTTGCAAGCAAGCCCCGCAGCCCCTCCCTCGGCTCTTTCCCTCAGTCCCCCCCCCCCCCCCATATTCTCCAGATCCCTCTAAGAGAGCAAACCCAGACTGATCTCATGGCCAAAGCGGATTTTTATGATGTCATCCCTTTGTGTAGGTGATCAAAGTCCAATCGTTTTTAAAAAGAAAGATTTTTGTCCCCCTATTAAGTAGAGCAAAATTATACTTGAAAGAAGAAATGTTGTTTTCACAGCTAGTGGTGAAAAGAAGTGAAGCGAGTAAGATTTTGCTTCTTCCCTAGCAGAGCACGGAACTCCCTCGGCTGCACTTGTAAGTGTGCTGAGTTGTTTTGCACGTCCTTTCTTTTTCCACTCTGATGTAGCCGGGGCAGACTTGTCTTTATGAATGAGGAACCAGATCGACACAGACAAGCTCTCCTTGCCTGCACAGCTCAGCAGTGTGGCTTGTCTGTCGTCCCTTCTTCTGGGACAGCTGGAAGGACTTGAACATGAACCGCTCGGGGTGGGTCGGCCTTGTTCCTGAAACTTGTCTTTGTTGGAGATTTGTTTTTGTGTCTTGGCCCTCACAGGCCACTTTTCTGCTTGCCATCAAAATGCCTTCGAAGTGAAGTCACTCGTGCCGCTCCAGAGGGAGCGGCATAAAACCCGTCCCGCGCAGCGCAGGACAGATGTGCACCGCCCCTCGGAGCTTGCTGTGAGCCACAGCCGCTTTAGCTTCCACTGTGAATTCATCGCTCTGATGACTTTCTCTCTTACAATGGGGAGATCAAAAAATAACTGAAATCTAACGTTTAGTAGCCTGTTCTCTTCAGGATGCGCCTCCTGATTCCCCTGGCACCAGTGGATAGACAAAGACATGATTACCAAGTGTGCTGGCGTTCATTAAGTGACAAGTCTTAGCTTTTATTTTCAACTGTTTGGAAACCCCCATTCTAGGCAGAAGCATGAGGGCTCCTTGCCAGTCCACATTAGGGAGTGAAAAGCTTTCAGACCGAATGCATTGCTGCTAAAAATGTTTGTCGTTTGGGAAAATATGCTTCAGTGTGACCTCCTTGACCCTGTGCACATCTCATTTGTTGCTCTGGGCTCTTCAGCAGCTGGACGGAGCGAAACTCGGTCTCCTGTGCCTTTGCCCTCACCCCCATCTCTGGATTAGCCTCCCCGCTGTGAAAACAGATCTTAGGAGTTATTTATGTTCTTGGCTACTCTGCACAGCTACTTGGGGTTTCTCAAAGCATTCTGACATGCTATTTTTGGTATGAGAATGAAATACTGAGGCTGAAGGAGCTCACTTCCCAGTTGTCTTGTTCTCCGAGGGGCCACATCTGTGATGAGCGTCACTTCTGGGTCTCACCACACTGCCCACGGTGTGATTGGCGGCTGACGGGAAGGAGTCGGTAGGCACATTCGGTAGGTCAGAGTATAAGTGCCTGGGTAAGAGTTCCTGAGAGGGGCTCACAAGGAACTTTACAGAATCTGCTTGGATGGTTTGGGGGGACAGTAAGTAGCCTTAAGATCAAGGAGACCTGGGTGGCATTGTGGTAAGTGGTTACACCACAGCTTATGACCCGCCCCGTGTTGGAGCTCTGGTTCAAGTCTTGATTGTCCCCCCCCACCCAGCTGGCTGCTGATGCCCTAGGGAGGCAGCAGAGGATGGCCCAAGGCTGGCCCTGCCGCTCTGGAGCTCCTGGCCCCCCGCCGGCTCCAGCCCCAGGTGTTGCAGCCACTCAGAGAGCGAGCCAGCAGGCAGAAGACACCTGTCTCCCACACTCTCTCACTCTGCCTTTCCAACAAACAAATAAATCTTTTCTAAAAAGACAGGGGTGAGCCCACAAACAACTCATGGGTCATAAGACTGCCTAGTGGGGCCTGTTGAGCCTCATCTGTGTCCAACTTAGCCTTCTCACGGCTTGCCAATGCTTTACTTATTTAAAAGAGTAGAAGAAAGGACAGTTTTTAATTTGTTTTCTTGACTTTTTTCCCCAGAAATCTTTATGGACTTTTCAGATATTTAAAACCATAAAATGTTAGGAAATTGTTATTCAGAATCTACTGCTTGTCTTAAGGGTCAGATGACTGAGAAAAGGACACTTGGATGTGTTTCTCTTTTACGCCAGGTGGGCCTCTCTGTCCAAGGCCTGACTGGACACCCACCCCAGGCAGTCACCTTGTGTCAGCAGGCATTTCCTGTGGGCCTGCTGGGGGCACAGGAAGCGTGGTAATGTGCTCTGCACCTGTCAGTGGACCTCTGTGCTGACGCGGCTTCACTCAGCCATTCACTTATCAAAGCATTTACAGTTCAGAGTCTACATTGCACCTGAGCAGGTCAAAGTAGACCTTCGAGTAACAGTTCTTGGCCTAGCGAGAAAAAAAAGTCAAGAAAATAGGAATGTACTGTACTTTTTTGTTCAAAGTTTATGTATTTATTTAAAAGAGTTACAGGGAGAGAGGGAGAGACAGACATCTTCCATCTACTGGTTCACTCCCCAGGTGTCCACAGCAGCCAGGGTTGGGCCAGGCAGGAGCTAAGAGCCCCATCCAGGTCCCCCACAGGGGTGCAGATACTCGGGCCATTTTCTGCTGCCTTCTCAGACATATTAACAGGGAGCTGGATTGGAAGTGCAGTGGCCAGGACCCAAACTGGCACCCATACGAGATGCCAGCACTGTAGACAGTGGCTTGACCCACTGTGCCACATCACTGGCCCCTGTACATTTTGACAAATGTTAAAATCAGATTGAGCACTGCCAGCTTCGGGAATGTATGGGGAAGTAAGGTAACTCAGCCTAAAGGTTGTTGGACGCTTCGGGAAAACTGCCGAGGAGCCACCATTGACACAGGAAGTGTTGGTCAGACACAGTAGAGAAATCTTCTGGACAAGGAAAACCATAGGAGAGGCAGTAGGAGACGTATGAGCTCAGAGAAAACTCTGGGCACACAGGAAGAAGGGTGGTAGGCAAGGGAGAGGAGAAACGAGGAACGACTCATTCTTGACCCCAGCGGTAGGGGTTGGCCTTTGGCGCAGGAGTTAGGGTGCGTGTTGGCGGGTGGGAGATGCTGGTTCTGGTTTGAGTTCTGGCCGCCCCACTTCTGCACAGCTCCCTGCTAACACACGTGGGAGGCAGCAGAGGACGGCCAAGAGCTTGGGGCCTGCAACCACACGGGAGATCCAGCTAGCATTGCAGGCATTCAGAGAGTGAACCAGTGGAGAGGAGATCCTCTCATTCCCTTCCTCCCCACTTCCTCCCTCCCCACCTTTCAAATACAATTAATGCATTAATTAGCAGTGGCAGTTACCTTGTATGTATGTACACGCACCACCCCTTCAGTAACCTTTTTAGGTAAAGATATATTTGTTTATAATCGACAAGTATAGATAAATAGATGGGTACTATATATAATCAAGGAGTTAAGGTGTCCCTTCCCAAGTTTCCACTGGTAATGACGGGCACCTGGTTGAAGCCATGTTCGCTCCTACAAAAGTCTCCATTCCTAGTCCATCAGTTGTAATTTGATATTTGTTGATGTTAAGAGCATTATATATCAGTGACCATGTGTTAGCAGGCATGTAAGAGTTAGTGTGTTACTAACGCTTCCATGCATGATTAAAGAGTTTTCCAAAAGGCAGATTTCTGTGTTACACTTCAAACTCAAATTATATTTTAATTTATTCAAAATACTTGGAACTCATGGGAATGGTAGTCATTAACTACAGGGGGTAGATATTTGATTGGAAATTTGTAATCGCTCTTTTCATTTTTAAAAGCTTCTTAAATCACAGAGGTATTGGATTGTCTAATTTTTATTTTTTAAAAAAGATTGATTTATTCATTTATTTGAAAGGCAGAGAGGTCTTCCATCTGCTAGTTCACTCCCCAGATGGCTGCAATGGCTGGAGCTGCGCCAATCCAAAGCCAGGAGCCAGGAGTTTCCTCCACGTCTGCCACGCAGGTGCGGGGGCCCAAGGACCTGGGCCATTTTCTGCTTTCCCAGGCCACAGCAGAGAGCTGCATTGGAAGTGGAGCTGGTACCCATATAGGATGCCAGCACTGCAGGTGGCAGCTTTACCTGCTGCACTGCAACTCCACCTCCCTAATTTTCGTTTTTGTTCTGAGAGAGGTACTCCATTCCGTGAATGACGCTTGGACGGATAGAGTCCTGTGTGGCAGAACTGTAGGGCCGTCAGTGTAAGTGTGCAAAGGAAACTGAAATGCGCAGGTGCTCCTTCCAAGCTGTGCTCCAGCTCTGCAGCACTTGTGCCCTCGGGCGGGTTTTGCCCATGGCCTGCTGGGCCTGTCCGCCCTGACCCCTCAGAGGCCGGAATGCTGCTGGGGCCCGTCCAGAGCAACCCAGGCCCAGCTGTCTCCATCTCAGGGCTCATCCCGTGTTTCAGGCTTGAGTCCCTCCCCACAGACAGAGCACCACGGAGACCTTGCCATGTGTACCTTGCGGCAAACACAGTTTGCAAACGCTTGGCAGGTGATCAGCCCTGGAGCAAGTGCCCTGTTAGAAAAGTCACACGGCCGGCATCGTGGCACAGCGGGCTAAGCCGCCAGCATGCAACGTGCTGCGGACATCTGGGGAGTGAACCAGCAGATGGGAGATCTCTGTCTCTCCCTCCCTCTCTTACTCCACCTCTCAAGTAAATAAGTAAATTTATAAAAAAAAAAAAAATAGGTTATAGAGCAGCCTCCACTTCATGTCAGACGTAGCAGGCAGGCTCAAGCCGCTGTCTCGGATCCCTCAGCAGCCTGAGCTGAGCGTTATTCTGGCTGAAGGAATAGGGCAGAGCCAGCTAGCCCAGCCTGTGCAGCGTTACAGTGGCGTCCTGGTCCCCAGTGCGCGGCCACCTCCCAGCCACCCCACTCAACCAGGCTCCCCTGGCCTTGCACATGTGTTGTTAGGTTCTTGGTGTTTGCTGAGTGGAGCAGAAGGAGACCCACTTGTGGTGGGGGCAGGATCTTTGAAGGCGGACGCGATGGTTTCTTTGAGGAAGAGACACGTCCTGCCCATCTGTGGTGATGCCCTGCTGACTCAGGGCAGTTATGCAATGAGTTCTGTCTGTCTGTCCCTGCCTGGGAAGGCGACTGCGTGCACTGGTTTTGTGAGAAACAGCACTGCGGGCTCCAGCCAAGCAGGCTGTCTTTTTAAACAGCCGCGCAAACTCCCAGATTAGAAAGGGTCTGTGCTGCTGATGTCACTGTTTCCTGAGTAATTTGGGGTGGTTATTTACTGCGCTGTACACCGGGGGCCAGGAATCGAGTGAGCTTCAGGGTTAGAACTCTGGGGCTGAGGGCATGTAGGAAGAACTGCTGGCCATGTTAGGGTGAAGCCTGCGAAGACCTGCCACCCGCGGAAGCCCTGGGAACCCACAGGGAGTAGGAAGCCAGCAGAGTCCGCTCCGGCTGTGTTGAGTCTGGGGTGGCAAAGCGCCAAGACTCAGAGGCCGCCCAGCAGGCACTGAGGCGGCGGCCGGGCCGCGGGGCTGAGTGGGCGAGTGGTGGTAAGTAGCCGCGTTCTGGCCACGGCGTCTCTGCTTCGAAGCAGGTGTCCTTTCGAAGGGCCGGGATGCCTGCGCGTTGTTCTTGCGTTCTGGTCAGATCAGTGCTGCTGAGGCTGGAAGTAGAGAGTGTTGAGAAGTCGAGGGAGACGGTTGGCCAGATTCCTAATGCATTGCGTAATGAGCCTGTGCGGTCGTGGGCTGTGGGAGCGCCTGGTAGTGCTGCTTGGGCTTGCTCAGCATGAGTGGGTCACAGACGGCTCCTCGTGCCTGTCCCTCCTTTCTCTCCGGCGGCTCTTTTCCTGCCAGCTGCGGCTTAGCTTTCTCTGTGTTGAAATTGACTTGCATTTCTGGGCCAGTGCTGCTCTAGACTCATCGTGTGAAGAGTGAGAAACCTGACCTTTCTTCCCTCAGCGTGCAGGATCCTTCTGTTACTGCTCTCATCCAGCGTTAGCCGACCTGCGATGCGGCGTGGGGGGTCTGGTGTGCTGGCCTGGTTGTCACGCCCCTTAAATCCATGTGTTGTCTCTCTAGCACAGTCCTGGAGGAGGAGAAGGCTCAGCAAGAAGAACGCATGAGGATGGAGTCCAGAAGACAGGCCACGGTGTCCTGGGACTCTGGAGGGGCTGACGAAGCACCACCCAAGGTAGCCGAGGCCCCAGGCCCGTTAACCAGCTTGGCGATCTGTGGTGTTGGCAGCCATGTTGGCTGTGAGGAAAGCAGACGCCAGGTCTCTGAGAGTGACAGTTACAGTGCCTGCAATGCAGCCAGCTGCCTCCTGTCTGTGCCTCCTCGCCCTCCCCGCAGGTGCACTTCACATGGAGGCTGTGGAGGCTGCGCAGGCCGGGCGGTGGAATTAGGCGGGATCTTAAAGTGCGCTTCCTGCCTGCCTGCCTTGGGGAGGTTTTTTTTTCTTTTCGTTTTTTTTTTTGTTGTTGTTGGTTGTCTGAGATCTCCCTGATGATCCAGTCTGGATTAAAACATTAACGGGGACCAGGGGTTCTTCATTTAAAACGAGTCCAGCTCTAGCTGACCATATTCCTGTTGTTTGTGTTTTGTCTTTATTGAAAACTCTGTGTCCACTGTCCACCTTTCTGGTGTGTGTCGCCGGGTGGTGTGTGGGAAAGAGCACGCTGTGTTCGCCGTGGTTTCCTCGGGAAGCTGCTGGCAGCATCCCGGGGTCTCGTCTCGGCTGCCCCTCGCATCCAGATCCCTGCGTGGGCCTCTGCTTCCAGACAGGCAGCCGAGGCTTTCCCCTCGCTGGGGATCTGGGCAGAGACGACCCTTCAGCATTGGCCTGAGACTGACCAGTATGCGGCACCTTTTGCTTTTGACAGGACGGTGTTCTTAGATACAGCCAGGAATAATCCTAGTCAGACCTCTTCCTGCAAGTCAGTAGATAACAGGCATTTGTGCAGTTCGTGACTACCTCTGATTTAATATCTTACTAGCTAAAAGTAGATTAAATTTTGACAACTATTTACTTCATTTTGTTTTTTCTTTTTTAATTTTTTTTTGAAAAATGTTCAAAAAGTACTATTTAAATATTGTACCAATTAAAAATTTTTCATTTTAATTTAAGGCAGAGACACTGAGTTCATCCTCCCATCCACTGGTTCACTTCTTAAATGCTTGCAGCCACCAGGGTGGGGCCCAGCCAGAGCCAGGAGCTGGGAGCTCAAACCACATGAGTGGCAGGGACCCCGGTGCGACTGCCTCCCTCCCAGGGTACACATTGCAGGGAGCGGGACCAGAAGCAGGACTTGAGCAGTCATCCTGATACAGGAATGCGATCAGATGCCCACCTCATGTTGTGCTAACTTTTTATCCTGATGCCTGCCGACTTAGATTTTCACCAGTTTGAGCTGGGTGTCGGTAAGCACGTCACCCATGTAAAGGGGACGCAGGTGCATAGCACAGTTCTGCAGAAGCGTAGAGGCAGCACCACGTCACCTCACCTGCTGCGCTGGGCTCTCAGAAAGCCAGTGCAGTTCTCTTGGTTTCGTAGCAAATCCTTAGTGATCCACCGGAAATACAGAGAGCCCCTCATCCCAAGACCTCTGGCGCTTCGCCCCTGTAATTCAGTGGTGACTGCGCAGCAGTTCAGTAGGGAGAGGAGGACACTCTGATTTCTTAAGCCTTCGAGGCACGTGGGCCAGGACCTCTCGGGTCTTGCTGTTTGCAGACGGATGGCCCTGGGCGATTACCTGCTGTTCCAAACCTCACCTTTGGCGTCGCCCAGTGACTTGGCTACTGCGCCTGCCTCGGGGATGCTGCGGGACGGCGCACTCACAGCACCTGATTGTGCGTTATAGAGGTGCAGCACAGCCTGAAGTATTTGACAACTTTCCTGAAACATGCAATTCAACGACTTCTCATCCAAACACTTTTCTATACCACAGTCTGTTGGACTTTTAGTAATTCTGGCTAATTTTTAAAAATTTTAAGAGTCATGAGGCAGAGGTGGTTAGGCATTTTTGTTTTTCTAAGCTATTTGATTTTAAGTACAAAGACTAGTTCAGCTTAACTTTTCAAATCTCACATTTGTTTTTCAGAGATGTTTTCACAGTGCGTATTTTGAGGCCCTTTCCATAGCCGGAGACTGTTCTGTCCTGCACCAGGGTGCACCTGTTTCAAACAGGCCAGCACACTTCTTGTCCCCCGCAGCTTGGTTGGGACACAGCCACGCCCATGAGTTTGTGTGCTGTTGCTGACTGGTCTCTCTCCAGGCAGGCAGAGTAGCTGTGACGAGCAGTATGGCCACACAGGTTCATACTTTTAGTATTTGGCCTTTCAGGGCAAAATTTGGCAACCACCAGAGTAAAAGTTTTAGTGACTAGAAAATCATGATCGTGCTGGGCTCACTTCCGGGCAGACTAGGTCCTGTGTGCAGTCACGCTTTCTGTCAAGAGTTGAGCGGGTCTGAAGCAGTCTGTGCTCTCTCCAGGAGCTGCCCTGCCCTGTGAAGTATGCACTTTCTGGATCCTGCGCGTTCTCACGGCTCTGCCTGCCATTCCTTAGGATAAATGTGTTCCACTGCGATTCCTTAAGTTCAGGGGGATGTCAGGCTTTTGCATATAAATTTTGTGAACCATTAAAGAAAATGTGTAACATAGTTTAATTTTTTTAAAGGGAAATATTTTTCTCCCATTCATGGTTCACAATTAAAGTTTAATTATGCTGCTTCATGTGGGAACGTTGCAGCATAAAGCCAAGTAGAAACACGCACAGATCTGTGCTCTCGAGTGAACAGTGGCTCATAGGAGAAATCAAAAGAAACATCAGAAAACTTTTGAGGCATTGTTTTGTTTTTCATACTATTTGTTGAAATGTTTACTTAGTGTAGAGTTAGTCTTCTGTGTATAAAGTTAATTGAAAATAGATCTTAGTAAAAGATAACAAATCTAGGAGAGGGAGGAGGAAGAAGGGGGGTACAGAGGGAAGACTCACTATCACTGTGTTGCTAAAGTTGTATTTATGAAGTGCATGAAGTTTGAATACCTTAAATAAAGGAAAAAGAAAATCAGAGGGAATATGTCAATACTAATTACTTTTAGAGTTATTATAATATTCCAAATCCTCAGATATTAAAAAATATGAAATTGTAGCGACTTTTCCATCTCAGAGGTGCCTTGTGAGGCCGCATTCAGACAGGCAGATGCCCTTACAACACATCCTGGCCAGCGGCAGGGATCTGCAAAGAGTTGTGATTGGAAAGGTGTCTTCACCCAGTTCATAGAAAACGCATATTGTAAAAAAACTAGACAGGCGTTTCAAAGTATTTTTGCACCAAAATAAACTCATCCTTGTCAAAAACATTTTTAAAAAATGTACAGGTCTCTGCTCGTTTGATGCCAGTTTTCCATCCAGGGACCGTCTTTGCAGAGGCTTGCCGGGTACAAGCCTGGCACGGGAGGCTCATGTTCCTGACTCCTTTGCATCTGTGCCTGGTGCTGTCCTGCAGGTAACCCGCTGGGACCTGGCACTCGCAGGCGCATGAAACCTCCTGCTCTCACACAGTCAGCTGCTGGCTGCCTTGTCCTCAGTGTTGACTGCGCTGAGAGGGCGTCCCCTCAGCACAGGTCAGGCAGCAGCCACAGGCAAGCGTGCCAGCCCACATGGAAGAGACCTTGGGGGAGCAGTGCGTATTCAGCACGAGGGTGCAGGAAGTGCCCAGGCATGGCCAGGAAGAGCACCGGCCAGCTTGCCAGCTGGACCGGACACCTGTTTTTTCCAGACTCATTTCACTTTCCTTTTTTTTTTTAAATAATTTATTTGGAGGTAGAGTTAATAGAAAGTTCTCCCATCCACTGGTTCACTCCCCAAATGGCTGCAACAGCTGGAGCTGGGCCAGTCTGGAGCCAGGAACTTCTCCCAGGTCTCCCACGTGGGTGCAAGGGACCAAGCACTGCTTTCCCAGGCCACAGCAGAGAGCTGGATCGGAAGAGGGGCAACCAGGACTTCAACTGGCATCCAAATAGGATGCTGGCGCCACAGGCACAGGCTTAGCCCAGGCACCACAGCACTGGCCCTCCACTTGACTTCCTTGTGTACAGTGCCTCTGTTGTAGTCACAAGTGGGGCCCGGGGCCTCTGCCCATAGACTGGAATGGGCCAGTGAATGCCTGCTAAGGAAACGTGAACATGGGGCCATATTACGGTGGGTCTTGGAGCTGGCATCAGAGGTGGCTTTGGCAGAGTTGGCCGGGTGCCAGTGCAGCCCCTGGCTGAGATGTGGCCGTGTCAGTACCGGCCATCAGTGGCCGCTTCTCAGGTGCAGGGGCCGAGACAGCACCAGCGGAGCCAGGGGCTTGTCACCTTGTTTCTTTCATGGAAGACCAACTGACACGATGTTCAGAGTTGCAGACTTGATAGACATTTTCTCAAGAAAGAAGCAAGCCTGGGGCCGGCACCGAGGCACAGTGGGTTAATCCTCAGCCTGCAGTGCCAGCATCCCATGTGGACACCAGTTCTAGTCCCGGGTGCTCCTCTTCCAATCCAGTTCTCTGTTGTGTCCTGGGAAAGCACTGGAGGATGTCCTAGGTGCTTGGGTCCCACGCTCGCATGGGAGACCTGGAGGAAGCTCCTGGCTCCTGGCTTTGGATCGGCGCAGCTGCGGCCATTGTGGCCATTCAGGGAGTGACCCAGTGGAAGGAGGACCTTTCTCTCGCTCCCTGTCACTGTTTGTTGCTCTGCCTCTCAAATAAATAAATAAAAATTCTTTAAAAAAAAAAAAAAGCGAAGAAGCAAGGCTGTCACATCAAAGGAAGAACGGGCAGTACCTGTCCCCCGTATAAGATTCGTTTTTAAGGAAAAATGAGAATTTTGAAAAACCGCCTTCATGATCTTGACAGCCTCCCGATTCTTGGGCTCTTCTGCAGTACTCTGAGCAACAGTGACAAATGCCGTTTTTTAAGTCCGTCTGTTGTGTACTGACATGCGTCAGGGACGCAGCGATTTCCAGTCCCGAATCCCTCCTGGGTAAGAGATCCACCCAGAGTACAGACGGAGCAGTGGCTTCAGTGTAGCAGACGGCAGCTCAGTGTCCCCTGAAGAAACTGGCACTGTTGAGTTTTGGTTACAGTATCAAACCACGTCCACCTTGTGCCCCCAAAACCTGTTGCAATGCACCCTCGTTCCAGCAGTAGCGTCTGGAGAGGCAGTTTCTTCACGATGCTGTGCAGAAACAGCACGTCCCAGCCGACGACACAACAGCGGCTCGTGGCACAGTGGTTTCAGCCACCACTTCACACCGGTTTGAATTCCTGCTGCTCCACTTCCCATCCAGCTCCCTGCTGATGTACCGCATGCTTCAGAAAGCAGTGGAAGATGGCCCACGTGCTTGGGCCCCTGCCACACACATGAGTCCAGGATGGAGTTCCTGGCTCCTGGCTTTGGCCTGGACCAGCCCTGGCCATTGTGGCCATTTGAGGAGTGAACCAGTGGATGGAAGACTCTCTCTCTCCCTCTCTCTCTACCCCCCCCCTTCTTTCTCTCTTTCTCTTTTTCTTTCTCTTTCTTTCTCTTTCTCTCTCTTATTCTGCCTTCCAAATAAATAAGTAAATCAGAGGAAAGATCTGATAGAAATACAGAGACATGAGGTTTACACAAATGGAAAGGGTACCATCCTTAGCTGGTATTTTGGGATAGGGAGGATTAAAAATGGGGGTATTTTTAAAACATGATGAATCTGTTGTAAATGTGTTATTGTAATTTTTAGTAATGTAAATATTGATGAATATGTTCCAGAAAACAAAAGCTCTTAGAATCCTCATTGGTTTTTAAGAATGTAAAGGGGTCTTGGAGTCTTGAAAGTAAAATGTTTGAGCGTAGCTGCGTTGTCTCGGTATTCCTCAACTCTGGTCAAACCCAGCACTGCGTTTACGGAGAGCACTGGTGTTGTATCACACTTAGTAATCCTGAGATACAGTGCATTGGTAACAGGATGACTCACCACATTCAGAGTATCGTCACAAGGATTCCAGCGTAGGCCTCGTATCGACACAGGAGAGACGAAAGGAGAGAGCTTATGGAAACAGCGTGCACACACGTGTGCACCGCTCGGTCTGGTTGCACTGGGCGGCTTGGTGATGCAGCCATGGCTTCACCGTGAACCAGCAGCTGCTAGTGCAGACCCCGTAGCCACCACTGGTATGAGGATTATTGGTCTTGGTGACACGGTTTTCTAGAATGGTGAGAAAATCTTGGGGAAGCTCAAATGAAACAAAATAAAATTATCCATCAGTACACACAGCTGTTGCTGTTCTAGAAGGTTAATTGTCTGATGAACTATGCAAAATGCCATTTGTTACGTGTAACAGTGGAGTTGGTTGAAGGCCCAGATAACAGGGGTTTTTGTTGTCACTGTGTTCTGCCTGGGGCAAGGCCTGTTTGCGCCTGCACTCCCCGGGAAGCCCACCTGCCAGGCCTCCACCCTAGGGCAGTGGAACCTCGGGGCCTGGCGGGAGCAGTGCCACACAGTTGAGAATTTGTGGGGAAGCACATCGGCTTCTCCCTTCTCCCTCCTCAGCTGGGGTATTTCAGCACAAGTTCCCTCTGTTCCATATTCGGTGTATTGAAGCCCCAGTTCCTGTCTTAGAGGGGCTGTGCAGTGAGCCTGCGCACTCACAGCACTCGGGAGGTTTGTATGAAGGCAGCTCTCCAGACCTGACGTCCACAGCTTCATCTTCACAGCCGCACTGGGAGGAGCTGCAGGTGTAGTGGGCACAGAAGGCCCGGGAGGTGGAGTGCCCTCCCATCCGAGGCTGGGCTCCTGGCCACGCCTTTGCACATCTTCACAGTTGTTGTTCGGAAGGTTAATCGCCCGTCTGTGCAAGTGGAGCTGGTCTTGATTCTCTGGTGTCTTGGTACAGTTGTCTGTCATAGGATGTAGTTTCATCTTTCTCTGATTCTTACTTTTAAATGGAGTCCTTGTAGACGTTACCATTTGCTGCGTGTTGAGGCATCTGAGTGACCGGGAGAGGTGATTTAGAGCAGTCAGTCTTTGGTCTGTTCCTCTTGCTGTCGAGTAAGAAGCGTGCTTGTTATGGGTAGCGTCTCACGGCAGGTTTGGAATTCCACCTGTTCGGATCACCCGCCCCCTGCGCCACGGTGAGGTGCATGTGGCAATATGGCTTCCTAGCCTCGTTGTCCAAGTGAGCCAGTTGGTGTGAGGTGCCCAGTTCAGTGCACAGGATACACGGAGCCAGCGACAGCTGTTTGTATTTTCCCATTGCACACGCCGCTCTGCAGACTGGGGCCAGCGTCCGTGACTCAGCCGTCAGCTCTACGTGCTGCTCTGACTTTGCCTCTGCGTCTCCCGGTACTTGGACTTCAAGCATTTGGTCCAGGAATCCTTTCCCGTACACTGGGGATGGGTTTTATTCTTATTTAGTCCTTTTCCGTACACTGGGGATGGGTTTTATTCTTATTTAGTTTAAAATGGTTTTTTAAAGTTTTTAAAATTTATTTTGATTGTCATAATTACAGAAAAAGAAGAGACAGAGTGAGAGAACTTGCATCTGTTGGTTAACTCCCCGAATGGCCACAACAGCCAGTGCCGGGCCAGGCCGAACCCAGCAGCCAGGAGCTTCATCCGAGTCTCCCGTGGGGGTGCAGGGCCCAAGCACTTGGCCATCTTCCCATGCTTTCCCCAGGCCACGGGTTCAGCAGTGGAGCACCCTGGACACAAACCAGTGTCCACGTGGGATTTCAGCATTGCGGGCAGTGGTCTTACCTGCTGTGTCACAACGCCGGCCCCACCCATATACCATTATTTTAAGAGATTGATTTATTTGTATGAAAGAGTAACAGATAAGGAGAGATCTTCCATCCACTCGCTTACTCCCCAAGTGGCTATAACAACTGAGTTAGGGCTAGGCTACCCAGACCTTCTTGGGCTGTCTTTCACTGCCTTCCCAGGCACATTAGCAGGCAGCCGGATCAGAAGCAGAGCACCAGAGCACAGTCCAGCACTCCAGTGTGGAATGCCAGCATTGCAGGTAACCTACTGTGCCACAGTGCTGGACCCCTTGTACAACTGTTATTAATGCTGCCATGGCAACACCTACCTTTAAAACAGGTATTGCCACTCAAATTCTTTTGTTTTTTAACATATTTAAAAGCACAACCACTTTTGCAAATTAAACATTTAAAAGTATAAATCTGGGTCAACACTGGGTCGCTGTGATTTAAGTCTCTGCCTGCGATGCCAGCATTCCATATGAGCAGGGTTCGAGCCCCGGCTGCTCCACTTCAGATCCAGCTGCCTGCTAATGTGCCCGGAAAAGCACCAGAAGGTGGCCCACGTGCCTGGGCCTCTGCACCCCTGTGGGAGACCCAGTTGCAGTTCCTGGCTCCTGGTTTTTGCCTCGCCCTTCCCGGTTGGCATGGCCATTTGGGGAGTGGACCAGTGGATGGAAGATCCATGGCTCTCTCCTCCCTGCCCCACCCCCACCTTTGTCTCTCTAACTTTGCCCTTCAAATAAACAAAATCTTTTTAAAAATTTTAAGAGTATAAATCTGAAAGAGAGTCTGTAGGCTTCCTAGAATATACTTCAGAAATCCCTGTCCTCACAGGTCACGCCTTCCCGTGTGGCAGTTCTGGGGAGTCCAGGCTCACTTTTAGCTGCGTGTGAAGCAGAATAGGTGTGCAGCGCTGGTTGACATGTGAAGGGGAGGGAAGCTTCTTCCACTGTGAGGAGTTTAAGGGCTCATGATACGGGGCTCGAGCAAGTGCCGGAGCAGCCGCCATCCAGGCGAGGGCTGGAAAGGGCTGCACGGAGAGCAGACTCGTTTCTGTGAGGCTGGTGAAAACGGAAAGCAGCGTTCAAGGCACGTGTTCTCCATGTCGCAGGTGGGCGCATCGGGAACAGAGCAGTGAGGGCTGAGACTGGTTTCAGAGACCAAATGCATTGTGGACTGCGCAGAGCAAGCCCATCAGCCAGAGCCATGGGGGAGACACCGAGGAGTGGGATTTGAGCCCGTTTCCTCCTGTTCTGGTCTTCATGTGGCTGTGGTGGAGTGGATCTCCATGGTCTCACGTGGCTGTGGTGGAGTGGATCTCTGTGATATCACGTGGCTGTGGTAGAGTGGATCTTCATGGTCTCACATGGCTGTGGTGGAGTGGACCTCCATGGCCACACGTGGCTGCGGCGGAGTGGATCTCTGTGGTCTCACGTGGCTGCGGTGGAATAGATCTCCATGGTCTCACGTGGCTGTGGTGGAGTGGGGAGTGAATCTCCATGGCCTCATGTGGTTACAGTGGAGTGGATTTCCATGGTCTCGTGTGGCTGCAGTGGAGTGGATCTCTGTGGTATTACGTGGCTGTGGTGCAGTGGATCTCCATGGTCTCACGTGGTTGTGGTAGAGTGAATCTCCATGGCCTCACGTGGTTGTGGTAGAGTGAATCTCCATGGCCTCATGTGGTTACAGTGGAGTGGATCTCCATGGTCTCGCGTGGCTGTGGTGGAGTGGATCTCTGTGGTATCACGTGGTGCAGTGGAGTGGATCTCCATGGTCTCACGTGGCTGCGGTGCAGTGGATCTCCATGGTCTCACGTGGTTGTGGTGGAGTGGATCTCCATGCTCTCACGTGGCTGTGGTGGAGTGGATCTCCATGGTCTCACGTGGCTGCAGTGGAGTGGATCTCCATGGTCTCACGTGGCTGCAGTGGAGTGGATCTCCATGGTCTCACGTGGTTGTGGTGGAGTGGATCTCCATGCTCTCACGTGGCTGTGGTGCAGTGGATCTCCATGGTCTCACGTGGTTGTGGTGGAGTGGATCTCCATGCTCTCACGTGGCTGTGGTGCAGTGGATCTCCATGGTCTCACGTGGTTGTGGTGGAATGGATCTCTGTGATATCACGTGGCTGATCTCCATGGTCTCACGTGGCTGTGGTGGAGTGGATCTCTGTGGTATCACGTGGCTGTGGTGGAGTGGATCTCCATGGTCTCACGTGGCTGCAGTGGAGTGGATCTCCATGGTCTCACGTGGCTGCAGTGGAGTGGATCTCCATGCTCTCACGTGGCTGCAGTGGAGTGGATCTCCATGCTCTCACGTGGCTGTGTTGCAGTGGATCTCTGTGGTATCACATGGCTGTTTTGGAGTGGATCTCTGTGGTATCACATGGCTGCAGTGGAGTGGATCTCCATGGTCTCACGTGGCTGTGGTGGAGTGGATCTCTGTGGTATCACGTGGTTGTGGTGGAGTGGATCTCTGTGATATCACGTGGCTGATCTCCATGGTCTCACGTGGCTGTGGTGGAGTGGATCTCTGTGGTATCACGTGGCTGTGGTGGAGTGGATCTCTGTGGTATCACGTGGCTGCAGTGGAGTGGATCTCCATGCTCTCACGTGGCTGATCTCCATGCTCTCACGTGGCTGTGGTGGAGTGGATCTCTGTGGTATCACGTGGCTGCAGTGGAGTGGATCTCCATGCTCTCACGTGGCTGATCTCCATGCTCTCACGTGGCTGTGGTGCAGTGGATCTCTGTGGTATCACGTGGCTGTTTTGGAGTGGATCTCTGTGGTATCACATGGCTGCAGTGGAGTGGATCTCCATGGTCTCACGTGGCTGTGGTGGAGTGGATCTCTGTGGTATCACGTGGTTGTGGTGGAGTAGATCTCTGTGATATCACGTGGCTGATCTCCATGGTCTCACGTGGCTGTGGTGGAGTGGATCTCTGGTATCACGTGGCTGTGGTGGAGTGGATCTCCATGGTCTCATGTGGCTGCAGTGGAGTGGATCTCCATGCTCTCACGTGGCTGATCTCCATGGTCTCACGTGGCTGTGGTGGAGTGGATCTCCATGCTCTCACATGGCTGTGGTGGAGTGGACCTCCATGGTCTCACGTGGCTGTGGTGGAGTGGATCTCTGTGGTATCACATGGCTGCAGTGGAGTGGATCTCCATGGTCTCACGTGGCTGTGGTGGAGTAGATCTCTGTGGTATCACATTGCTGCAGTGGAGTGGATCTCCATGCTCTCACGTGGCTGTGGTGGAGTGGATCTCTGTGTTGCTGCTGTCCTCAGGTTTTAGGTTTTGTGAGCTTCCTTCCTTCAGCCTCTGTTTCTTTTTTTTTTTTTTTTTTTTTTTTTTGACAGGCAGAGTGGACAGTGAGAGAGAGAGACAAAGAGAAAGGTCTTCCTTTTTGCCGTTGGTTCACCCTCCAATGGCCGCCGCGGCCGGCGCACCGCGCTTGTCCGATGGCAGGAGCCAGGAGCCAGGTGCTTTTCCTGGTCTCCCCATGGGGTGCAGGGCCCAAGCACCTGGGCCATCCTCCACTGCACTCCCGGGCCACAGCAGAGGGCTGGCCTGGAAGAGGGGCAACTGGGACAGAATCCGGCGCCCCGACCGGGACTAGAACCCGGTGTGCCGGCGCCGCAAGGCGGAGGGTTAGCCTGTTGAGCCACGGCGCCGGCCCAGCCTCTGTTTCTGACTAAATCTTTTTGCTGTGAACTCTGACTTCATTTCTCTCAAACAAAATGAGAATTTTAGAGCTGGAAGATCTAGTCCCAACCTCGTTCTGTAGGTGAGTACACAAAGGCCAGTTAGTGTGATTACTGCCCATGACCCACAGCCAGGGAGTCGCAGAGCCAGTGGGTCCCTGCCCCAGCCCCCTTGGCCTGAATACTCTAATATAGCTCTCTGTCTGTGACCAGTGAATCACATACACGTGGCTCTTGGTGCCTGGCTTCTTTCATTTAGCGTGTTTTCAGAATTCATTCACGTTGTGGCATATGTCAGTACTTCATTCTGTCTAATGAGCAAACAGCATTCCATTTATGGTCCACTGCACCTTGCTTACCATCCTTCGTCGGCAGGCACCTAGATAGTTTCCAGGTTTCGCTGTTCTGAATCCTGCTGCCAAGATTTTGCAGTCTGTGTGCGTGAGCAAACATCTCTGTCTCTCTGATGGATGAACTCGAAGGTGGAATCGCCGGCTCCTCTGGCGATTCGCGTTAGGTGTCCTTAGGAACCACCGTACCGTCTTCCACAGCAAGTGTGCTGTGTCACATTCCCACAGGAGTCCCAGTTTCTCCTTGTCCTTTCCTGGCCTTGTCTTGTTAGTCCCAACCCTCCCAGGGACTAGAAAGGGGCAGCTCACTGTGAATGTGCGCTGCACGTCCCTGTGCCTCCGGGGCCCGAGGAGCCCCTTGCTGCCTCCTGAACTGTGTCTCCTTTGGGTTTGCTGCTATCCTCTGCCCACATTTTCACTAGATTCTTTGTCATGTTATCACTGATGTAGAAAAATCGTTTATTCTGGATATGAATCCATTACCAGAAGGATGATTTGCTTCCATTCTTCTTTGTTGTTGTTAGATTCCTTGATTTACTTGAAAGGCAGTTAGAGAAAGATTTCCCGTCTGCTGGTTCACCCTCCAGAGGTTTGCAGTGGCTGGGGCTGGGCCTGGCTGAAGCCAGGAGCCTAGACCGCCATCCGTGTCTCCACGTGGGTGCAGGGCCCAAGCACTTGGGCCATCCTCCACTGCTTTCCCAGGTGCGTTAGCAGGGAGCTGGGTCGGATGGGACTGGAACCAGTGCTCCTACGGGATGGGAGCGTTGCAGGCTGCACCACAACATTGCTCCTTTTCTTGCATTCTTTACCTTGTATTTTTTTTTCCTTTCTTCATGATGTCATGTGCAGTTTATCTGGATGTCAAGTCCAGTTCATCTTCTTTGCTTTCAGAAGTTGTGCTGCTGCGTCTTCGCTAGGAAATGGTTGCTCACACTCTCCCAGAGCTTCTGCAGTCTTGGAGCCGCGGCTCTGCTGTCTGGGTGTGTGGTCCACTGCGTGATTTTGTGTGTTGTGGAGAAGGAGCCAGACTGCACATTGCACTTGTAAATACCTAGTTACTCAGGATCACTGGCTGTAAGGACTGCTCCTCCCCCGAGAAGTGTTTCTCCCTTTATACCGAGCTATACTGCAGAAATGCATGGCTGTGTTTCTCCGAGGTTAAAGCTCATTCCTGTGCCGCTCTGTTGATTTGTTCACAGCCCAGCAGACCCGGCTACCCCAGTCCAAGGTCCAGTGAAGGATTTTACCCCAGCCCGCAGCACTTGGTCCAGACCAACCACTACCAGGTACGTTTCACAAACAGAAACACAGCACTTGGGTTATTTGGCACTTGTAGAGGTAGGAGAGTGCTTTGTGGGATTTTTACTTCTTATCTATATACTTGTGAATATGATTGGTGATCAGAAAGCTAAGACAGTTACGTCAGTGACTATTGTCTTGACACTCCACCCAGAGAGCACTCTGACTCCCTCCGTCTACGGGCAGGCAGGACAGTCCCCTCCTGCTTTGTCAGAGACAGGGTGAATGAGGTGGGCACACTCTGCAGAGGTGGCGCTGAAGGCCAGGAATACGGTTGAAGCTCACGGATGCCGTGTGGACAGCTCTGGGGAAGGATTTCTTAGCAGGCACACTTGCAGTACAGATTTTAAAAAGAATGTACTTAGAAGAGAAGGACCTGGAGCAAAATTAGCACGTTTCTGTTGGCTTTGGGTTTGCTTCACCGAGGCATCGTTACCTCTGGGGAGGTGCATAGATCTTATCCCAGACAGACACCTGCCCCAGTGTATCCTAGACTGCTGCACGGCACCCAGCCCCTCCTGCCCCACGATGCCCCTGCTGCCCGGGGAGCAGCCACTCCTCTGATATCTAGTCCGAGACGTGCTCGTTGCCTCGTGAAAGGTGCGCTCGTGTTGGGAGTAGGATCTGGCTGTGCTGTGTGTCTTTCAGGAGAAGACCACGAGTGACCCTTTGCCATATGTGCTAGCCTGATAGGCTCTGCAAGCAAATGCTGACCGTGTCCTCTCTCTGTTGACGAGAGAGGGAGCCAGTGCAAGAGACCCTCATTGTCGGCGTGCCCTAAACGTTTCCCTCCTACTGACGTCTTCTCTCTGCCTCAGTCATTGTTGTTGGAACCTGGGAGCAGGACTCCCCCCGTTGTCAGCCCCCAGAACATTAGGGACACACGTCCCTGTGTGTGTGTCTCGACTGTTCTTGTTGCTGGGCAGGAAAGGGTTACCCTAGGGCAGCACCTGGGCCCAGCTAGTTTTGCGGCTTCTGTCCCTTTAGCATCCAGAGTGGTCTGCTCTGAGCACTTTGGTGAGTGTGGAATTCCAAAGTAAACGATTTCTTATTTCCCGATTTATTTTTGGATTAATTGTCTAACATAGCTATAACAACTCAGCTTCCTTGAGGCTCTCATGGAGAAGCCCATCCCTCGCCTCACCAGCTTCCAGCGGCCACGCGCGTCTTTGCTCATGGTCCCCTGACTCCGTGTTCCAAGCCAGCAGTTCAGCGTCTGACCACTGTCCAGGAGTCGCATGCCCCTCCCCCTCCTCCCTGCTGCCCTCCTCTACTGTCCAGGGCCGCTGTGATCACAGCCTAGGAAAGTCCAGGATAATGCCTGCCTCTTGGGAGCTGTGGCTGCCAGTCACGTCCGCCGTGTCAGGAAGCGTCTGGCGGGGCCGTGTTCTGCCCACCGTGGATACCTCAGTTCAGTTACTTTCTTTGATGCAAAAGGCAGACCTGCACAAGCGATGTTACGGCCAAGTGTCCCCTCCCCTCTGCACCCACTTGCAGGGCTCTGGCTACCCTGGCTCACATGGAGTCACAGCCATGGCTGGCAGCGGCTACCCAAGTCAAGCATCTCTTTTGGACCAAACAGACTCATGGAATCCCAGAGCCCAGGAGATGCCCGTGTGGCAGCCCAGCGTGGAGGTACATTGCTGTCCTTGGGCTTCTCTTTGAATGTGGCTTCAGGTCCCTTGTATTTCTAGATCCTGAAACTTCTTGATTTCGATGAATGAACTCTGAGTCAAGATAGTCCACCTATTCAAACGTTTTGTAGTTTTATGAGCTTTTTAATCTTTTACAAGCTTTTCTCTATTTTAAAGAAAGACAGGCATGCATTCACACACACACACACACACACACACACACACACACACACACATTTCTACCTACTGGCTAATTTACCAAACGCCCACAGCAGCTGGGGCTGGGCCAGGAGCCAGGACCCCAATCTGCATCTCTCCCATGGATGGCAGGGACCCTGCTACGTGATCCATTACAGAGGTGGGGAATGTTTCTCCTGCCGAGGGCCATTTGAATATTCATAACATTCACGGGCCTTACAGGATTATCAACTTAAAAGTTAGGCTGCCAGAGATTTATTGAATATTGAGTCCTGTCTGAACTTTGCTTGGCAGGGCCAGACCCAATGATCTAGCAGGTCTTCACATGGCCACTGGCTGGACGTTCCCCACCCGGACCCGTTCCTCCCAGGGTGCACATTAGTAGGAAACAAACTGGGAGCAAAGCGGTGACTGAGACCCAAGCATGCCGGAGTGGGGGACCGTGTCCCAAGCAGATCTAAACTGCTAAGCCAAAGGCCCACTCCTGTGAGTTTTCATCTTTTTTAACTAAAAGAAATACCCAAGAGTAAATACTGTAATTGTTATTCCATTCATCTGAAAGGCAGGCTCTAAGTTGCATATAATTAGTACATACGTAAGCTGGGGGGAGGGGCAGGGGGTAGCGGGCAAGAAGAAAGACTTCAGTTAAACCTTATGAATTTTTACTCAACTTTCCCGGTAAAACAAGAGCCACTCACAGAGTATTAGAAGTATGGATTGGGGTTGGGCTTTGTGGCGCACAGATGGAGCCACCCCTTAGGCTGCCTGCCCGCTACGCTGGGGCAGCTGCTCTCTCCACACCCAGCCCCCTGCCACCTGCCCGTGCACCTGGGAAGCCGTGCACTGTGCCTTCAGTGCTTGAGTTCCTGCCAGCCTCCCGGGAGACCCAGACGGAGTCCTGGGTCCTGGCTTCAGCCTCACCCGGCCCTCAGCTGTTGTAGCCGTTTGGGAGTGAACCAGCACATGAAGATCAGCCTCTCTGTCTCTCTCTCTCTCTCCCTCTCTCCCTCTCCCTCTCTCTTTATTTCAAATAATATAATAAGCCTTAACATTTTTTTTAATGTAGGGGCAAGTGTTTAGCCTAGCATTAAGATGTGGGGTAAGAGTCTATTCAGGCCTTCTCTTTACTTCTGGTTCTTCTGTTTTTACTACAAGTGATAATGTATTCTTCCTGCGTATCTTGGATTACTTCTTTTGGATTAGACCACTACAAGCGAGTCTATGAGCTCAGTAATTAAATATCTTTTAAAGGTGCTTGACACATGTGGTGTTGCAAGCTCCAGAAAAGTTGTTCGCACAGCAGAGTGTAAGGGGTTCTCTTTCCTCCACCCTCGCTATTGTGCTTAACTTTTTGGTAGACGCACGAAGTAAGGGCGTGGGAACAGACTGAGCGGCCTGGACATTGTGTTTTCAACTCTCCCCCAGGACTCTGCAGCCCTGGATCTCCGGGGGATGGGGCAGGTGTTGCCAGCCCACCTGATGGAGGAGCGGCTGATCCGACAGCAGCAGGAGATGGAAGAAGATCAGCGCTGGCTGGAGAAAGAAGAGAGATTTCTGGTACTTGTCTCCGGGAAGGTTTTTCTGCTGTGTATACCCTGTTAGAGTCTGCTATATTCCAAATGCTTGCAGTGTTTCATCTTTTCCAAAGCCACAGAGTGAGCTTTCCATCTAGTCCCTAAATCGTTAGGATTTCGGCAGTGGTGTGTGGGCTCAAGGATGAGCATCTCTGGTTTTCACATCACTGCGTTGCTGACTCAGGAACAGCTCCCGCAGAGGACACTGGTCTGGCCCTGCCGGCCATGGCAAGCACTGCTGGAGGTCCCGGATTGGCCTCTCTTGGCATCGCTCTTCAGCCTGGTCAGATGCAGCCTTCCCTCGCAACTCTTCCTAGGGCTGGGACGTGCTCTCAGACAGGGCTTGCACACAGCCCTTCAGGAGTCCCTGGGGGGCAGAGAGGAAGTGGGGGGGCAGCCGCAGCACAGGCTCTTCTGTGTCACTTGACGCAAAGGTCCTTTCGGCCTCATGGCCCTTGCTGCAGAATTCTTCTGTTGGCTCAGCCCCAGAACCGGAGTGTGTGGGAACCCAGCCCTGGCCTCCTCGACCCCCGAGCAGCTATTTTAGTCTTTCTCCAGCCGCCTGAAGAGAAACGTGACCGAAAGGAGCCAGGATGTGTGCTATTTCCACACATCTTTTTTTAAATTTATTTTATTTATTTGAAAGATACACTTAGAGAGAGAGAGAGAAAGAGAAGGAGAAAGATAGGTCTTCCATAAACTGATTCACTTCCCAAATGGCTGCAAAGGCCAGAGCTGAGCTGAGCTGAAGCCAGGAGCTTCTGGGTCTCCCACGCGGGTACAGGAGCCCAAGGACTTGGGCCATCCTCCACTGCTCTCCTAGCTGCGTTACCAGGGAGCTGGATCAGAGTGGAGCAGCCGGGACTCAGAAGGCGCCCACACGAAACACTGGGGCTGCGGGCCAGGCTTCAACCTGCTGCGCCACAGCACCAGCCCCCACAGAATTTTTTTTTAAGGCTTATTTATTTACTTGAAAGTCAGAGTTACACACAGAGAGAAGGGGACGCAGAGAGAGAAAGAGAGAGGCTTTCCATTTGCTGGTTCACTCCCCATTTGGCCACAGCAGCTGGAGTTTTGCTGATCCGAAGCCAGGAGCCAGGAATTTCTTCTGGGTCTCCCATGCAGGTGCAGGGACTCAAGGACTTGGGCCATCTTCTGCCACTTTCCCAGGCCACAGCAGAGAGCTGATCGGAAGTGGAGCAGCTGGGACTTGAACCAGCACCCTTATGGGATGTCGGCACTGCAGATGGTGGCCTCCCCAGGCATGCCACAGTGCCAGCCCCTACACAAAATCTTAATTGGGAGGCCGGCACCGTGGCTCACTTGGTTAATCCTCCACCTGTGGCACTGGCATCCCATATGGGCGCCAGGTTCCAGTCTAGCTCTCTGCTGTGGCCCAGGAGGGCAGTGGAGGATGGCCCAAGTTCTTGGGCCCTGCACCTGCATGGGAGACCAGGAGGAAGCACCTGGCTTCAGATAGGTACAGTGCCAACCGTAGCAGCCATTTGGGGAGTAAACCTATAGAAGGTAGACCTTTCTGTCTGTCTGTCTCTCTCACTGTCTATAACTCTACCTGTCTAATAATTTTTTAAAAAATCTTAATTGGGTAACTTTGCCCTGGGAATTCAAATCCGGTTCCTATGCCTTGTTCGGTAAGCACCCACTGATACCAGCTTTATGTCAAGCTCTGTGCGGGGGACTGCACACGAGTGAGGGCAGACTGGTTCCCTGTGCTTAAGCTGCATGGCCTGAGCACGGAGCAGTTTAAATTGACAAGTAAGTGCGTTGTAAGTCGGCGGTTTCAGGCTGTGCTCCGCAGAGTTCGTCAGCGTGTGATTCCGCTTCTCTCTTCGTGCTCTCAAGTTTGCTGGAGCCGTCTCCAGCGGGCCGATGCCAGCTCTGATGTTGTGCCCGCTGCAGGCTCATGTGCTGACTCAGGAAGCCCGGCCGCCAGAGCACGCGTGGGAGGCTGGAGGTGCATCCACTGGGGAGCCCTTTCCCCTCTAGCCTCACTGTCACACATGCAGCACATTCCGCTCATCACTGAGCAGGACTGTGACCTTTCTTTTTTTTTTTTTTTTTTTTTTAAGATTTATTTTCTTACTTGAAAGTCAGAGTTACACAGAGAGAGAGAGAGAGAAAGAGGTTTTCCATCTACTGGTTCACTCCTCAAGTGGCCGCAACGGCTGTAGCCATGCTGATCCGAAGCTAAGAGATTCTTCCAGGTCTCCCATGCGGATGCAGGGGCCCAAGGACCTGGCCGTCTTCTGCTGCTTTCTCAGGCCAGAGCAGAGAGCTGGGTCGGAAGTGGAGCAGCTGGGACTCGAACCGGTGCCCATATGGGATGCTGGCGCTGAAGGCGACAGCTTTAGCCACTACGCCACAGCACCAGCCCTGACATTGTGCCCTTTCTCACACACCCTTTTCACCGCGGAATAGTGAGGAACAGATAATAAGCTTCGGGCCGTGTGCTCTAGGCTTCCTGGCCCAGATGCTCATCCACGTGGCTGGCTCCTGGTGCTCGGTGTGAACCCCTATGCACCTCTCACTCTCCTCTGCCTCTTTCTCACTAAATAAAAGCTTAAAACGTAAAAAATATAATAAGTAGGAGTAGCAGTGTTGCCTGTGAATCCTTGATCGTGATCCATCATGCAGTCGCTGTCCTCTGTTTCCAACAGAAAGTCTCGGTGTTTCTAGCCGTCCTGTGAGGCGGGGGCAGGTCTGAATCTTTGATCCAAACCCTTGAGGGTCCTGTGTGTTTCAGAATTTGACTTTAACTCTAAAGTTAATGTACTATGCACATAATATAATAGTCCAGTTCTATCTCAGAGTTAAAGGCATTAATATTTCCACAGCAAAATATAAATGTTCACATTAGAAAAATATAAAAATGGCCTCATTGTTTCAGGTAGTGTCTTACTGCTGGCTTGGCTTGCTTGAAATCCAGCACTTGTCAGATTGTGGGCATGAGGACACAGGAATGCAGACTTGTCCTCTGTTGGCGATTCGCAGCAGAGTAACAGAGACCAGGGTAGGTTACGCAGGTGGGGGTCAGAGGCCAGGGCAGGGTACGCAGGTGGGGGTCAGAGGCCAGGGCAGGGTACGTAGGTGGGGGTCAGAGGCCAGGGCAGGGCACGCAGGTGGGGGTCAGAGACCAGGGCAGGGTATGTAGGTGGGGGTCAGATACCAGGACTGGTTAAGTAGGTGGGGGTCAGAGGCCAGGGCGGGGTACGCAGGTGGGGGTCAGAGACCAGGACTGGTTAAGTAGGTGGGGGTCAGAGACCAGGGCAGGGTACGCAGGTAGGGGTCAGAGACCAGGACTGGTTAAGTAGGTGGGAGTCAGAGACCAGGGCAGGGTACGTAGGTAGGGGTCAGAGACCAGGACTAGTTAAGTAGGTGGGGGTCAGAGACCAGGGCAGGGTACGCAGGTGGGGGTCAGAGACCAGGGCAGGGTACGCAGGTGGGGGTCAGAGACCAGGGCAGGGTACGCAGGTAGGGGTCAGAGACCAGGACTGGTTAAGTAGGTGGGAGTCAGAGACCAGGGCAGGGTACGCAGGTGGGGGTCAGAGGCCAGGGCAGGGTACGTAGGTGGGGGTCAGAGACCAGGGCAGGGTACATAGGTGGGGGTCAGAGACCAGGGTACGCAGGTGGGGGTCAGAGGCCAGGGCAGGGTACGCAGGTAGGGGTCAGAGACCAGGACTGGTTAAGTAGGTGGGAGTCAGAGACCAGGGCAGGGTACGCAGGTGGGGGTCAGAGGCCAGGGCAGGGTATGTAGGTGGGGGTCAGAGACCAGGGCAGGGTATGTAGGTGGGGGCAGAGGCCAGGACTGGTTAAGTAGGTGGGGCTCGCACTGCCGCTGGAGTGTGGTCTGCAGGCTCAGGGAGCCTCGCCCTGGGCTGTGCTGCCTCTCAGCAGGTGCAGCTACTCAAACCAGCGTCACAGGCAGCAGCTTCGCCGTTGTGCCTCAGCACCAACCCCCATTACAGGAGAAAAAAATTATTTACTTTGCTAATCTGGATGAATCAGTTTGCATATTGGGCCTGTTCTAAGAATAGACTTGCTGTTCTCTAGCCCTGCATTTTAAACGTTGTTTCCAGACAGTCTCTGATTTGTATTTTAAAAAGTAAATGTTGGGCCGGCACCGCGGCTCACTGGGCTAATCCTCCGCCTGCGGTGCTGGCACCCCAGGGTCTAGTCCCAGTTGGGGCGTCAGTTCTGTCCCGGTTGCTCCTCCTCCAGTCCAGCTCTCTGCTGTGGCCCGGGAGGGCAGTGGAGGATGGCCCAAGGGTTGGGCCCTGCACCCCATGGGAGACCAGGAGAAGCACCTGGCACCTGCCATCGGATCAGCGCGGTGCCGGCCGTGGCGGCCCTTAAGGGAGTGAATCAGTGGAAGGAAGACTTTTCTGTCTATCTCTCTCTCTCTTTCTCTCTCAGTGTCTCTGTCTGTCAAGAAAATAATAATAAATAAATAAGTAAGTAAGTAAATGCCATAAATTCTCCACACTAGAGCTATGCCTTCCAACTCTGGGGTCCTGTGTGGGATTGCATTTGGGCCAGTTGGGCCAGCAGCAGGTTAGTTAGCTGCTCGGCCCGTGAGCGCCCCTGCCGTGACGCTGTTCTGCAGGAGCAGAGGAGGAGCCGACTGTGCTGGGGCGGGAGGGGTCGGCTGCCAGGGTTGTTTCTTTCCATTGAAATTACTTACATGCAGTGAACTGCACAGATCTATGTGAGGTTTGATGAGCTTTGATAAACGCATAACCCATGTAACCTCTAAAGTAGATATTTCTAGTGCTCCAGATAGCTTCTACAATGCGTTCCCCTTTTTAAAATTCATTCATTCATTCATTCATTCAAAAGGCAGAATGACAGAGAGAAGGAAATTATCCATCTGCTGGTTCGCTCCCCAGATGTCCACAACGGCTAGTGCTGGACCAGGCCAGAGCCAGGAGCTTCTGGGTCTTCTGCATGGGTGCAGGGGCCCAAGGACTTAGGCCATCCTCTGCTGCTTTCCTAGGCGCATCGGCAAGGAGCTGGACTGGAAGTGAAACAGCCAGGACACAAACCAGTGCCCGTATGGGATGCCGGTGTCGCAGGCAGCAGCTTACATGCCACGCCACGCCGCCCCTTGATGGTTCCTTGAAGGTTGTGGTTTGTCCTGTTGGTGGTGTTGCGCCGCCCCTTGATGGTTCCTTGAAGGTTGTGGTTTGTCCTGTTGGTGGTGTTGCATCTGGAATTTAGCGTTTGTGTTCCTAAGTGAGGACGATCTGTCTGTTGTCACCGCCAGTTTCCAGGTCAAGGGTGTTTTTCATAGGACGAGTTGATGATCGCTGCCTCTCCCTTGGGTTTGCGTAGTTGCCGTCTTGGGGTTCTCATGTGGATGTGTTCTCGGCATTCCATAGCCGAGCTCTCTGTGCCACGTTTGACTCTGCTTTTGCGTTTTCCGGGTCATTTCCCTGCCCACTGCCGCGGGATAAAGCCTGCATTCCTGTCTGTCCTGCCCCCTTCCTCACTCACGAGTCACCAGCCACCAACCCCTCCCCTGCCCAGCCTGCTTCTCTAGTCTGGCCACTCCCACTTGTCTGCTGCACCACATCAGCTCCCTCCCCAAGCTGGGTCTCCAGCACATACTTATTGAGAGCCTTGGGGACCAGCAGTGTTCAGGGCTCCGGAGCTGGGAGAGTGGACACGACAGGTGGGGTCCCCGCCTTCATGGCTGCAGTCTGGCAAGGGAGACAAGAGCATGCAACTCAAGTCATCAGCCAGAACTCATCTGAAGAAAACTGCAGAGAGGAAAGGAGGGGGTCTGGACAGGCGGCCTGGACTTGGCCAGGCTGAAAGAATGGTACGGGAGAGAGGGCAGACAGCAGACGCAGGAGCCCCGGGGCAGCAGGGTGCGTGGCCAGTGTGGCTGGCCCTGAAGCAGGGAGGCCCTCAGGAGGGGGACACCCAGATTTTATGCCCAAGGCAGTAGGAAACCATCAAAAGCCGTTGAGCAAGCGGCCAAGGCCACTGTTTCTGCATGGAGAGTGGAGGGAGGCAGGAGGAGAGGACGCCTTCATGTCCACGAGGTCAGGGGTCGAGGGAGGAAGCAGGCAGGACGGTGTCTCCAGCACCAGCAGCAGGTGCGCAGGTCGTAACTGAAGAGTGCAAGCTCGGAGCGTGTGAGACGTGGGGCGCCGCACCTTGCAGCGTTCTCTGAAGTTGTCCTCCAAAGCCACTGCTGTGGCACGGTGCCGTTTCTGACGTGGGATGTCTACCAGTGGCTGCCACACAGCAGCACCCAGCATGGTCGACGGACACGCGGGAGTGTGCCCTCCACTGCCACAGCCCGCCGTGTGCCCGCCCCTGCTTCCCACGGGGCCTGCAGTTAACAGCGGTGTGACCCGAGCATCTTCCCTTGCTCTCAGGCCTTTCTCGGGGGGTCTGTCCTGCTGGACGTGGAGTCCCGCACAGGTCTCTCTGAATGCCTGCAGCGGCACAGAGTGGTCTTCTGTCTGCTCTGCAGACGGAGCCCCTTGGGCACAGCAGCAGTGACTTTTCCGTTGACTGCGGAGTTCTGTGCACTGCCTGGCACACGGGAGGCGCTCGGGAATGCTCTGACCACAGGCTCTTGAAGGGCTGAAGCAGGTGTCATCCTGGAACGATGACCTCAGCGCCAGAGGGCAAGACTGGACACGCAGAGCTGCATGAGGAAGTGACGGGCAGGCCAGAGCCAGAAAACCGCGGGCTGGGAGGCAGACGTGCGCACGCGAGCGGAGGGGACGCCCTTGCACCGGTGTGGTCAGCCGGCACAAGAGGCCAGCAGAGGAGAAAGCCGGGCAGGACGCCCAGCTTCGGTGCAGGCAGGAGCCACACTGTGTCACTCAGGGAGCGGAAACGCAGCAGGAGGGGTTGTTCCGGGGACGCGGGCGGCTTCAGTTTGGTCTGAGGCAAGTACAGGAGGCAGTGAGGAACCAGGGTGAAGCTCTTCTGTGCTTCCTGGGAGGGAGCCGAGGTCTCGGGGCAGGGAAAGACCGTGCAGAACAACCTGGAAAGCACCTCGCTGTCCCTCCCTCTCTCAGTCTCTGAGTCACCGGCGTGTCACCTGCAGGTGTTACAGGCTGACCTGGGCCTCATTTGCATGTCTGAACCATGCGAGGGCAGCAGCCCTGTTCCTCACCGGGCGTCGCCAGTGTGTAGCCCCAGGGCCTGCCAGCCAGAGGGGCTGCACACACAGCTGCTGCTGCCCCTCGCCCTGGCGCCCTCCAGCGTCCTGTCACCCGGGGCTGGCTGCTCTCCTAGGTCTGCCACTCGGGGTCCAGCTGCAAGGGAGCGGCGGGGCACGCTCCGTCAGTCCTTCCCTGGGCCGCTGAGATTTGGATCCTGGCACCTGCCCCTTACTTCCCGACCTTAGGCAGCTTGCTTCTGTCAAGTGCAGGCAGGACTTCTCTCTAGGGACAAGGAGTGAGTGTGTTAGCATCTGTAAACCACAGTGGAATACCACACACCGTTCACTCTTGCGCTGAGGTGGGTCTCCATGGCAGCCATGAGCGCTGCACTGGTGAGAATGCTGGAGCCCGGCGCATACCCCGTGAAAGATGGCGCGTTCCTGAGAACAGTCCCAGAATGCTGCAGCCACGCCTCCCAGAGGTCACGGCCACTTTGCAAGGGTCCCGCAGAGGAGCATTGCAAATATCACTCACAACTGGGTTTCCCTTATTGTGTCCATTTGTGGCTGGAAGGAAACCGTGATCAGTTTTGCTGTCGTGAGAGCGCCTTACAAGGGTTAATTTTGTGGTGAGCTGAAGCGGCCAGGATTGTCTCAGTGCGCTGTGTGTCTTTGAAGATGCTGAGTCTGTGCCAGAAACCAGGTCTCAGGCCAGGGCAGGACTCCCCAAGGCATGTGCAGAGCCAGTGTGCATCGTCTTTTACCCAAATTGTGGGTCAGTACTCTTGTGAGATAAAAAAGTAAAATGAATGGCCAGCGCCGTGGCTCAACAGGCTAATCCTCCGTCTTGCGGCGCCAGCACACCGGATTCTAGTCCCGGTTGGGGCACCGGATTCTGTCCTGGTTGCCCCTCTTCCAGGCCAGCTCTCTGCTGTGGCCCAGGAGTGCAGTGGAGGATGGCCCAAGTGCTTGGGCCCTGCACCCCATGGGGAGACCAGGAAAAGCACCTGGCACGTGGCTCCTGCCATCGGATGAGCGCAGTGCGCTGGCCGCAGCGCGCCAACCGCGGCGGCCATTGGAGGGTGAACCAACGGCAAAGGAAGACCTTTCTCTCTGTCTCTCTCTCTCACTGTCCACTCTGCCTGTCAAAAATTAAAAAAAAAAAAAAAGTAAAATGAATATCAAGTAGCTGGGTCCCTGCCACCCATGTGGGAGACACAGAGCAAGTCCTGACTTCTGTTCCAGCCTGGCCCAGTACTGACTGTTGGCGTTGTGGGAGTGGGAGCTCTCTTACTCTCTGTATCTGTCTCAGATATATTTGTTGGCAGTGAGAGAGGGAGAGGGGGAGGGGTAGATCTTCATCCACTCGTTCACTTCCCAAATGACGGCAATGTCCAGGGCTGATCCAGGCCCAAAGTCCGGAGCTCAGAGCTTCATCGCAGCCACCCATGTGAGTATCGAGCCTGAATACTTGGGACAGCCTCTGCCTGCTTTGGCAGGGGCCGTGCCCGCAGTGGAGTAGCTGGGGCTAGAACCGGTGCTGCACGAACAGGATGCAGCTTAGCTCGCTGCCCTGTGTCTCTCTCTGCCTCTCCAGTAAAGAAAAATCAATGACTAGAAAAAGGACTTTTTTTTTTTTTGACAGGCAGAGTGGACAGTGAGAGAGAGAGAGACAGAGAGAAAGGTCTTCCTTTTGCCGTTGGTTCACCCTCCAATGGCCGCCGCGGCCGGCGCACCGCGCTGATCCGAAGCCAGGAGCCAGGTGCTTCTGGTCTCCCATGGGGTGCAGGGCCCAAGGACTTGGGCCATCCTCCACTGCCTTCCCGGGCCACAGCAGAGAGCTGGACTGCCAGTGGAGCAGCCAGGACTGGAACGGGCACCCATGTGGGTTGCTGGCACTGCAGGTGGCAGCTTTACCTGCTACGCCACAGCGCTGGCCCGTTACGAACTCTTAACCTAAAACCTCAAACCACTGCTTCCAGTTGCTGTAAAAATGTCTGAAGACCTGTACTTTCTGTTTCTGTCTCACAAACCCTCCCTGGACCAGGCCCCTGTGAGGCCACACCCCTCAGTGAGAGCCCTCTGCACCCTGGTGGACACGTTCTGTCCTCATTTGAAAAGATTCTCTCGTCAGTGAGAGTGCAGAGTGTCTGGCAGACCAGAGCAGCTGTCCGTTGTCTGCCCTCGGTTTTCAGAGCTCACGTCACTGAGGGGTGCTGCTCGGGCCGCTGCTCGCGTTTCTCGTCTTCCCTGGACCAGCTGCCCTTCCTCTGGGCCCCGCGGTCTCCACAGCCCTGCACAGCACATGGTCTCGCCTGTGGCCTTGCAGCCCCACACAGAGCATGCGTTCTGGACCTGCTGCCTCCTCTCTCCCTTCACAGAGAGCACTGTGTCTGTGAGCCCACAGAAGAAAGTCTTGCGGACTTTGCTCGGTGCGGGCCACTTTGGTCAGAGCCTCTGTTGAGAGAATTTTCTTTGCAACTGGGTACTGCTTAAAAATAGTGACTTTGCCACTTGCTGCTTCGTGCCATTGTGTGCAGTCATTTTCTTGTGTGGAACTTTGCTAACGAAGGATCTTAGCTTTAAAATGAGAAAGTCCTGTCTGCATAAAGCTCACTTTGTGTTTCGAGAAAGAAAAGAAAGCCAGTCGGCCGGAATCAAACCTGATTGCCAGGGCGTGCCCCTGGAGCCCTGGCAGAAGGCCGCCGTCACACGCGGCCCTCAGCCTGTGCTCCAGCTCGACGACAGTCAAGTCCAGCCGAAGGAGACGGAGCTGGGAGCCGTGAGCCGTGGCTCCAGAGTTTCTGAAGTGACAGCAGTGTGGTGCCATCTGGTTGGTCCCTGACCCCAAACCACCAGAGGGACCACCGCTCCGAGTGCACCGCACATCAACGGATGGTGGGACAGGGTCTCCTGGTCGGGCATCTCTGGGAATGTTATGTCCCAGAGGTGTGTCCGGGGCCGTGTGGAGATTGGTCTGTTCTGCTGGGAATGGGCAGGTGGGCCCACGTAGGCACAAGCGCAGGCGGGGAACAGCAGGGTTACAGGCACCACACGCAGACAAAGGTTCCCGTGAGCCCAGTCTGTAAAGGCCCCGCTCCGGGTTCTGGGCATGCAGCACCGCTCAGAAACTCTGGAGCCACTAAATCACAGTTCTCCTTTCAAAAACAAAAGGCTGGCAGTGGCGCTGTGGCGTAGTGGGTGAAGCCGCCGCCTGCAGTGCCGGCATCCCCTGCTTCAAGACCTGGCTGCTCCGCTTCCCGTCCAGCTCCCTACTAATGCTCCTGGGAAAGCAGCAGAAGATGGCCCATGTGTTTGGGCCTCTGCTACCCATGTAGGAGACTTGGATGGAGCTCCAGGCTCGAGGCTTCGACCTGGCCCAGGGGTGGCCACTGCAGCCACCTGGGGAGTGAACCAGCAGATGGGAGATCTCTTCCATCTCTCCCTCCTCTGACTTCCAAACTCAGTACATAAATCGTACTTTAAAAAATGGTAAGTTTTTAAAAAAGAAAATGCATATTTGATGTGGAAAACAGATTGTCCCAAGTACTCTGTTTCTGTGATCCGTGTGTAGAGTTGTGAGCGTGAGCTGCCGCACTTGGGCTTTGCTGTAGCCCTCTCTCCGCCTGGCTGTTCCGTAAGGGGCAGGAGAGCCCACTTCATCCGGGGTGCAGGAGCAGAGCTGGCGCTTTCCGAACGGCCGTCCGTGCCTTGTCGATCTCAGTTCCCGTGTGGGCGGGCACTCGTCTGCACTCGGGGTGCATCTGCTGTGGGAGGAAAATGCTTATGGATTTATTCCACTTACAGAACACCAGTGGACTTTACAAAGATGGGTAGGCCTTCTTGTTCTAAAAAACAAAATCCCGGGGCCGCCTGCAGTGCCAGCATCCCATATGGGTGCCGGTTCGAGTCCCGGCTGCTCGTCTTCTGATCCAGCTCTCTGCTATGGCTTGGGAAAGCAGTAGAAGATGGCCCAAGTGCTTGGGCCCCTGCACCTGTGTGGGAGAACAGGAAGAAGCTCCTGGCTCCTGGCTTCAGATCAGCACAGCTTCAGCCATTGTGGCCATTTGTGGAGTGAACCAGCAGATGGAAGACATTTCTTTCTGTCTTTCTCACTCTGTGTCTGTAACTTAGTTTCTCAAATAAATAAATAAAATTTTTTAAAAAAATAAAATCCCATTTTTGGGGAAAATAAAACATTGGAGAATTGGTATACATAACAGAAGAAGTCGCTCCAGGTGATTTTATATGAAATAAAAGTAGGTAATTGACTTCAGTACATGAAACATAATACCCTATTCTTTTTCAAATATGGATTGGTTTGAAAGGCTGGATTAGAGAGGCAGAGGCAGAGCGAGAGAGGTCTTCCATCGATGGTGCACTCCACAGATGGCCACAACGGCCAGAGCTGGGCCGATCCGAAGCCAGGACCCGGAGCTTCTTCCGGGTATCCCACACAGGTGCAGGGGCTCAAGGACTTGGGCCATCTGCTGCTCTGCCAGGCCATAGCAGAGAGCTGGATCAGAAGAGGAGCAGCCGGGACTCGAACTGGCACCCATATGGGATGCCGGCACTGCAGGCGGCGGCTTTACCTGCCGCACCACAATCCCGGCCCCAGCACCCAGCACCCTAGCCTATAAGCATGCGTTAGAGATGAACAGAAGGTGCACACTGTGGGCTCCCTGAAGCCTCCTCTGCTGTCTAAGAGCTGCGTGGCCCTAAGCAGTTGATTGTGCTTGTCCGAGCTCAGGTCCTCGTCTGTGAAGCACCTCTTTGAAGGTTCCCTTCGGCAGGTGTCCGTGGCACACCCACGTGCACATCACACCAAGCACTTCTCGATGACTGAGGAGACCAGGGGACCAGGCGGGTTAAGCTGCCCCCCGCAGTGCCAGCACCCCTGTGGGCGCCAGTCCCAGTCCTGGCTGCTTTACTCCCGATCCAGCTCCCTGCTAATGTGCCTGGGACAGCAGTGGTGGGCCCTTGGGCCCTCACACCCTTATGGGAGACCTGGAAGAGGCTACTGGCTCCTGACTTTGGCCTGGCTCAGACATGGCCATTGCAGCCATTTGCGGAATGAACTAGCAGATGGAATATTTCTCTCTGTCACTATGCCTTTCAAATAAATAAAATAAATCTCAAAAGAAAGATTCCTATGAAAACCATGCAAACTGGGCATCATTATTCTACCCATTCCACAGGAGAACAGATGGGTAAGGAGAGTTCTGTCCCTTGTCCCCTGGCATGTGGGACAGCGCACAGGGCGTCCATTTTTGTCCTTCAGTTTACGCTGCACTCTGCCAGGTGCAGCACAGGGCATCACAGCCTGTGTCCTGTGGGTACTTAGCATCCAGTAACAAGAAACAGAAAGGCTCAATGTTTATGAAAAAGGGGCAAGTTACAACAGTAGAAGGTATTTTGATTATGAATTTGCAGCGAGTTTTTAATTGGTAATCCAGTAGTCACATGTACAGAGAGAGAGGCACTCCATGTGCTACTGCACAGGTAACCAGGCAGCCCTGAACACGCTGGAAGCTTATACCAAGGATTCTTCACAGTCAAGCCCTTTAACTCAACAACTCAGTTCTTACAAGTGTCTCCCAAGGGTTCCAAGATCTGTACACAAAGGTTGAGCAGCCGCCACTGTACAGTGGAATTTTTGAAAATGACCCAAACAGCAGGACCATTTAAAGATTGATTTTATTTATTTGAAAGAGTTATGGAGAGAGGTAGCCACAGAGAGGTCTTCCATCCGCTGGTTCACTCCTCAGATGGCTGCAATGGCTGGAGCTGCGCCAATCCAAAGCCAGGAGCCAGGAGCTTCTTCCGGGTCTCCCATGTAGGTGCAGGGGCCCAAGGACCTGGGCCATCTTCTGCCTCCCCAGGCCACAGCAAAGAGTTGGATCAGAAGAGGAGCAGCTGGGACTAGAACCGGTGCCCATATGGGATGCTGGTGCTTCAGTCCTGTATGGTGGTTTGAATTACTGGTGGTTTGAATTACTGCTCAATTCTAGAGATGCAGAATTGGAACCCAGGTCACACCTCATGTGAGGGCTGGAGCTGGGTCAGAGCCCATGCCCACTGACAGAAAAGTTTTTGTTTTCTGGCGCTATTCATACAGTGGAATTCTGGGCAGCCTTTTTACATTTTACCTGTTTCCCCGGAGTAAATATTTGAATGCTGCAAAGTCATGACCTGGTTTCGTGTTTATAAGCTTAGTTTACGCCATGGTGGTTGCTAATGAAAGTTACTTCCAAGCAATAAGATTGGTATTTGTTTTTCCTTTCTAGTTTTTGCAGTATCTGTTTTTCTACAATAAGTTCATGTCCAGATTATTAAGTCATAGAGATATGTATTTTACTTTTTTACTATTAACTTTCTTTTTTTTTATCTTTTATTTAGTAAATATAAATTTCCAAAGTACAGTTTATGGATTACAATGGCTTCCCCCCATAATTTCCCTCCCACTTATACCTCTCCCATCTCCCACTCCCTCTCCCATTCCATTCACATCAAGATTCATTTTCAATTATCTTTATATACAGAAGATAGATTTAGTATAAATTAAGTAAAGATTTCATCAGTTTGCACCCACACAGAAACAAAAAATGTAAAATACTGTTTCAGTACTAGTTATAGCATTACTTCACATTGGACAACACATTAAGGACAGATCCCACATGAGAAGTAAGTACTCAGTGACTCCTGTTGTTGACTTAACAATTTGACACTCTTGTTTATGACGTCAGTAATCTCCCTAGGCTCTAGTCATGAGTTGCCAAGGCTATGGAAGCCTTTTGAGTTCACCGACTTTGATCTTATTCCGACAGGGTCATAGCCAAATTGGAAGTTCACTCCTCCCTTCAGAGAAAGGTACCTCCTTCTTTGATGGCCCTGTTCTTTCCACTGGGATCTCACTTGCAGAGATCTTTCATTTAGGTCTTCTTTTTTTTTTTTTTCCCCGCAGTGTCTTGGCTTTCCGTGCCTAAAATACTCTCATGGGCTGTTCAGCCTTATTCGAATGCCTTAAGGGCTGATTCTGAGGCCAGAGTACTATTTAGGACATCTGCCATTCTATGAGTCTGCTGTGTATCCCGCTTCCCATGTTGGATCATTCTCTCCCTTTTTGATTCTATCAGTTAGTATTAGCAGACATTAGTCTTGTTTGTGTGATCCCTTTGACTCTTAGACCTATCAGTGTGATCAATTGTGAACTGAAATTGATCACTTGAACTAGTGAGATGGCCTTGGTACATACCACCTTGATGGGATTGTATTGGAATCCCCTGGCACGTTTCTTAACTCCATCATTTGGGGCATGTCCGATTGAGCATGTCCCAAATTGTAGATCTCCTCCCTCTTTCCCACTCATATCTAACAGGGATCACTTTTCAGTTAAAATTTAAACACCTAAGAATAATTGTGTTTTAATTACAGAGTTCAACCAATAGTACTAAATAATAAAAAAAAAATAATACCATGGATAAAGTATTACATTGTACATCAACAGTCAGCACAAGAGCTGGTCAAGTCACTGTTTCTCATAGTGTCCATTTCACTTCAACAGGTTTCCCCTTTGTTAGTTAGTTGTCGCCGATCAGGGAGAACATATGATGTTTGTCCCTTTAGGACTTGCTTAATTCACTCAGCATGATATATTCCAGATTCCTCCATCTTGTTGTAAATGACCGGATTTCATTGTTTTTGACTGCTGTATAGTATTCTCTAGAGTACATGTCCCACAATTTCTTTATCCATTCTACTGTTGATGGGCATTTGGGTTGGTTCCAGGTCTTAGCTATTGTGAATTGAGCTGCAATAAACATTAAGGTGCAGACAGCTTTTTTGTTTGCTAATTTACTTTCCTTTGGGTAAATTCCAAGGAGTGGGATGGCTGGGTTGTGTGGTAGGGTTATATTCAGGTTTCTGAGGAATCTCCAGACTGACTTCCATAGAGGCTTCACCAGTTTGCATTCCCACCAACAGTGGGTTAGTGTCCCTTTTTCCCCACATCCTCTCCAGCATCTATTGTTGGTGGATTTCTGAATGTGAGCCATTCTGACCGGGGTGAGGTAAAACCTCATTGTGGTTTTGATTTGCATTTCCCTGATTGCTAGTGATCTTGAACATTTTTTCATGTGACTGTTGGCCATTTGGATTTCCTCTTTGGAAAAATGTCTATTGAGGTCCTTGGCCCAACTCTTAAGTGGGTTGTTTGTGTTGATGTTGTGGAGTTTCTTGATTTCTTTGTAGATTCTGGTTATCAACCCTTTATCTGTTGCATAGTTTGCAAATTTTTTTTCCCATTCTGTCGGTTGCCTCTTCACTTTCCTGACTATTTCTTTTGCAGTACAGAAACTTTTCAATTTGATGCAATCCCAGTAGTTAATTTTGGTTTTCAGTGCCTGTGCTTCTGGGGTCTTTTCCAAGAAGTCTTTGCCAGTACCTATATCTTGCAGGGTTTCTTCAGTGTTCTGTAATAATTTGATGGTGTCGGGTCATAGATTTAAGTCTTTAATCCATGTTGAGTGAATTTTTGTGTAAGGTGAAAGGTAGGGATCTTGCTTCATGATTCTGCATGTGGAAATCCAGTTTTCCCAGCACCATTTATTGAATAGACTGTCCTTACTCCAGGGATTGGTTTTGGATCCTTGATCAAATATAAGTTGGCTGTAGATGTTTGGGTTGATTTCTGGTTTTTCTATTCTGTTCCATTGGTCTATCCATCTGTTTCTGTACCAGTACCATGCTGTTTTGATAACTACTGCCCTGTAGTATGTCCTGAAATCTGGTATTATGATGCCTCCGGCTTTGTTTTTGTTGTACAAGATTGCTTTAGCTATTCGAGGTCTCCTGTGTCTCCATATGAATTTCAGCATCATTTTTTCCAGATCTGAGAAGAATGTCCTCGGTATCTTGATTGGTATTGCGTTGAATCTGTAAATTGCTTTTGGCAGAATGGACATTTTGATGATATTGATTCTTCCAATCCATGAGCATGGAAGATTTCTCCATTTTTTGGTATCCTCTTCTATTTCTTTAAGGTTTTTTAATTTTCATTGTAGAGATCTTTAATGTCCTTGGTTAAGTTTATTCCAAGGTATTTGATTGTTTTTGTAGCTACTGTGAATGGGATTGATCTTAGCAGTTCTTCCTCAGCCGTGGCATTGCCTGTGTATACAAAGGCTGTTGATTTTTGTGCATTGATTTTATATCCTGCTACTTTGCCAAACTCTTCTATGAGTTCCAATAATCTCTTAGTAGAGTTCTTTGGGTCCCCTAAATAAAGAATCATGTCGTCTGCAAAGAGGGATAGTTTGAGTTCTTCCTTCCCAACTTGTATCCCTTTAATTTCTTTTTCTTGCCTAATAGCTCTGGCTAAGACTTCCAGCACTATATTGAATAGCAGTGGTGAGAGTGGGCATCCCTGTCTGGTACCAGATCTCAGTGGAAATGCTTCCAACTTTTCCCCATTCAGTAGGATACTGGCTGTGGGTTTTTCATAAATTGCTTTGATTGTATTGAGGAATGTGCCTTCTATACCCAGTTTGCTTAGGGTTTTCATCATGAAAGGGTGTTGAATTTTATCGAATGCTTTCTCTGCGTCAATTGAGATATGGTTTTTCTTCTGCAGTCTGTTAATGTGGTGTATAACGTTGATTGTTTTGCGAATATTGAACCATCCCTGCATACCAGGGATAAATCCCGCTTGGTCTGGGTGGATGATCTTTCTGATGTGTTGTTGCATTCTACTGGCCAGAATTTTATTGAGGATTTTTGCATCTATGTTCATGAGGGATATTGGTCTGTAATTCTCTTTCAATGCTGTATCTTTCTCCAGCTTAGGGATTAAGGTGATGGTGGCTTCATAAAAAGAATTTGGGAGGATTCCCTCTTTTTCGATTGTTCTGAATAGTTTGAGAAGAATTGGAGTTAGTTCTTCTTTAAATGTCTGGTAGAATTCAGCAGTGAATCCATCTGGTCCTGGGCTTTTCTTTGTTGGGAGGGCCTTTATTACTGTCTCAATTTCTGACTCACTTATGGGTCTGTTTAGGTTTTCTATGTCTTCCTGGTTCAGTTTAGGTAGGTTGTATGTGTCCAGGAATCTATCCATTTCTGATAGGTTTCCCTGTTCGCTGGCATACAAGGCCTTGTAGTAATTTCTGATGATTCATTTTATTTCTGTGGTGTCTGTTGTTACGTTTCCTTTTTCATCTCTGATTTTATTGATTTGGGTCTTTTCTTTGTTTAGTTAGTTGGGCCAATGGGGTGTCTATGTTGTTTATGTGAAATACTCCGCCAGGTCACGTGCCTTTGGGTGCCCGCAGCACGAGTCGGCCTGCCTGGTGCTTTGTTTCCTGAGACTTGCTCTGCTTGCTACAGCAGAGCCAGACCCAGGCCCCTCCACCCTGTGCCCAGAGCCCCTCACCCGCACCCCGGCAGATCTTGCTTCCCAGCTGGTCTCCGAGCAGTAGCCAGAGCGTCACGGGTCGCTGGCCTGGTGCAGAGATCTGATGTCCTCTCCACCCGGCCTCGCGGTCGGCAGCATCTGCGGTATCGTTGCTGTCTGCTCCGCGTGTCCGCACACCGGCCCCGCTGGGAAGTGAGCAGCGGATAACATCCTCTGCTCCTGAGTGCGTCACGGAGGCTCCTCCCCCGCCACAGGCCGGCACTGACGTGGGCAAGTTAGCACACCGCGCCCTGAGCCAGGCTGCAGGCTGTGTTCACGCTCCCAGCTGTCAGAGCATCCTCTCGCGGGGTAGTAGTCCCTGAGCCCCGTTCAGTCGTGGGGTCTCCGACCTCGCTACCCCTGTGGAGACACGTGCGGGGTCCTGCTGACCTCCTCTGGCGTGTCGGGGACCCCTGCTACAGAGCTGCCTCTTGATCGCGGCGTTGCACGGCTCCAGTCCTGGAGACAGCCCCAGGAGGCCCCTCAGCCACCGCTACCGTCCGTGATGCTGTGGATGTGTGTTTGGCGGCTCTCCTTGTCTGTTCTGTCCCGGAGCCAGTCTTCTCTAGGTCGGTCTTTCCCACACAGCCACACCTCTCCGCGGGCTCCAAGGTCTCCTTGTGGGAGTAGACCCAGCGCCTTGTTCCACCGCAGGGCACTCGGACTGCATACCTCCGGTGCCTCCCCCGTGTGAGCCACGTGGGGACCACTCACGAGGAAATTCAGGGAGGCATATTCGGCGTTAGTTGTAAACGACCATCTTCCCATTAGAGGGAGCTCATTGAGTCAGCAGTGTGAGTGCATCCGGTGTGCTAGAGATACAGGCACAAGGGTGTGGTAGAGCCGGGATGCTGCTGAGCGGCAGCTCTCGAGTGAGGAGCGACGTCCACCCTCCTCGCTCACACGCCTGCCGTTCCCGTCCTGTCTCAGGCTCGCCCTGCCAGCATGCCTGTGTCATCCTTAGCACTCACGGCAGCCTGCTGTGTGCTGGGCCCATCCCGCGCCCCAGGCAAGGACAGAGTGGAGCCCCTGTCCTGGCAGACTTAGCTCAGAGCCATCTGCGGGTTGCTCGGACTCACGTGAGCTGTGGCGGGTGGGAGATACAGGGCCTTGAATGCCACAGTGAGCTGATTGAACTTGATCAGTGTAGACCAGGAAGCGTGGTCAAGCTTTGGGACCACAAAAACAACAACAAAGACACTGCTTGGGTCAGGGGGAGAAAGACTGAAGCTGGCAAAGACTTGGGCTACAACGGTGAACTGGAAAGGAGGAGGAGACTAAGCTCCCTTCTCCACGCCGGCCCAACACAAGTTTGCATAGTGTCCTCAGTGCCAGACCCTTATCAGGTGCAGGAAACAGGAAACATGAGGACAGATCGGACGTGAAGCCTCCACGTGTAACAGGGGCGGTAGTTGCTGCATGGTGCCTGCGAACAGTCTCTGCAGGGTGCAGACTAGAAACGAGACTAAGACAACCGCAGAGAAGGGCGTGGGGCTGAATCCCGAAGGGCAGACGAAGTTGCCAGCAGAAACGTATGGCCAGGGGCCTGCGCTGTGGCATAGGGGTGAAGCTACCGCCCACAGTGCCAGCATCCCACGTGGGCACCACTTCGAGTCCCAGCTGCTCCACTTCTGATCCAGCTCTCTGCTACGGCCTGGGAAAGCAGTAGAAGATGGCCCACATCCTTGGGCCCCTAAACCCACATGGGAGACCAGGAAGGGGTTTCTGGCTCCTGGCTTCAGATCAGCACAGCTCCGGCCGTTGCAACCAGTTGGGGAGTGAACCTGCGATGGAAGACCTCTCTCTCTCTCTCTCTCTCTCTCTCTCTCTCTCTCTCCCCCTCTCCCTCTCCCCGCCTCCGCCTCTACCTCTGCTTCTCTGTAACTCTGCCTTTCAAATAAATAAATCTTTAAAAAGAAAATAGAAGAAATGTATGGCGAGTGGCTGGTGTGCAGGGGCCACTGTGGCTGCTTGGGCATCGTGGAGTCCAGTCCTGCCGGAGTGGAGAGTGGTGTTTGTAAAAGACCCCTCCCGCGAGCCTTCTTCCTAAAGGCCTGTCAGCTGCTCCCTGTATTCTCACAGTGGTGGAGCTTGTTAAGACCAGATGCCGCTGCGTGATGTCGGCACTCTGGGGACCAACCCGCTTGCTGCTATGGCAAGACAGCTACATCCATGTGAGCGTTGATGTCAGGAAGTGGCGCCTAGTGTTTAATCTGGGGTCAAGGTCCTTGCACTGAAGGAAACCTGCCATGCTGCTCTGCTGAGTGACACAGAGTCTGGTGCCATGTGTATGTGGGTGTATACCTGTGTGTGCGCATGCCACGCAGGTGCCAGTTTTGTAAGATATGTGTACAGCCAACCTTCACGTATCATCTTTGAGCTTTGCAGATATTTTTAAGAACATTCTCTTATAAAAGAAAGGTATTTGGGTGTTGCTGTGGTATAGCAGGTAAAGCCAGTTCAAGTCCTCACTGCTCCACTTCCTATCTGGCTCCCTGATAATCCACCTGGGAAGGCAGCAGAAGATGGCCCACGTCCTTGGGCCCCTGCTCCCACATAGGAGACATGGATGAAGCTCCTGGGTCCTGGCTTCAGCCTGGCCCAGCCCTGGCCATTATGGCACAAATACGTAAAAGGAAGGAATTCAATGCAGAATCTGTCGGTGATGTTCAAGTCAGGAGTGAACTGGTTTTGGTTTTGATTTCCTTAGAAACCCGACGTGAGGCTCTCTCGCGGCAGCATTGACCGGGAGGACGGCAGTCTTCAGGGCCCGGTAAGCAGCGCCTGACTTTGTACTCAGAGCGGATTTCAGTCCTTGTGTTTGGGGGGCTCCGTTCTGTTGCCACAAGATATGCTTATTAATATTTTTAACAGAACAAATAAGATAGAAAAATCCATTCTGTAAATAAAGCAAGCATCGTAACTAAGATGAATTAAAATATGGTGCATATAGGCCGGAATTCTGACTCAGATACAGAAATTTCCTGTCTTGTTATTGATAAGGTTTGTTGGAAGTAGACCAACTGTTAACAAAAGAAGCACACGCATGTACTGTGGTGCACAGGTCGTCATTTGTTAGAAGCACACGCGTGTACTGTGGTGCACAGGTCGTCATTTGTTAGAAGCACACGCGTGTACTGTGGTGCACAGGTCGGCATTTGTTAGAAGCACACGCGTGTACTGTGGTGCACAGGTCGGCATTTGTTAGAAGCACACGCGTGTACTGTGGTGCACAGGTCGGCATTTGTTAGAAGCACACGCGTGTACTGTGGTGCACAGGTCGGCATTTGTTAGAAGCACACGCGTGTACTGTGGTGCACAGGTCGGCATTTGTTAGAAGCACACGCGTGTACTGTGGTGCACAGGTCGTCATTTGTTAGAAGCACACGCGTGTACTGTGGTGCACAGGCCATCATTTGTTAGAAGCACGCGCGTGTACTGTGGTGCACAGGTCGTCATTTGTTAGAAGCACGCGCGTGTACTGTGGTGCACAGGTCGTCATTTGTTAGAAGCACGCGCGTGTACTGTGGTGCACAGGTCGGCATTTGTTAGAAGCACGCGCGTGTACTGTGGTGCACAGGTCGTCATTTGTTAGAAGCACGCGCGTGTACTGTGGTGCACAGGTCGTCATTTGTTAGAAGCACGCGCGTGTACTGTGGTGCACAGGTCGTCATTTGTTAGAAGCACGCGCGTGTACTGTGGTGCACAGGTCGTCATTTGTTAGAAGCACGCGCGTGTACTGTGGTGCACAGGTCGTCATTTGTTAGAAGCACGCGCGTGTACTGTGGTGCACAGGTCGTCATTTGTTAGAAGCACGCGCGTGTACTGTGGTGCACAGGTCGGCATTTGTTAGAAGCAGACACATCTGCTGTGGTGCACAGGTCGGCATTTGTTAGAAGCACACGCGTGTACTGTGGTGCACAGGTCGTCATTTGTTAGAAGCACGCGCGTGTACTGTGGTGCACAGGTCGTCATTTGTTAGAAGCACGCGCGTGTACTGTGGTGCACAGGTCGTCATTTGTTAGAAGCACGCGCGTGTACTGTGGTGCACAGGTCGTCATTTGTTAGAAGCACGCGCGTGTACTGTGGTGCACAGGTCGTCATTTGTTAGAAGCAGACACATCTGCTGTGGTGCACAGGTCGGCATTTGTTAGAAGCACACGCGTGTACTGTGGTGCACAGGTCGTCATTTGTTAGAAGCACGCGCGTGTACTGTGGTGCACAGGTCGTCATTTGTTAGAAGCAGACACATCTGCTGTGGTGCACAGGTTGGCATTTGTTAGAAGCACACGCGTGTACTGTGGTGCACAGGTCGTCATTTGTTAGAAGCACACGCGTGTACTGTGGTGCACAGGCCATCATTTGTTAGAAGCACGCGCGTGTACTGTGGTGCACAGGTCGTCATTTGTTAGAAGCACGCGCGTGTACTGTGGTGCACAGGTCGTCATTTGTTAGAAGCACGCGCGTGTACTGTGGTGCACAGGCCGTCATTTGTTAGAAGCACGCGCGTGTACTGTGGTGCACAGGTCGTCATTTGTTAGAAGCACGCGCGTGTACTGTGGTGCACAGGTCGTCATTTGTTAGAAGCACGCGCGTGTACTGTGGTGCACAGGTCGTCATTTGTTAGAAGCACGCGCGTGTACTGTGGTGCACAGGTCGTCATTTGTTAGAAGCACGCGCGTGTACTGTGGTGCACAGGTCGTCATTTGTTAGAAGCACACGCGTGTACTGTGGTGCACAGGTCGTCATTTGTTAGAAGCACACGCGTGTACTGTGGTGCACAGGTCGGCATTTGCTACGCTTTTTACTCATGGCATTGTTACAGAAGTTTCACAGGCATGTAAGGTGTGTACAAGTAAGATTTGTTCTTCTGGGTTTGTGGGAAGATCGGTCTTGAAATTCGTTTTAAAAAGCTAGCTGATGATGGTTTCAACTGTCGTTAGACCTCAGGAGAAATCTGCAGATGTTTGTAGAAAGGTAGTTTAATTGTTCAGCCTGTCCCAGCAGATGTCTGGTGAGAGGGGAAGTAGACTCCTTGGAAGACGTGCTGCGTCTACCTGGTCTACCAGGTTACCACGTCAGGAGGTGGTATTCCGCAGTGAGGCTTCTGCCTGGGAAAAGCACACAGCAGCACTGGGTGCCTGAGACACTGCTGACTGTCCACACAGCATGTGCGCGTCGCTCAGATCTGCTGAACAGCTTGCCGCCGAATAGATTAGCGCCAGGGTCGGGATTACCTCCCCGCAGCTTGGGCCACTGCCTGTGATGCTGCATCCCATGTGAGCGCTGGCTCACGTCCTGGTTGCTCTGTTTCCTGTCTAATTCCCTGCTAATGCCCCGTGAGAGCAGCAGAGTCCCCCTGCCGCCTGTGTGGGAGACCCGACTGGAGTTCTGGCTCGTGGCTCCAGCCGGGCCCAGCCCCTGCTGTTGCAGCCATGTGGGGAGTGAATCAGCAGATGGAAGATCTGTCTCTCCGCCTCTCCTTCTCTTATGCCTGGGCCTTTGAAATAAATAAATCATTTTAAATAATAAAATAATACCCAGGCAGGCATTTGGTGTTGTGGTCATACCGCTAGGGAGCCAGCGTCCTACATTGAAGCACCTGGGTTTAGGACCTGGCTACTCCCAACTTCCAAGTCCCTTCTAGCACCCCCCTCAGGGCAGCAGGTGGCAGCTCAGATGGTCGGGTCCCCGCCACCCACACGTGAAGCCTGGGTTGAGTTCCTGACTCTGGGCTTCAGCCTCTTGTAGGCCTGGTGTTGCCAGCACGAGGAGAGTGAACCAGCAGACAGTCTCTTCCTGTCTCTCTGCCTTTCAGATAAGGAAAATAAAGACCATTATAAAGCACCAATTTTGAAATGCAGTTATATACCACATTTTCTGGATCTTCCCACAATAAGCATCTTTGAACAGAATGCAGCCCTGTCTTAACCACAGTCCCACACTCTCGGGACACTGTCAGCACCCAGTGAGAAGATGTGTATTGTGAAGTGACCGTCCAGGCACTGTTCCTGGTCTGTGCTGTGAACTGCATCTGTGCCCGAGATCTGGCCCCTGGAAGATCTGCCTGTGCAGGTTTGGCGTTTCCTGCCAAAGTGTGCTGTCTTGGTGCCAGACATGCCCTGGCTCATGGGCGAGGTCATGTTGTCTGCCAAAGGACCTGTCTACACACTGGCCTAAAGAGACTTAACACCTGACCACGTGACTTGTCCACGTTGTTGAGGAGTGAGAACCCACAGGAAAACGAAGTCTCTTCCAGGGACTCACTCCTCACAGCATTGCTAACAGGGAATTTGAGAAAAGCAAGATTCCTTGTGTTTCGCGTGCAGCACATAGAAGATAACCCGAGAGTAGTAGAATGGATGAGACTTACACAGAAGGGTCATTCAGAAGTGGCTTCTTGTGAAGAACCTGCAGGACAGTGAGAGGATACACAGCGTGCCCCCCCCCCCCCCGGCTGTGGTCCCAGCGTACCGTGCAGGCCCAAGTGAGGGGAAGACTGCCAGTCCCAGGAGTGCTGCGCTGCGCGGCCTCGCTGGGTCCTCACAGCACTCTGTTGTCTGCATTCCACTCGTGCGTGGGTTTGCCCAGGTCCCTGTCCCAGTCCCCGACGCTGCGCTTGTGCACACGTGGCCTCCCGGCCCCCAGGCTGCCCCGCGTCCCTCAGGGGTGCTAACATACTGTGACCATTTCTGGATTTTTTTTTTTTTTTGTCCTTTTCTAAATATAACAATTTAATTTTGGCCCAGCTTGAATGCTTTAAAGATTGTCCCACAGTTTCAAGGAGAGTGTTTGGGCCTGAAAGCAATGTGGATTGTGAACAGGTGTGTGCTGCTTCATGCACACGAGTGTGGCTGTGGGAAGCTGCTCCCATTGTTGTGTGTGAAGAGTGGTGATCTGCTGACTTCTGAGAGTCGTATTGTGACAGCCCATTGCTGGGGCAGTGTTCCCAGCTCCCACCCCAGCACACAGCCAGGTGTGACTGCCCATTGTTAGGGCAGTGTTCCCAGCACACAGCCAGGTGTGACAGCCCATTGTTAGGGCAGTGTTCCCAGCCCCCACCCCAGCATACAGCCAGGTGTGACTGCCCATTGTTAGGGCAGTGTTCCCAGCACACAGCCAGGTGTGACAGCCCATTGCTGGGGCAGTGTTCCCAGCCCCCACCCCAGCACACAGCCAGGTGTGCACAGACCTGGCTCTGACACGGCTGCAGCAGACTCTTGTTTCCCGTGCCTGCACTCCAGAGCAGTGCCTGCATGGCTGCCTGGCTGTCTGCCTGACAGATACAGCATCCCCACCTGCTGGTTCACTCCGTGAACGCCTGTGCATGCCACGGCAAAGCCAGGCTCCTAATCACTGGAGTCATCACTGAGTTAAGGTGCCCACGCCCTGAGTCCCCTGGCTTCCAGTACTGGTCCAGCTCCTCGTTCCAGCTTCCGCTGGCGGACCTTTGGAGGCGGCAGGGCGTGTCTCTCGTGGTCGGGTTCCTGTCACCCACCGCCTGGCATCGCAGGCATCTGGAGAGTGAACCGTGGCCCTGCCTCTCAAGAAAAGAAAAGAAAAGAAAGAGAAGGGGTCCAGGGGCTCCTTGCCGGGTTAGTGAGTGCTGCACAGTGGCGTGTGAGCAGAGAGCAGCCGCCACCCCGGCGCATTGTGGAGGACACTCTGTGCACACCCTCAGCCTCCGAGGGCGCCGCAGGTGTTTGAAATTGGGTGTTAAGTGGCGTGTTGACAAGCAAGGTTGTTGTTTTTTTCACATTGTTAGATCGTCTTAAATGCAACTTCAGGCACACAGCCTGGGCTAGCCTGAATCTAAGTGGACTGGGAGTTGGAGGACTGGGAGTGGCTGGGAGTTGGGGGCTGTCGTGGCTTCTCTGCTTGGGCTCGTGCTGGGTCCGGAGCTGATGGAGGTGTAGCCCCAGGTCCTGAGACACGCAGTGCCAGCTGCCCACTCTGCCGATGCTGCTCGCGTGGGCACTGGGATGAGCAGCGCGCCCTGGGGAGACTCTAGATGAGCTGCAGTCGTCCACGTGAGAAGATCTTAAATTGCTTGTGAGCACTCCTGTTCATGGTCCCAGAGTATCTTGTGCCTGGTTTTTTGTTTTGTTTTGTTTTGAAGATTTATTTTATTTATTGGAAAGGCAGAGCTAGAGAGAGGGAGAGAGAGAAAAGTCTTCATCCGCTGGCTCACTCCCCCGATGGCCGCAGCATCAGGGCTGGCCGGGCCAGAGCCAGGAGCCAGGAGCTTCTTGTTTGATCCCGGGCCTCTCTTCAGTCCTTGTTCTCCTGAGTGCCCACCCCACCTCAGCCCTCCAGGCAGGGACATTTCCCGGGCACCTGGTGCCGAAATTGCAGTGGGTGCTGGGGGAGGGAGGAAAGGTGGTTCCCGTTGTACGCACCTGTGCATTCATCAAACTTTTCTTTTCCCATAGACTGGAAACCAACACATATATCAACCCGTGGGTAAACCAGGTAAGTGAGCAAATGAACTGTGTGTCAAAGTGTGCACACTTCCATGGAAGCAAGCTTGAAGCGTAGTATCGTAGCTTTGGAATTAGCTCAGGAGGCTTTGTTCATTTTGCTTGTTTGAGTGGTTCACTCCCGGAATGGCCGAGAGCTGGGAGCTGAATCTGAGTTTCCCACGTGGTCGCAGGAACCCATCTGCGTAGGCCACCTCTTGTTGCCTCCCGGGGTACGCGAGAGCAGGAAGCTGAAATCAGAGTGGGACCAGGACTCCGACCACAGGCGTCTTCACTGTTAGGCACGTGCCCACCCCCCTACAGACCGCAGCGCGTGTGGTGACTGCCTCTCACCCATGAGTAGTGTAGTGGAAAGCAGCGGTCGTTGCTGGCATGCATCAGAAACGCCGCCTTAGACTAATGCACGGTTAGGATCCGTTGTAATCGTGTTGACGTATTGATTTGTTGAGGAGTTATCTGCTTCCTGTTGATTAATATCTGTTACTTACTGGACGTCATTCCGTTTTACCAGATCCTGCAGCTCCACCAAAGAAACCACCGCGCCCCGGAGCCCCCGGTCACCTGGGCAGCCTTGCCAGCCTCAGCAGCCCCGGGGACAGCTACAACGAGGGCGTCAAGGTGGGCGTCTAGACCCTGGTACCGACTCGTCTCCTGCGGTTTGCGGCGTCCCTTGGCAGACAGGGTGGGACTGCAGGGGTTGGCCGGCGTCCCTGGCCTGGTTGCAGGCCCTCTGGGAGTCAGTGAACGTTCTCCTCCCTGCCTCTCCGCGTGATAGATTTGCGGAGCTCTGGCACACCCCCTTTCTCGGTACGTCTTCCCGAGGCTGCGACCAGCTTTGTAAGTCAGCTAACGCAGGTTCCTCGGGTGTGCGGGGACCTTCCGGGGCACCATCTCAGGATCTGTCAACACGACTGCCAGCAGCTCTTCATGAGCGTGTCCAGCGTCAGAACTGCACTTGTAAGCGCCGCCTGTCCTGAGCGAAGCTTCCTCCAGCCCGTGGGAGCGCCGCAGGGGCCTCCACAGCCTCCTGCGTCCCCTGAGGACTGCCCAGCTGCCGCTGTCCTGGCTGGTGACTGCCCCGGGAGCGCTCACGAGAGGGGAAGGAGGCCCTGCTGCTGCGCCTGGCTCAGCAGAGCCGGCACCTATCACCTTCCCCGGAGAACCAAGCGCCTCTCCGAACACCTGCGATTTTGCACATTTACTGTCCCTAAAATTGGGGACGCCCTGGTTTCCCTAGCAGTGTTCTCTCCTAGTGAGGCAGGTGATTAGAGAAGCAGTTCCCTCGCTGTCTCAGGAGCTGACGGCTTTTTTTTTTTTCCGTTTGAGAAAGACAGAGTGTTCCGTGCAGGCCTGGAGTGATGGTTGCCTGCAGCCCGGAGGGTGAGGACCAGGAAGTGAACAACCGAGTCTGGCTTAGACCCCCCTGCTCCCCAGGGGACATCGTGCAGGGGTGGTTGGCCAGATGTCCTTCCACACCCAGGGCCATGCTAGCAGTTGTCAGCTCCTGGGCATCCAGGCCACTTGCTAGGACTCCCAGAGGCTGTTAGCAACATGCTGGGCGTTCCCACCCTCGGCCCTGGCCAAGTAGCTCAAGAATGAGAAAGACAAGGGCGAGAGTTTGATGAGCTGTTCCCGTTTGCTTCAGCCCCGAGTGCAGATGCCCAGGGTGGCCACGTGCAGCCAGATCTTTTTTTTTTTTAACTTTTATTTAACAAATATAAACTTCCCAAGTACACCTTATGGATTACAATGACTTTTCCCCCCTCATAACTTCCTCCCACCTGCAACCCTCCCATCTCCTGCTCCCTCTCCCATTCCCTTCACATCAAGATTCATTTTCAATTCTCTTTATATACAGAAGATAGATTTAGTATATACTAAGTAAAGAGTTCATCAGTTTGCACCCACACAGAAACACAAAGTGTAAAGTACTGTTTGAGTACTAGTTGTAGCATTAATTCACATTGTACAACACATTAAGGACAGAGATCCTACATGAGGAGTAACAGTGACTCCTGTTGTTGATTTAACAATTGACGCTGTCAGTAATCACCCGAAGTTTTAGTCGTGAGTTGCCAAGGCTATGGAAGCCTCTTGACTTCGCCAACTCTGATCTTATTTAGACAAGGCCATAGTCAAAGTGGAAGCTCTCTCCTCCCTTCAGAGAAAGGTACCTCCTTCTTTGATGGCCCGTTCTTTCCACTGGGATCTCTCTCACAGAGATCTTTCATTTAGGTTGGTGTTTTGTTTTGTTTTTTCATTTTTTGCCAGAGTGTCTTCAGCCAGATCTTGAAGAGATGGGCTGGGCACCCCCTTGGAGCTCTGACATAGGTCCAGTTCACAATTGTGGAGTGTCACAGTAAATAAATGCCCTTATTTTTTTTTTTTAAGGTTTATTTATATATTTGAAAGACAGAAATGGAGAGAGAGAAGGAGGGAGAGGGAAAGAGATTTTCCATCTGCTGATTCACTCTCCAAATGGCTGCGACAGCCAGGGATGGACCAGACCAAAGCCAGGAGCCAGGAGCTTCCCCCAGGTCTCCCATGTGGGTGAAAAGGCCCAAGGACCTGGGCCATCTTCTGCTTTCCCAGGTCCTCCTGCAGGCAGCTGGATCAGAAGTGGAGCAGCCAGGACCCAAACCGGAACCCACATGGGGTGCCGGGACTGCAGGTGGAGCCTAGGCCTCCCCAGCAGGGTGCTGGCCCCATAAATGTCAGTACTGTAGTATGAGACATCTCGATGGAGCCTGTGCTAGGGATCTGTTTTTCAGTAAGCAGTCAGTGTGAAGTACACGCTGAGTCTCCTTTTACCAGTCTGCTTGGTAGAGCTGCTCACGAAGCCAGCCCGAAAGAGCAGTGTTCTTTCAGACAGGGGCACTCACCTTTAATCATGGCTGACCGCAGTACTTCATCCACGCAGCCAGCGTTCAGCCAGAATTTCGGTCTGCGTTTCTCCTTGATGGCTTACGTCCTGGTTCTTCGTTTTCTGAGTCTTTGAGCATCACCCTAAGTGGCTGCGGTCACCCACACTGGAGGGGGTGGTGGTCTGCCTCTGCCAGCCGTGGAGTTTCCAAATTGCCAAGCTGAAGAAAATAGGAAACCAAAAGCGGATGTGTGTATACGAAGCTTTTGTGCTGGACGGTCCTCGTGCAGGGCCCTGGGAGCACCGTGCAGGCCCAGCAAGGGCTGGGCAAGGGCTACTCTCAGCCTGCTTCCACCTGGGAGCCGTGGGGTCCCCCTACTTCTTCTCGCTGAGATTCCCCTTGGCGCCCTCTGCAGAAGGCACTTCCTGTTTGTGCTGGAGTTTGGACTGGCATAGCCACAGCCCTGCGCGGGAACACGCACCAGAGTCTCACTGCAGAAGATACAGGGACTCAGCTCTCAGACGCGATGCGGTCAGGAGTCCCTCCCTCTGCCTACCAAGATCCTGCCGAACTTTCGTAGGCAAGGGTGCGCCTCCTTCCAGACAGTGCCAGGAAGCAGGGATGCTCCGGCTTCCCCAGTCCTCTCTGCCTGTTGGTTACACTGGGACAGCCGTGGCTTGAGCAATAGAGAAGCAACCTAACACTACTTAGTTAAAGTGATAGAAGCTAACCATAAGACTGGTTCAAAAGAGGGGCTTTGGTCTAAAAGAAGCTCCTGATGTCTTCAGACACAGCCTGAGCCAGGCATCTCGGTTGTGGCAGAGTGGCGAGGGGCCCAGGCAGACTGGCGGAGATGTGGGGGCCTGGGGCCTGAGGGCTGCACCCCCGCTCCGCGTCTCCGGGAAGGCAGATGGGCAGGCGTCACGTCCACCCTGCCTCGCAGAGCCCCCGTTCTGTTGACTCACGCTGCTGCCACATCGTCCCTCCCGGGCTTTGCATGCTGCCGCCCTCGTGGGTGCCACGGGAATGAGCTTGGCGCATGGCGGGCCTGCTTCCTGAACGCGCGGGGCTCTGGAGGGAGACAGCCGCGAGCATGCTTGTGGCCAAGAGCCGAGAGCTAGCGGGCAGGCTGTGAGACAAGCTCCCTCTGTTCCGCTCAGTGTTCGTCAGGGTGGGGGTGTCTGCTGCCTTCATTAATATTGTTTTTCTTTTTTCCCTTTCTCTGATAAATTCCTCTAACTTTTGCTCACCTTCCGTTCGACAATAGCCGTGGAGGGTAAGCACATCGTGTCTGTGTGTCTGTCCAGCTCTCTCCTGCACCCAGCTCTGCATGCCGTCCTGGGGAGCCCGGTGGGAGGGCGTGTGTGCTGGGTGTGTTGACAGCCAGATGCCAGAATCAGCATTGGTGTTTGCCGAAGCCTGACACGCCAGCATCTTCCCAGTGGATGAGCTGTTGTCCTTTCCTGCCTCATGCTCAGACTCTGGACCAACCAGAGACAGAAGCAACCTGTTCCAGACCGCCTGGGCAAAGCCCCGGGTCCGCAGCAGGCGCTTGCCACGGTAGACTGCCCACCGGCAGCCGAATCGTGGTGGAACACCGTTAGGGTGTACAGTTTGGCCCTTTCAAAAGAAATACTGCATCTTTTTGGTGCCTCATGTAATTCTGACCAATTTGAAGTTTTAAATACTGCCAATGACCTGGATGTCCATGAAACTCTGCCTTTGGTGCCCCAGTTGTCCTCTGAGCTCATTGACACCTGTGGCCTCCTCACCCCCTTCATCCCTCTAGCCCAGGTGAGGCAGCTGAGGCTGGCAGGCACACAGTGGTGGCTGGAGCCGGCGAGGGCAGGAAGGCTCCTGGCCATCCCCCACCAGGGCTTCCGTAGCGTGTACGAGCTTGGCGTCACTCAGAGCAGACGCACGCGCCAGCTTTCTCTAATTCTGACCACACACATTTCCATTTCATGGTTTGTACTGCAGAATTCAAACTACATGGAAATGCTTAGTCTTAATGTAGGGCATTTGACCATTTAGCCAAGTAAGTAACTTTCTCCAACATTCAGTTAATTCTCAGAGTTATAAAATAAGTGGCTTGTTTCTCTGGTGGTAAATGATCTTGGGGTTGGGAACAACAAATCACTTTGCTGAAGGAATCAGGATTTTAGCGTAATGTGTGATTCCGTCGCGTTTCCTTTAACTGAGCTCAAAGTTAGAAAAAACTATGGCTTCGTTTAGTCGTTGCGTGGATGACTTGCTTTACTGTCATCCTCAAGCTGAACTGCATCCCGTACAAACAAGAGCACCAGTTTTCTGCTTTGATCTCTTTTAAAGACCCTCTGACTTAATTGCGGTGCTGTCACACCACCTGCCGGAGAGCAGAGAACTGACCAGCTTGTGTGTTGTCAGCTTCAGCCCCAGGAGATCAGCCCCCCTCCTACCGCCAACCTGGACCGGTCCAATGACAGGGTGTACGAGAACGTGACGGGCCTGGTGAAGGCGGTCATCGAGATGTCCAGCAGGATCCAGCCGGCCCCGCCGGAGGAGTACGTCCCCATGGTGAAGGTAGAGCGCCCGGCCCCGTGACGAGCGGGCAGTGGGGCCACTGATGGGGCGTTGGTGCACTCCCCACATCAGACCTGCGCTGTAGAGCGAGAGCCTGATCTCGCGGCACGCGGTGGCGTGGCGCTCCCTGGGAGCAGCGCCTCTCACACGCCAGTGCTCGGAAGTGCAGTTTGTGGGAACAGAGCCAGAACTCCAACTCGGCCTCTGACGCAGGGCGTGGGTGTCCAGCTGTCATCGCGGCCACCGCACCAGCAGCCAGCAGGCACCCACGCGCCCACCCCTCGAGGGCCCCGTCCCCGTGTGCCTGCCTTTGACTGCCCTCCCCAAAGGGATGGCGCCCAGATTGCAGAATTAGCGTTCCCACTTGGGTCTTTGCACTCTCCCGGTGTGGCTCGCTGAGTCTCACGGGAGTACTTGGCGTGCTTCCACGCTGTGAGCGTTCCTGGAGCGTCCCTGGAGGACCTGGAGTTGAGGGCGCACTGGAGGGCAGACGCTGCGCGGGCAGGGCTGGCCCAGCGTGGGGAGAGGCAGGAGGTGCTGCTTCCCACTCTGCCACCGGTGGGACTCCTCTCACTTGCACTTGTGTTCTTCAGCCCATTCCTTAGGGACGGGCGTGAGGCCTGCCAGCTCTGAGTCTGCGGGTAGGGCGTGAGAGCCTCCACCTTACAAGCTAGGGCTCAGCACCAAGAGGAGAGCCTGGCGGAAACGGGGCAGGCCTTGGCACAGTGAAGATCCCACTTGGGACACTCCCCACGTGGGCGTGCCTGGGGTCTCAGCCCCAGCCCCCCGGAGGCCACAGGTGATGGCGCAAGTACTTAGGTCCCTGCTGCCCACGTGAGAGACCTGGGAGAGCGCGTGACTCCCAGCTCACACGTGGCCTGGCTATTGCTGTGCAGGTATCTTGTGAGTGAATCTGTGGATGGACGATTCTCTCTCTCTCTCTCTCTCTCTCTGCCTTTCAAAAAAATAAAAATAAACAAATGGGGGGCCAACACTGTGGCGTAGTAGGCTAAGCCTCCACCTAGGATGCCAGCATCCCATATGGACGCTGGTTCGGATCCTGGCTGCTCCTCTTCTGATCCAGCTCTCTGCTATGGCCTGGGGAAGCAGTGGAGGATGGCCCAAGTGCTTGGGCCCCTGCACCCGCGTGGGAGACCAGGAAGAAGCTCCTGCTCCTGGCTTCGATCAGCCTAGCTCCTGCCATTGCAGCCATCTGGGGAGTGAACCAGCTGATGGAAGACCTCTCTCTCTGTCTCTCCCTCTCTCTGTAGCACTATCCCTCAAATAAATAAATGGGAAAAAAGCTAAAAGCCGGATGAAAGGAAACAAAGCTATGTCATGGAAAGGGAACATGACCCCGTTGGCTTCTGTCTTGCTGTTTGCACTGATTGTGGTTCTTGTCTGTCAGGAAGTCGGCCTGGCCCTGAGGACCTTGTTGGCCACTGTGGATGAGACCATTCCTGTCCTCCCGACCAGCACACACCGAGAGGTAGGCACGTCCGGGAGGGGCGGCCAGGGCGGCCGTGGTGCTGGCGACGGTGTGCAGTCTGACCTGCAGGCGCCGGCTGTGGCTGCTCTGTAGCTGATGGCCTTCTCCAGCATGACACCTGCCACTACCTGGCCATTCCCGGCAGAGCCTGCACGCGCTCGGGTCCCACGTCCCGGCTCTGCTGCTGCCGGCCAGCTGGAGCCGCACTGAAGTCCGGGTGGCTGAGTGGTGCGTAAGGACACCAGTGGGAGGCGCTGTGGGTCTGTAGTCCTCGACGTGATCTCGAGCTCTTCAAAATACTGTTTGCTGGCGATGCTGGCTCCCATTGAGAGCGGTGATATAAAGATTCTTTAAAATTAGAAACATATTTGAATTTGTTCCTAAGGAACCTGAGTGCAGTGATGGTACTGTGCCCCAGCCACCACCATCTCTGCCTCCCTTTGGCGATTTTGCCCCGCTTACGTGACTAACAGACGCGGGCAGCGCCTGCATTTCTTCACCCCGTGTGAGGCCCCGTTCTGTAGCGGGGGTCAGCGTCCATGGATGTGACTTCTGCATGTGAGGTGTGTCCCTTTCAGAACAGCGTCCTGGGCCCACAGGCCTGGCCTGGCTCCCCGCCTCATGCCTCTTCTCTCCACCCCCAGTGCCATGTCCCCCTGTCCCCAAGCCTTGCCCTTTGGCCCAGTGCGGAGTATCTTCCTTGTTTTGAATTCATTCCAGATGTACACAAAAACTGAGATTCATCCAGAGAATAACCAGACGCCCTTTACCCAGTTTCCAGACCCTTTTAACACTGTCCTCCGCATAGCCCTCTGTGTCTCAGGTGGGACCCACCCGCACACGCTGTGCACTGCTTCAGCCTTTGAACGTAGGTTCTGGGTGCCGTGCCCTTCTGCCCCGCAGCGTTTCCATTTGTTCTGTGCTGACAGGGCCACTTGCACGTAAGCACCGTATGGCTGCAGCATTCTGGAAGCTTCCATCAGTGTAGTTTGTTTTCCTACTCTGTGGGTCAGGTTCTGCTCTCCTTGCCTGTCCCATGGTGCGTTTCCTCCAGTGTGAGAGCAGCCAGGGCCACGCGTCACGCGTTACTTACGCCTTCCTTCCCCTGGACAGTCCCCCAGCCGTGTGTTGTCTCTGATGACGTTCACATGACATTCTTGGTCTACAAAATTGGCGTTTACGCGTGATGAGACTGAGGCTTTGCGTCTGCAGCAGCAATGTGCGTGGTGAGGTGGACTCCTGCGCTGGCCTGCGTCCGCCCAGGTGCGTGCGTTCCGCTGAGTCAGGCGTTGCCTCTAGGGAACTGGAGGACACGGCTGCAGGGGGCTGCTCTTGGCGGATGCACAAAGCCACTTAAGTCGTTTTGGAAAATGCCTCTGACATTTGCCACAGGAAAGCTGGGAGATTGCCAGCTTCGCTGCGACTCGGGAGTTTTATATGCCAGAGGAAAGAGGATGGCGCCTTAGCTGCGGATAGTTCAGCAGAGCCGTTTGCCAGCACTGGCCCAGCCCTCAAAGCCCAGCGTTGTCTTTGTGCTTCCCCTGAGACGTGCACACACAGGCCGCTCTTCACATAAATTAGTTTTGCATCCTTAGTTATTAGAATTATTAAATGGTGGCCGGCGCCGTGGCTCAACAGGCTAATCCTCCACCTTGTGGCGCCGGCACACCGGGTTCTAGTCCCGGTCGGGGCGCCGGATTCTGTCCCGGTTGCCCCTCTTCCAGTCCAGCTCTCTGCTGTGGCCCAGGAGTGCAGTGGAGGATGGCCCAAGTGCTTGGGTCCTGCACCCCATGGGAGACCAGGAAAAGCACCTGGCACGTGGCTCCTGCCATCGGATGAGCGCAGTGCGCCGGTCGCAGCGTGCCGGCCGCGGTGGCCATTGGAGGGTGAACCAACGGCAAAGGAAGACCTTTCTCTCTGTCTCTCTCTCTCACTGTCCACTCTGCCTGTCAAAAATTTAAAAAAATAAAAAATAAAAAAAGAATTATTAAATGGTTTTTAAAAGACGAGCCTTTCCTGTTTTTTAAGATTTATTTATTCACTAGAAAGCCAGAGTTACACAGAGAAGGAGAGGCAGAGAGAGAGAGAGAGAGAGAGTCTTCCATCTGCTGGTTCACTCCCCAGATGGCCACAATGGCTGGAGCTGCGCTGATCCGAAGCCAGGAGCCAGGAGCTTCTTCCGGGTCTCCCACATGGGTGCAGGGGACTAAAGACTTGGGCCGTCTTCCTCTGCTCTCCTAGGCCAGAGCAGAGAGCTGGATTGGAAGTGGAGCAGTCAGGGCACGAACTAGCGTCCATCTGGGATGCCGGCACTGCAGGCGGCGGCTTTACCTGCTACGCCACAGCACCAGCCCCAAGCGCCTTTCTCATCATTAAACTCCAGGCCTGCCCTGTGCGAGCTCTGCAGGATGAGTGTCAGGTTGGCGTGGCGTGTCAGGCCTTTTGCGGTGGGAGCCAGGCTACTGTTTCAGTCCAGGACGTATCCAGGCAGACTGCTGTGACGTCTTCCTGACCCCTGACACAGGGGTCACCCACTTCTTGGGTGATTGAGTAGGTAGTGCTCTGTGCACACTTCTCTAATACACGTCTGATTTTTTTGGGTGTCCACAGTACCAAATGCCTTGGGCTTGTTAAGTGACCAGTAATTGCTAACAGAGTAAATGGGTGAGCCAGCACTGGTTGAATAAACAGATCAGAGAAGTCCTATGTAAGACTCCGCTGAACAGCGTATCCTAACCGTGTAGGGCAGCACTTGGTTTGACGGCTACTGATGGCTGGGCGTGGTAGGGTGCCCCATGACGCCCTAAAACCAGCTCTTGCTGAGCCAAAGGCCGTGCTGAGGGAGAGCTGGGAGTGTAGAAGGGGCCCAGGACTGGAAATGAAGACGCATGCTTTTGCCCTGGATCCGAGACCTGGGAGCTGTGTGGCTGTCAGCAAACCCCGCAGTGGAGTTGTCCCCATGAAGCGAACAGGCTGTGTGATCTCTGGGGCTCTGCGGGCTCGCTGCGTCTGTGACTAAGCAGGGCAAGCCTGACCTGTCGCTGAGAGTGACGACGTCCACACCGGGAATGGGGACGGTGTCGTTTCCGGAAGGAGGGAGGGCTTTGGATGGGACAGCAGAGCCTCCCCTCACGGACGTCCTGGGGCTGTGCCCCCGCAGGACAGTGGCTTTTCCGTCCTGTTGACTTAGGGGATGAGGAAGTCGTGGCTCGAGCCAGTGCCCTGGCCGTTGCGTACGAGCAGCCCGCTCACCCGTCTCTTGTGCTTACAGATCGAGATGGCGCAGAAGCTGCTGAACTCTGACCTGGGTGAGCTCATCAGCAAGATGAAGCTGGCCCAGCAGTATGTCATGACCAGCCTGCAGCAGGAGTACAAGAAGCAGATGCTGACGGCCGCCCACGCCCTGGCCGTGGACGCCAAGAACCTGCTGGACGTCATCGACCAAGCAAGACTGCGAGTGCTCGGGCAGACGAGGCCGCACTGAGCCGCCCGCCGGGAGCTGTTCTCGGCCTTCCACCAGCAGCGCGGAGTTGACCCCGTGTCCTCGGTCCCAGCACTTCGCAGCTCCAGCTCTGGAGAGACAGCTGGTCGAGAGTCGTCTCTCCTAAGTTTAACCACATTTTCACTTGGGTTTACTTTTTTTTTAGTCATGATATTCAGAAAAGTCCAGGATCCTAAAATGTGGCGTTTTTCTGAGAGTGGAAATCCACACAAGAAGCTTTGGGGAATCAGGAAGAATGGCTCCTGTTCACCTGGGGGTGTGTCTGAGTGGAGACGGCCACGGGGCGGCGTGGAACCTCCGAGCCGCCCTCGCTGCATGTTCAGAGTATGACCTGAAGAATTCCAGGAAACCCGCGAGGCTGAGAATTCTTTGTCTGCCGTGGAGTATTGTCCAGACTGGAGCTTTGGTTTGTTAGCACACCCTTGCGTTGCAATATGCTAACCCCCCTTTACAAAGAATATTAAAGCTCTATTTTGAAGACTTGAGTCGTTTCAGAAAAGCTTCCACCTTTCTGAATTTCCGCCTTTTCCTTTCATGTGAATCTGTGAACGTTTGGTTGGAAACTAGCTGTAGGACACAACTGAAAACGTCTTTTTCACCAGAATAATGTGCCGGTTTTTGTAGCAACGTTGTTTCTCTTGGGAGCAGAAGTGCTTCATAGCAGAGCGCGTCCAGACTGCATCGAAAGGTCCAGACCATCCCTGTTTTCCATTTTTATATAATTTATAAAGAAAAGATTAAAGCCATGTTGACTGTTTTGCAGCCACTGGAGCTCACTAACCCATCGTGTGCGTCTTCCCAGGAGAGAATTACGCAGAGGGATTCGGGTTCTTCGGATGTCCAGTTACACCTTCCATTCTGTTAAATAGCGTTGACGAATACGCCCTCCCTTGAGTGTGTTGGGGGATATAAATTATTCTCAGGAAGAATGTCATGAACTGTACAGTTACTTCAGCCTATTAAAAAGGTGTTACCAGTGAGCTGCCTGCGGCGGTATTCTTGCGTTCGCCTCTCCCTTCGAGTTGTTGAAAAATGGTTAGGTGACTGTCAGGTGGAATAACAGAGGAAGGCGCTCAGTAGCTGTTTCTTGTTTACTTTGTCTTCCTGACCCAACAGGACAGCCCAGCGTAACCCCCTCTCGTTCTGTCTGCACTGAGCAAGTGCAGAGCCGTGACAGGAGAAATGGCGTCCACCTCCATGAGTTCTCGCCCGCGGTGCACTAGGGGAGCGTTTACGTGCAGTTCGCGTGTTAGGGTGTTGGTGGCATTCATCACCCAGACCCGCCCTGGTCTCACTGGAATCCCTGAGCTGCAGGGCCTGGACCTGCAGGCTGGGAACTGCCCCGGGGCGAGGTGGGGGTGGGAGGTCCAAGGGAATGCGCTACAGATGCACAGACACCCTTGTGTGCACAGTCAGTGCCATCTCTGGGTAGACGAGCCTGACCTCATCTAAAGAAGACGCCCCGGCGTTGGCAACCTGCGTTCTCTCTGGCGTGCTGGGGTCACTTGAGCCTGTTTGCTCCTCTTTAAAGTGGCGATCGTGAATGTAGAATACGTAGGGGCCGGCGCTGTGGCACAGCGGGTTAGTGCCCTGGCCTGAAGCGCCGGCATCCCATATGGGCACCGGTTCTAGTCCCGGCTGTTCCTCTTCCGATCCAGCTCTCTGCTATGGCCTGGGAAGACGGGAGAATATGGCCCAAGTCCTTGGGCCCCTGCACCCACGTGGGAGACCCAGAAGAAACTCCTGGCTCCTGGCTTCTGATCAGCACAGCTCCAAACGTTGCAGCCATGTGGGTAGTGAACCAGCAGATGGAAGACCTCTCTCTCTGTCTCTACCTCTCTCTGTAACTCTGTCTTTCAAATAAAGTAAATCTTAAAAAAAAAAAAAAAAAAGATTGAATAAGTCCAGCACCCGTAGTAAGGGGCTGGATCTGGGTGGCCTGTGCACTGTAGCTTGCTCAGCACCCTTGGCCTCAGCGCACTGGAGGCCGGTTGCACCCCCTGTCCACCTGTGACCCTACAGCTCTGCAGGCACTGCCAGCCATCCCTGGGAGGGCCTGGGAAGACTGCCCTCACGACCAGCCTTTGTGGGAGAGTCTCCCGCTGCTGTGGGGATCAAAGAAGGTGCCTAGTTTGGTCGTGAGAGCAGTGGAAAAGCAGAGGCTGCATCCACGTGTCGGCTGCAGGATGGCCGGGATGGCAGCTCCGCCAGAGGCCCCCGGAGCCCTGTCAGGAGGACCCTTGGATGACTTTGTAGAGCGGAACAGAAGTCAAGTCTTAAGACCCGGGGAGAATGTGCTTGAACCAAGTTTTCTAATGACTCCCTCACTGAGCGGCGGCGGGTGGCTCTGAGGCCCGGAGAATCCCAGTCCCTGCGAAAAAATATTTCCCGTGGACTTTTTCTTTAAAAAAAAAAAAAAACTGTATTTAGTTACCTGAAAGAGTTACACCGAGAGAAAAGGAAAGGCAGAGAGAGGTCTTCCATCTGCTGCTTCACTCCCCACTTAGCCACGACGGCCAGAGCTGAACTGGTCAGGAGCCACGCGCTTTCTCCGGGTCTGGACTTGGGCCATCTGCTGCTGCCTTCCCAGGCCATGGCAGAGGGCTGGGGCAGAAGCGGAGCAGCCGGGGCTCAAGCCATGGCCCATATGAGATGCTGGCACTGCAGGTGGCGGCTCTACCCGCCATGCCACACCAGCCCCTCCCATGGACTTTAAACTGTGCCCAGATTTCTCCTTTTTTTTTTTTTTTTTTTGGTTGTTTTTAAGATTTATTTTATTTATTTAAAATAGAAAAATGTTCTGTCTGCTGGTTCACTCCCCAAATGGTCACTCCTGGGTCAGGCTGAAGCCAGGAGCCAGGAGCTTCATCCGGGTCTCCCACACGGGTGCAGGGGCCCAAGGACTTGTTTTCCACTTCTTTCCCAGGCCACAGCAGGGAGCTGGATTAGAAGTGGAGTTCAAACCCATGTGGGATGCGGCAGCTTAACCCGTTAGGCCAGAGTCAGCCCAGACTAGGTATTTTTTTTTTTTTTTTGACAGAGTTAGAGAGAGAAAGGTCTTCCTTCTGTTCCTTCTGTTGGTTCACTCCCCAAATGGCCGCCATGGCTAGAGCTACGCCGATCAGGAGCAGGAGCCAGGTGCTTCTCCTGGTCTCCCATGGGGGTGCAGGGTCCAAGCACCTGGGCCATCCTCCACTGTACTTCCGGGCCACAGCAGAGAGCTGGCCTGGAAGAGGAGCAACTGGGACTAGAACCTGGCGCCCATATGGGATGCTGGCGCCGCAGGCGGAGGATTAACCAAGTGAGCCACGGTGCCAGCACCCCGACTAGGTTTCTTTTAGTACACGAAGTCAAGGTTGCATAAATATCATTGTTACACTGTACTGTTTAGGAAGTACTTTTTTTGAAGTCTCTAAACGTTTGGTGTGCATGCGTTCTTTTTCCCTGTTTTCCATCCTTGATTCTTAGACCACTTAGGTAATAGTGACCCAGTGATACCAAGCTGTATGTGCAGCCCTTGGCAACCTGTCCACATCAGAAGGGAGAGGTGGCGCGTGGCTGTGAGCCTGGTCACGCTCTAACACTGCCTGCCCGCTGCTGGGTATTTTTTGTTCCAAGTTTATGTATTTGAAAGGTAGAAGAAAGCGCTTCCACCAACGGCTCACCACAGCCAGGGCGGGGCTGAAATGAAGCCAGGAGCCAGCAACTCTCCCCGGATCTTCCAGGTGAATCGAGCCACCCAGGGGTTCAGCCAGCAACTGCCACCTCCCGGAAGGTGCCTTAGCAGGAAACTAGATCAGAGCGGAGGGAGGACCCCGTCCAGGCACTGTGATAGGGGACATCAGTGCCCGGAGCCAGGACTCAGTCCCAGTACTGTGATAGGGGACACCAGGACCCTGAGCCAGGACTCAGTCCCAGTACTGTGATAGGAGACACCAGTACCCTGAGCCAGGACTCAGTCCCAGTACTGTGATAGGGGACACCAGTACCCTGAGCCAGGACTCAGTCCCAGTACTGTGATAGGGGACACCAGTGCCCGGAGCCAGGACTCAGTCCCAGTACTGTGATAGGGGACACCAGGACCCTGAGCCAGGACTCAGTCCCAGTACTGTGATAGGGGACAAGAGTGCCCAGGAGACAGGACTTAGTCCCAGTACTGTGATAAGGGACAAGAGTGCCCAGGAGACAGGACTCAGTCCCAGTACTGTGATAAGGGACAAGAGTGCCCAGGAGACAGGACTCAGTCCCAGTACTGTGATAGGGGACAAGAGTGCCCAGGAGACAGGACTCAGTCCCAGTACTGTGATAGGGGACAAGAGTGCCCAGGAGACAGGACTCAGTCCCAGTACTGTGATAGGGGACACCAGTGCCCGGAGCCAGGACTCAGTCCCAGTACTGTGATAGGAGACACCAGGACCCTGAGCCAGGACTCAGTCCCAGTACTGTGATAGGGGACACCAGTGCCCGGAGACAGGACTCAGTCCCAGTACTGTGATAGGGGACACCAGTGCCCGGAGCCAGGACTCAGTCCCAGTACTGTGATAGGGGACACCAGTGCCCGGAGCCAGGACTCAGTCCCAGTACTGTGATAGGGGACACCAGTGCCCGGAGACAGGACTCAGTCCCAGTACTGTGATAGGGGACAAGAGTGCCCAGGAGACAGGACTCAGTCCCAGTACTGTGATAAGGGACAAGAGTGCCCAGGAGACAGGACTCAGTCCCAGTACTGTGATAAGGGACAAGAGTGCCCAGGAGACAGGACTCAGTCCCAGTACTGTGATAGGGGACAAGAGTGCCCAGGAGACAGGACTCAGTCCCAGTACTGTGATAGGGGACAAGAGTGCCCAGGAGACAGGACTCAGTCCCAGTACTGTGATAGGGGACAAGAGTGCCCAGGAGACAGGACTTAGTCCCAGTACTGTGATAGGGGACAAGAGTGCCCAGGAGACAGGACTCAGTCCCAATACTGTGATAAGGGACAAGAGTGCCCAGGAGACAGGACTCAGTCCCAATACTGTGATAAGGGACAAGAGTGCCCAGGAGACAGGACTTAGTCCCAGTACTGTGATAGGGGACAAGAGTGCCCAGGAGACAGGACTTAGTCCCAGTACTGTGATAGGGGACAATAGTGCCCAGGAGACAGGACTAAGTCCCAGTACTGTGATAGGGGACAATAGTGCCCAGGAGACAGGACTCAGTCCAGGCACTGTGATGGGGGCGCTGGTGCCCCAGTGGCAGCTTCCCCTCTGCACCCCATTATCCTCCCCTACGAAGTGCTTTAAACAGGAAAGGACACACAGAGTTAGGGCTCACTGAGTTTTCCACGAAGGGGCAGACTGTAGCTGACGTCCATTCAGAGGGAAAACGACCGTCATGCCCTCCCAGTTCTGCTGCCCAGAAGGGCATCCAGCGCCTGGCGGTCTGTCAGCTACGCCGAGATGCAGTTACACACAGTCAGGCCCGTGAGGGGACAGTGGGTGAGCTTTCTCAGGTTAGCAGTGACGGAGACGAAGAGCGTTGTCATCACAAACTGCCAGCCCATGAGGCAGCCTCGTCTGTGCCCCCGGAGTTCGGGTGTTTCTGGAAGCCCGCCCTCACTCCGACGTGGCTGCCTGTGTCAGGTTAGTCTAGGGGCTGGCCTTCACACAGTGGCCAAGACACCACTCGAGACGCTCACGTCCCGTACGGAATACCGGCCTCGTGTCCTCACCGCACTGCAGGTTACAGCCTCTTACCCATATGTTCTCTTTTTAAAAACGTATGCAGGGGCCGGCGCCGGGGCTCACTTGGTTGATCCTCCGCCTGCAGCGTCCCATATGGGCGCCAGATTCTAGTCCCGCTTGCCCCTCTTCCAGTCCAGCTCTCTGCTGCGGCCCGGGAGTGCAGTGGAGGATGGCCCAAGTCCTGGGCCCTGCACCCGCATTGGGGGACCAGGAGAAGCACCTGGCTCCTGGCTTCAGATTGGTGTAGCGCCGGCCGTGGTGGCCATTTGGGAGTTGAACCAATGGAGGGAAGACCTTTCTCTCTCTCTCTCACTGTCTATCTGTCAAATAATAAATTATATATATATATGTATATATAATTGAAAGGCAGAGCTACAGAGAGGCAGAGAGAGCAAGAAAGGTCTTCCATCTGCTGGTTCACTCCCCAGATGGCCACAGCGGCTGGAGCTGTGCTGGTCCGATGGCAGGAGCCAGGTGCTTCTCCTGGTCTCCCATGGGGTGCAGGGCCCAAGCGCTTGGGCCATCCTCCACTGCACTCCCGGGCCACAGCAGAGAGCTGGCCTGGAAGAGGGGCAACCGGGACAGAATCCAGCGCCCCAACTGGGACTAGAACCTGGGGTGCCGGCGCCACAGGTGGAGGATTAGCCTAGTGAGCCGCGGCGCCGGCCAGTACTGTGTGTTAATTCAGTTTTTAATTGTTCGTGGCTGGAATGTAGAAATGTAACTGTTTGTGTTTCTCACGTGTCTTGCGACCTTGTCACACTCCCTTGCTAGTCCTGCAGCTTTTCTCTCGGTTCCGTAGATCCACGGCCGCGTCGCTGCACAAGGAGGTGACTTTAATTCTCTCTCAGCAGGCTCCAGGCCTCGCACGCCCTTTTCTGGCCTGTTGGTGGGTGTGGAATTCTGCCCGGGGCGGTGAAGGCGGGGCTGTGCTGGCTTCTGATCTGTGAGACAGTATCCTCCACCTGCTCAGTGCCGTGTGGGCGCTGTCAAGGAAGACGCCTGTTCTTAGCTAGCCGAGGGGTTTGTCACAGATCCGTACTGAATGCTGTCCAGGACTCTGTTGTCTCTGCTGAGATAAGCATCGGAATTCTTCCTTTACTAACGCGGCAAGCGGCAGGCCTTTTCGTAGGTTGCTCCCCTCCTTTGCGGGGACCCTACTTGGGTGGCATGTGTTGTCCTTTTGTATTTCACTGGACTCAATCTGATAGACAGATTCCGTCGACAGTTGTCAGTTCAGGAGAGCCCGTCATCCCTCGTGAGACGTGTCCTTCCGAGCTGACGCCAGCTTTCGTCCACCTCGGAAAGTGCTGTCTGTTCTCAGTTCGTCTCATCAGTGCCACGTCTTGCCGACGTGCTGGGAGTCACTAGCATAGGAGGACGGGACTCTCGGGGTGGGAGGAGTGTGCTCTGTTAGCATTTGCTGTCTTAACTACAGAGCTCAGGTTTCGATTCTTGAGCAAGGCGTGCTGCGTTGTGTGTTCGAGTTTGGTGTCTCTAACTTGTCGCGTTGCCTTGGCATCGAGGTGTTCACGACGCTTCCTCTTAGCATCTGGCACCCGCAGGACCAGTGCTGCTGCGCCCTCTTCTCTCCTGACACAGAGCTGGGTTCCCTGGCCTCCGCCATCCATCTTCCGGAACACTGCTGTCTCGGGCGACTGCTCCGTTGTGTTCTACGCCGTCCATTTCTACTAATTTTTAGTTATTTTTTAAGTTACTCTGAGTTTAATTTGTGCTTTTTCTGACTTCCTAAAATGGGACTAGAGCATCGCTCGCGTTTATTCAGCACTTCTGGTTTGAGATCGCTGCAGATTCACATGCAGCTGGAGGGAATAAACGAGGAGATTCCCCAGAGAGCTTTGTCGTCGCTTCCCCGCCTCAGCGGCACTGCGGTTTTTCCGGGAGTTGGAGTAGTGAACTGAGGTAGGATTTCGTCAAGTGCTTGACGTTGTCTTCAGAGTGTCAGTGTGGCAGGTCACATTGGTTTCCTTTTGTCATTGTGCACACTTGCTCGCTTCTATCTATTTCAAAGGCAGCGAGCAGGAGCGCGCGTGCGCACACACGTCCACACTGATTGACGGCCCAGATGTCCACAGCAGCAGGGCTGAGCCGGTCAGAACCAGGAACCGGGACTGCAGCTCGGTGTCCCTGTGGGTGGCGGGGACTCGGGCACGTGAGCCGGCAGGTGTTGCCCCCGATGCACCTTGGCAGCAAGCTGCGTGGACAGTGAACGAGGGATTTGGTCTCAGCGCTCTCAGCGTGGGGTGTGGGCGTCCCAGTGGTGGCTTAGCCCGCTGCACTGAAACACCTACGCCAGGGACTGGCAATTAAGTATTCTTTAAAGACTTATTTACTTACTTAAAAGTCAGAGTTACACAGAGAAGGAGAGGCAGAGAGAGAGAGAGAGAGAGGTCTTCCACCCGCTGGCTCACTCCCCATTTGGCCGCAACGGCCAGAGCTGTGCCCATCAGGAGCCAGGAGCTTCCTCCCGGTCTCCCACGAGGGTGCAGGGGCCCAAGGACTTGGCCATCCTCCACTGCTTTCCCAGGCCATAGCAGAGAGCTGGGTCAGAAGTGGAGCAGCCGGGACTCGAACCCGCACCCATAAGGGATGCTGGAACTGCAGGAGGCGGCTTTACCCACTACACCACAGCGCCAGCGCCAGCCGCAGTATGATTTTTTTAAGATCTATTTATTTACTTGAAACTCAAGAGTTACGCAGCGAGAAGGAGAGGCAGAGACAGAGAGGTCTTCCATCCGCTGGGTCACTCCCCAGATGGCCACAACGGCTGGAGCTGTGCTGATCGGAAGCCAGGAGCTTCTTCTGGGTCTCCCACGTGGGCACGGGGGCCAAAGGACTTGGGCCATCTTCTACGGCTTTCCAGGCCATAGCAGAGAGCTGGATTGGAAGAGGAGAAGCCAGGACTCGAACCAGCGCCCATATGGGATGCCGGCACTGCAGGCAGCGGTTTTATCCGCTATGCTGCAGCTCTGACCCCCCCCCATAATTAAACATTAAAGCCACTTTGTGGGACCAGCACTGTGGCACAGCAGGTTAAAGCTCTGGCCTGAAGCACCGGCATCCTTCTGGGCACAGGTTCAAATCCCTGCAGCTCCACTTCCAATACAGCTCTCTGCTGTGGCTTAGGAAAGCAGTGGAGGATGGCCCAAGTGCTTGGGCCCCTGCCCCCACATGGGAGACCCGGACGAAGCTCCTGGCTCCTGGCTTTGGATCGGCATAGCTCCAGCCCTTGCAGCCATCTGGGGAGTGAACCTCATCTGGCTGGACAGCTCTCACTCTGTCTCTACCTTTCTCTAACTCAGTCTTTCAAATAATTAAAATAAAATAAATAAAATCTTAAAAAAACACCTTGTATCCCTGGAATAAGCCCAGTTTATTGATAGTACTGAACTCTTTGTAATGATGTGGTTAAAAGTTCATGAAAAATGGGCCGGCGCCGTGGCTCAACAGGCTAATCCTCCGCCTTGCAGCGCCGGCACAGTGGGTTCTAGTCCCAGTCGGGGCGCCGGATTCTGTCCCGGTTGCCCCTCTTCCAGGCCAGCCCTCTGCTGTGGCCCGGGAGGGCAGTGGAGGATGGCCCAAGTGCTTGGGCCCTGCACCCCATGGGAGACCAGGAGAAGCACCTGGCACCTGGCTCCCGCCATCGGATGGGCGTGGTGCGCTGGCCGCAGCGCGCCGGCCGCGGTGGCCATTGGAGGGTGAACCAACGGCAAAGGAAGACCTTTCTCTCTGTCTCTCTCTCTCTCTCACTGTCCACTCTGCCTGTCAAAAAAAAAAAGTTCATGAAAAATGAAATTAAAAGATCATTTTCATGGTAACTTTTTAAAAAATATTTATTCTTTTTTGGGGAAGTCACAGTTACAGAGGAGGAGAGAGAGGTTTTGAAGCCACTGGTTCACACCCCTGATGGCCGCAGCAGGCAGGGCTGGGCCTGACCATTGCCAGGAGCCAGGCGCTTCATCTGGGTCTCCTTGTGGGGAGCCGGGAACCCAACACTTGGGCCATCTGCTGCTTTCCCCAGGCCATCAGCAGGAGCCGGGTCAGAAGTGGAGCAGCCGGGACGCGAACCAGCTCCTGTCTGGGGTGCCGACATCACAGCTTCATCCACTGTACCACGACACCGGCCCCCCGGAGAGCTGCTGGAATCCACGCAAATAGGCGTCTCCATGAACCTGCTGAGGTGAATGTCCGTGCGGTGTGCGGGTCTGGCCTCCACATCTGGGCAGTACTGCTCTGGGTCACCACGGCCTGAGAAGATGAACTGGGATGTGTTCCGTCTCCAGCGTGAGAACGCGTAAAGCTAGCGTTACCTTGGTCAGTGTTCGGTGGCGCTCTTGGTGACGTCGGCCGGCCTGAGAGCCGGCAGGTGGTAGTTACGACCTCTCAGCCCCAGGGCTGTTCCAAGTCGTCTCACACTGAGGGGCGCCCCGCGCCTCGGAGCTGACCCAGCTCCTGTTCCTGTGTTCTCCCTCTCCCTCTCCCGCGGTCTGTTGCCACGTCCCCGTTTCATCCCGGTGTGTGTCTCTCGTTCCCCTTAACTGTCTTACCCTTCGCTGTGTTAGTCTTACTGCACGGTCCTCACGTGTAAAAACCTTCCCTAAGATGCGTCTCTGTGTTCAACTTCATTAATTTCTGCTTTTCTCGCTTTGTTTCCCCTTCTGCTTTTTGGGGGCACTTATTTTTTAAAATTTCTATTTGTCTTCATGATTTGAGTTGAAAGGCAGAAAGAATGAGCGAGAGAGTCCCCCACGCTCCGGCTCACTCCCAGATGGCTGCAGCAGTCAGGGCTGGTCGGGCACAGCCCAGCTTCCCCCTCTGCGTGGCAGGGACCCAGCCTCGCAGGGTGCCGGTTAGCAGGAAGCTCCTTCCGGAGCGGAACTGGGACTCGAGCCCAGGCACTCCCGTGTGGGTACGGCATCCCAAGTAGGTCTGGACCACGGTGCCAAGCGCCCACTCTGGCCTTACTCTTTGGGTTCTTAAGGTGAAAGCTTAATTATTAATTTAAGGCTTCCTCCCTCCCTCCCTCTCTTTTTTTAAGATCCATGTCTTTGGGGCCAGCGTTGTGATAAAGCCGGTTAAGCTACTCCCTGTGGTGCTGGCATCCCACATGGGCACTGGTTTGAGTCCCAGCTGCTCCTCTTCCAATCCAGCCCCCTGCTAATGTGCCTGGGAAAGCAGCAGGGGACAGCCCAAGAGCTTGGGCCCCTGCACCCATGTAGGAGACCACGAAGAAGCTCCTGGCTCTTGGGTTTGGCCTGGCCCAGCCCCAGCCATCACAGTCACTGGGGGGAGTGAGCCACTAGATGGAAGATCTCTCTGTCTCTCCTTCTTTCTGTAACTCTGCCTTTCAGATAAATTGAAGTCAATTCTTAAAAAATTGTATTTCTTTGAAAGGCACAACCATAGAAAGGAGAAGAGAGAGCACGAGCGAGCACACTCCCCGAACGGCCACAATAGCCAGAGCTGAGCCAGAAGCTGAGAGCCAAGAACTCCGCCCAGGCGTGCCCGTGGGTTGCAGGAGCCCAGGCCGACACCCACTGCTCTCCCAGGCATGGCCTCAGGGAAGGGTGCAGAGCAGAGCAGCCGGGAGCCTCAGCAGGACGCTGGAGCCGCGGGCGGCCGCCCACCCCCAGTGCCGCCCCGCCTCTCCAGGCACACGCTCCCAGCTCCCCCAGTGCCGCCCCGCCTCTCCAGGCACACGCTCCCAGCCCCCCCAGTGCCGCCCCGCCTCACCAGGCACACGCTCCCGGCGCTGCTCCAGCCGCCTTCCTAGTTTTACTTGGATGTATGTTTTTTCGCTCAGTTCCCCCACTGGATTTTTTTTATTTCCCTTGAGATCTCCTCTTCTGGGCACAGAGGACTTGGAAGGCCATCACGTAGTTGGCAGGTGCTCGGAGACTTGCCCGCTGTCTTTCTGTTCAAGTTGGATTTCAGTGTGGTGGCAGAAGACATAACTGTGACTTACCAAGACCACCGCTGACAACATGGTCCTTCGCCCACGTGAACCGAGCGGGGTCTCGCCCACCGTGCATGTCCACCTAGAACCTGTGTGACCTCGTTTAAAATAGTCTTTGCAGCCGTCACCTCCTTAAGATGAGGTCAGCGCTGGGTTAGGGTGGGCTGTAAGCCAGTGATTGGTGTCCCTGTGAACACGTGAATTCTGACACAGGAGACCACCACGTGATGGGCAGAGGGCGGGGTGCTGTGTCTACAAACCAGGGGGCACAGGGTGACCGACCGCCGTCCCTGTCCCGGAGAGAGGCGTCTCCCGGCACCCAGGGTGACCGACTGCCGTCCCTGTCCCGGAGAGCGGTGTCTCCCGGCACCTGGCCAGCAGTCTCGCACTCGGGCCTCCGGAGCGCTGTTGTCTAAGGCTCCTGGTGTCACAGCTGCCCCAGAGAGCGTCCGGGAAGACGGCCCCTTCCGCACACGGCTGTGTGAGTCCTGGTTCTCGGCTCGGGAGGCTGTCCTCGGAAGGGCGTCTTCTCCCGGGCGGGCGCTGCACGGAGCCATCGCCCTGCTCCCGAGTGCTGCGCCAGGCACAGCCACCAGTGAGCCGTAGGGAACAGGCGGCACGCTCACCTCCTCGTGGCCGCACTCGTGCCTGTGAGCTGGAGGCCGTGCTGAGCGGGCTCAGGAGCGGCCAGTGCCGCCGGCCCCTCCCAGCTCCGCTCCGCCGCATCGTGTTGGCAGGCTGGCGTGGGCCGGCGTGGAAACAGGCAGGCACGGCAGGACTCCTGTGAGGGGCCGGCGCTGTGGCGCAGCGAGTTAACGCCCTGGCCTGCAGTGCTGGCATCCATATGGGCGCTGGTTCCAGTCCCGGCTGCTCCTCTTCCGATCCAGCTCTCTGCTGTGGCCTGGGAAAAGAAGATGGCCCAAGTCCTTGAGCCCCAGCACCCGTGTGGGAGACCCGGAAGATGCTCCTGGCTCCTGGCTTCAGATCAGCGCAGCTCCAGCCATTACGGCCATCTGGGGAGGGAACCAGCGGATAGAAGACCTCTCTCTCTCTCTCTCTCTCTCTCTCTCTCTCTCTCTCTGTGTGTGTGTGTGTGTGTAACTCTGACTTTCAAATTAATTAATTAAACAAAGACTGCTGGGAACGCCTGCTGGGCACTTGCTCACACCCTGCCGCGTGGGCCGTCTCCTGGCCTTGACGTCTTTGACGCTGTGTCTGCGGAGCGCAGTGGAAAAGACCCGGTTTGCGTCTGCTCGCTGTGCCCGGGTTTCCTCGGCTCTGGGCCCCAGGCGCAGGCGGGTGCCCGTGCAGGCTCACCGCGGAGGCCGGGCTCGGCTGCTGGAGTGCGCGTTGGTGAGTGCGGCCCCGCTGCTCCTGTGCCTTCCCGTGTACAGTAGGCTAATCCTCTGCCTGCAGTGCCAGCATCCCATATGGGCGCTGGTTCTAGTCCCGGCTGCTCCTCTTCCAGTCAGCTCTCTGCTATGGCCTGGGAGAGCAGTGGAAGATGGCCCGAGTGCTTGGGCCCCTGCACCCATGTGGGAGACCCAGAAGAAGCTCCTGGCTCCTGGCTTCGGATTGGCCCAGCTCTGGCTCTTGTGGCCTTTTAGGGAGTGCAGCAGTGGCTGGAAGACCTCTGTCTCTGTCTCTGTCTCTTCCTCTCTCTCTTTCTGTGACTCTGCCTCTCAAATAAATCTTATACACACACACACATACACACAGTGGTCTCAAAATCTTAAAAAAAGAAGTCACGCCTTGGTCAGTGCCACAGCACGGAGAGCGTCCCCCACACGTCTGGCTGCTGGCTAGAGTGCGCACAGCTCCGTGGCAGGATCGTCACGGCCTGTAAAGTCAGGCTACCGCCTCCTCTGGTTCCTCCCCTGATAGAGAGCTAAAGGGTTAGAACGTGGCTCTGACGTCGGTGCGTTGTAACGTCGGTTTTCATACTTAGAGTACACTGTGTGCCTTTAGACCAGAGTCTGAAACCCCGAATACTTCTCTCTCTCTCTCTTTTTAAGATTTTTTTGAAGAATTGGAGAGAGAGGTCTTCCATCGGCTGGTTCACTCCCCCGGTGGCTGCAATGGCCGGGGCTGGGCCAGGCGAAGGTCCCCCACGCGGGTGGCGGCTCACCTGCTGCCTCCAGGGTGCAGTCGCACGGCAGGACGCTGCACTGGAAATGGAGCAGCAGGACGGGCGCTGGCAGTGCAGGCGGAGCCTGACCCCGGCCCACCCCGGGCCCGCCTTTTGTGCAAACCATTGGAAATCGCCTCTTCTGTGAGATGCACTTATCTATTTGAAAGAGTTACACAGAGAGAGAAAGGGAGAGGGAGAGAGGAAGGGGGAGGGGGAGGGCGAGGGAGAGGGAGAGAGGGAGAGGGATAGAGGGATAGAGGGAGATAGGGAGAAGTCTTCTGTCCTCTGTGCACTGTCCTTCTGTCCTCTGGTTCACTCCCCAATTGGCTGCAACAGCTAGAGCTGCGCTGATCCAAAGCCAGGAGCCAGGAGCTTCTTTCGGTTCTCCCACACGGGTGCAGGGGCCCAAGGACTTGGGGCATCTTCCACTGCTTTCTCAGGCCATAGCAGAGAGCTGGGCTGGAAGAGGAGTGACCGGGACTCGAACTGGCGCCCATATGGGATGCCGGCACTGCAGGCGGCGGCTTTACCCGCTACGCCACAGCACTAGCCACAGAAATCACCTTTTTCTAAGAACTCACTGGAAGAATGAGTCCTCAGCGATGGATTGTGGAAGCCCTTAGTCGCGGGTACGACTCAGCGTGGCTCTGTCAGGGAACTAGAAGCTGTTCCCCCAGCCTGGTGTCTCAGCAGCCAGCACTTGGGGCCGGCGCTGTGGCATGGCAGGTGAGGCTGCCACTTGCGGTGCCGGAATCCCATGTGGACACTGGTTCGAGTCCCAGCTGCTCCACTTCCGATCCAGCTCTCTGCTATGGCCTGGGAAAACAGTGGAAGATGCCCTAAGTCCTTGGGCTCCTGCACCCGTGTGGGAGACCCAGAGGAAGCTCCTGGCTCCTGGCTTCAGATGGGCGCAGCACACTGACCATTGTGACCATTTGGGGAGTGAACCAATGGATGGAAGACACCTCTCTCTCTCTCTCTCTCTCTCTCTTTCTCCGTAACTCTGACTTTCAAGTAAAGTAAATATTTTTTATGACAGGCAGAGTTAGACAGAGAGAAAGGTCTTCCTTCCATTGGTTCACCCCCCAAATGGCCGCTATAGTGCTTCTTCCTGGTCTCCCATGGGGTGCAGGGCCCAAGGACTTGGGCCATCCTCCACTGCCTTCCCAGGCCACTGCAGAGAGCTGGACTGGAAGAGGAGTGACCGGGACAGAACCGGTGCCCCTACCGGGACTAGAACTCGGGGTACCGGCACCACAGGTAGAGGATTAGCCTGGTGAGCCGCGGCGCCGGCCCCTGGAAGTCTTCTGACACCTTCACTGTGTGTAGCTCTTAGCTGTCCACAGTGAAACTGTGGGGCTCGGTGCTCTCTGCCGTGTGTGTCTCTGTCCTGAGTCAGCCTGCCGGGGGCACAGCGGCGGGTCTGTGGGTCCAGGTGACAACATACGCGTCTGCGCAAATGCTGCCCGCAGTTCTGAGGAGGCCCCTCAGGTCAGGGCACAGCCACCAGGAGCTGTGCACCTCGGGACACTCCACGGCCACCAGGACCTGCGGGCTCTGCACCACCTCCCCGTTCAACCAGCCAGAGATGGGAAACACTCGGAAAAACGGCGTCCCTACTGATTACGCACGGGCTTTGTCTGTCCCGCTTCCCTAAGCGATGAGTGTCATGACCCTTTACGTGGTTTACGTGTGTTAGCTGTCACAGGTGGTCTGCAGCCCAGGTAGCGTGCACGGGGGCACGCATGTAGGTTACGTGCCGGTACCGGCCCATCCCGCGTGAGAGGCCTGAGCATCCTGGGTGTCGGTCTCGGGGTCCTGGACCCGACCTCCTGGGATGCTGAAGTGTGCAGAGCAGCTGATGGCACCGGAGACGTGCACTCTTACATTCTGGGGTGATGCGGGCCCCACGACCCTGGGTGACACTCCCGCTACGTATGTTTGCCGTTAGTTAACGTGGGAGGGGACGTTAGGCGAGTCTGGGGAAGGGAGGGAAACAGAAACCCAAAGGTGCCCACATCGTGGCTGTCGGAGAGGGGGTGGGGAGGCAGAGGTCAAAGCTGCAGAAGCTGACGCAGGCCCCGGCAGTGCCCAGAGCTGCAGGATGAGGTGAGAGGGAGCCAGGCAGGCCACGCGCATGCAGAGCCTGGCCAGGGAGAGCCCCCGCTGAGCGCTCAGGGCAGGGTCACACAGCTGGGGAGGAAGGGGCAGGCTGGGCTGGCGGTGGGCTGCCTCACTGTCAGCCCCCTAAGCACTGAGCCAGCGCCTCCCCCAGGGCACTGATCAGACCTACAATCCTCCTGCACCCGACGACCCGGAATCGCTGTTGGTTAGGTTTCCGTCCCCACGACAGGGCCGCCAAAGCTCAGCTGGGATGCGCGCCTCAGACCGGCCCCTGGAGCTGGCCCTGCGCCTGCAGCCTGGGCCTCTGCGGCGCCGGGCGCGACCTCTGCGCTTCCTTGCCCTGCGTTCTGAAAAGACCGGACGGGAAAGCGAGGCCTTTGCTGTGGTCTGAGTGTGGCGTGGCCCCGCAGAGTGCATGTTCCGGAAGCGTGGTCCCCCCTGCGACCACGGAGTCGCCGTCAGGAGGGACGAATGTCGTAGGGTGACTTGCGGGAAGGTCGAGGGGCCGGCAGGGACACCTGCTCCCGCGCGAAGGGCCTGGGGTGAAGTCCCAGCACACTCGATGGCTCAGGAACTTGAGTCTCGGCCGTTCCTGGGCGACCCGGATGCAGTTCTGCTCTCCTGGCTTCTCCTTGGCCCAGCCCTGGCTGTGGCGGGCACTTGTTACCCTTAAAGTACATTAAAGAGCACATTGATTTGTTGTCTTGTTCTTGCAGGGCACAAAATAGATGACTTTTTTTTTTTTTAAGATTTGTTTATTTGAAAGGCAGAGTTTCAGAGAGGCAGAGGCACACACACACACACAGAGAGAGAGAGAGAGAGAGAGAGAGAGAGAGTCAGTCTTTCATCCATTGGTTCGTTCCCCAAATGGCCACAATGGCTGGAGCTAAGCCGATCTGCAGCCAGGAGCCAGGAGCTTCTTCTGGGTCTCCCATTTGGGTGCAGGGGCCCAAGGACTTGAGTCATCTTCTACAGCTTTCCCAGGCTATAGCAGAGCTGGATCAGAAGTGGAGCAGCCGGGACTCGAACCAGTGCCCGCATGGCATGCCGGCACCGCAGGTGGTGGCTAACCTTCTACCCCACAGCACCAGCCCAGTAATCTATCGTCTAATATTTATTTGTTTGAAAGGCAAAGTTACAGAGAGCGAGAGAGACGGAGAGCACCCGTTTGCTAATTCACTCTCCAAATGGCTGCAACAGCCGGGGTTGGACCAGATTGAAGCCAGAAACCTGAAGCTCCATCCGGGTCTCCTACACGGGTGACACGGGTCCCAGTGCTTGAGCCCTCTTCTGCTTTCCCAGGCCATCAGCAGAGAGCTGGGTCAGGAGTGGAGCACGGGGCTGGCCTGTGGCACCAGCATCCTGTATGGGCACTGCTATGAGTCCCGGCTGCTCCTCTTCCGATCCAGCTCCCTGCTGTGGCCTGGGAAAGCAGTGGAAGATGGCCCAAGTGCTTGGGTCCCCACACCCACATGGGAGACCTGGAAGAAGCTCCTGGCTCCTGGCTTCGGATCGGCCCAGCTCCGGCTATTGCGGCTATTTGGGGAGTGAACCAGCAGATGGAAGCTCCCTCCTCACACCCAACCCACCACATCATTCCGTCTTTCAAATAAATAAATAAAACGAATGAACTATTACCAGCCTCAGAAAAGTCTGAACATGGTGATTTTTAAAATGTAATGTCAGGCATATTTAAATGTATCTATTTGGAAATTGTATTTCTATTTTATTTTTCTTTGAGAAACGGAGATCTCTCATTTGCTGGTTTGCTCCTTGAAATGCCCACGGCCGCCGAGGGCAGGCCAGGCCGAAGCCAGCAGCCAGGAACTCAATCCAGGTCTCCCTGGTGGGTGGCACCGACCCGAGCACTCGACCATCCCTGCTGCCTGCCAAGGTGCGCACTCAGCTGAAGCTGACGTTGCACACATCCTGAGCTTGACCCAGAAGCCCAGGCATCGTTCCAGCCGCTGCGCCCATCACTTGCCCTCAGAAAAGCCTTTTAAAACCTGCAGTGAGGCCGGCGCCGTGGCTCAACAGGCTAATCCTCCGCCTTGCGGCGCCGGCACACCGGGTTCTAGTCCCGGTCGGGGCGCCGGATTCTGTCCCGGTTGCCCCTCTTCCAGGCCAGCCCTCTGCTGTGGCCCGGGAGTGCAGTGGAGGATGGCCCAGGTGCTTGGGCCCTGCACCCCATGGGGAGACCAGGAAAAGCACCTGGCTCCTGGCTCCTGCCATCAGACAAGCGCGGTGCGCCGGCTGCAGCGCGCTGTCTGCGGTGGCCATTGGAGGGTGAACCAACGGCAACGGAAGACCTTTCTCTCTGTCTCTCTTTCTCACTGTCCACTCTGCCTGTCAAAAATAAAAAAAAAAAAAAAAAACCTGCAGTGAGCCTACATCAGCGAAATGCACAGTGCAGCGGATGTTAACAGACACACCCCGTGTAGCCTTCACTCAGTGTCCGCCAACCCAGAGGGCGCCACCCACCCGGGAGACACTGCTCCGATCTCTGTGGTTGTTAGCTCTCGCCTGGCCCTGGCGTTTGCACCGGTTCAGGCACACGGCCCGCTTGTTTGCAGCAGCCTCTTTCCCCTTAACGTTTTTAAAATGCATTCGTGCTGTATGTTCATGTAAGCCGCCGAACACTGTCCCGGCGTGCACATCTTCTCCTGCTCACGTCGGTCGGCGCTGTTTGCAGTTTGGTGCTGGGTGAGCAGCGCGTGACCGTGTGTGCAGGTCCTCAAGGCTGCGTGTGGATGTTTTCACCTCCGCTGGGTGGGTCCCGGGAGAGGAAGTGTGGGTCGTAGGTACCTGTGTGTTTCATTGTGTTAGGAAGTGACTGCTTCCCAGAGGGTAACCTTCGTGTCACCTGCTCAGTGCCAGCGTGTGCGAATTCTCCCTGGAGCGTGTCAGTTTTTCTGTGGTCCACCCTGGTGGTCGTGAAGTGGAGTTTCACCAGCGTTTTAATGTGCATCTCCCTGGTAACCCCATAATACGTGTTGACTAGACATCTTCTCGAGTGAAGTGGCCATTCAAGTCTTTTGCTTTTTTTTTTTTTTTCAGATTTATTTATTTGAAAGAGTTACAGAGAGGCAGAGGCAGAGAGAGAGAAGAGAGACGTCTTCCATCCTCTGGTTCACTCCCCAGATGGTCACAATGGTCAGCGTGCTGCGCCCATCCGAAGCCAGGAGCCAGGAGCTCCCATGTGGGTGCAGGGACCCAAGCACATGGGCCATCTTCTGCTGCTTTCCCAGGCCACAGCAGAGAGCTGGGTCAGAAGTGGAGCAGCCGGGACTCGAACCGGCACCCATATGGGATGCCAGCACCACAGGCCGAAGCTTAACCTGCTGCGGCGCAGCGCCAGTTCCTTTTGCTTGTTTTTTAAATTGCGTTGCTTTTTACTGTTGATCCGTAGTAATGCTTTGTGTGTCCTGGAGTCAAGTCCTTCACCAGCTGTATGTGTTACACATGCTCTCAGTCTGGGCTTGCCTTCTGATTTTCTTAATGGTATCTTTTGATGAAGCCCTGTTGATACTGTCTCATAATTAATGCTTATTACATCTTCTTTTTTTAACTTCTTTATCTGAGAGGCAGAGAGAGGGCACTCCCACCTAGTGGTTTTGATAACCAGAGCTGGGCCAGGTCACAGCCAGGAGCCAGGGGCTCCATCCGGGTCTCCCACGAGGGTTCCAGCAGGCGCTCAGCTCTTCGAACATCAGCACTGCCTCCCAGCGTCTGATCGGCAGAAGCTAGAGCGAGCAGGCAGAGCGGGGAGAGGGCGGGCGCCGCGCCGCGCTGCGCTCCGCGAGGGGCTGCTGCCCGGCGTCTTCGCGGCTGGGCTGGCTGCCTGCTCGCTGCACCCTTGCCTACCCCACACTTAAAAGGCGTGCCCCACAGTTTCCTCTGAAAGCTTTACTGTGTACCTTTTCTATTTGGGCTTTTGATTTTTATATAGTGTTTTTGCCGTTCTTGACAGACTTATTTGAAAGGCGGAGAGGCGGAGGCAGAGGCAGAAACAAGGGGAGCTAGGCAGGCCAGTGTCTCCTCCACGCATGCGCTCACACGCTGCCCGCAGCAGCCCGGACAGGGCGCGGAACCCCGGTCTGCCGCGGGAGGGCAGGGACCCAGCCACGCGAGCCGTCCCCGATGCCTCCGCGGAGGAAGCTGGAATGGAAGCAGAGCTGGGACGCAGACCCAGCAGCCTAAGAGGGAGCGGGGCGCCCGAGAGCGTGCCAGCGTGCCAAATGCGCACCCCAGCTCTGCGACTTGCCTTGAATGAGTTGTTGGGAGGGCTGTGAGGTGGATGGGGGGTTCACTTCTCCCCGTGTGGACACCCAGTTTTTCCAGCACTGCTCATTCAAGATCTCTCCTTTTCCACCGTATCGCCTGGGTGACTCAGACATCCGTGAGCGCGTGCAAGGGCCATGGGAAGCGACCGCCTGTGTGTCCCAGCTCTGCGACGCCGCATTCCAGACTGCACTGTGCTCCAGTGTGCACACCGGGGCCGGGCGGAGACCGTCACACAGGGAGGAACGCCACTCCCGGTGCCCGTGACCTCACCGCTCCGCAGCCACCCCCCGCCTAAGGCAGTCCCACGGCGAGCCCAGCCTCAGTGGGCTGAGAGGAAGCTGTCCCCGTGGGACAGGGCAAGGCAGCGCGGGCTTCCGGACAGGAACCCAGTCTCCCACACCTTCTTGTGGGCACACAGATGCCAGCAGGGCACAGAGGTCTTGCCGGAAGTCAGCTGACTTCCAGTTCTTGGCTTTGCTCGCCCTGAAGGCAGGCGTGTTGACCAGCCAGCCCACGCTGTGGGCCATGAGGGCAGGAGTGTAGACCAGCCGGCCGTGGGCCGTGAGGGCAGGAGTGTAGACCAGCCGGCCATGGGCCGTGACCCACTGTTGTCCATAGGTGATCCCTCCACAGGCACCGGCATCAACAAACGTGGGAGTGGGGGCAGGGGCTCGGTGCGGCCGTTAGACCGCCCACGTCCCATATCAGTGCCTGCGGGTGAGTCCTGGTCGCCCTGGTCGCCCCAGGGCAGCTTCCTCGGAAGACAGCAGGTGGCAGCTCCAGTCGCAGGGGGCCCCACCACCCGGGGGCCTGGATTGAGGGACTGCGGTCCCAGCCCTGGCTTTGACGTGGACACTTGGGGATGACTCAGCAAGATCTCTGTCCCTCTGCCCCTGTCTCTCTCTCTGCCTTCCAAATAAAAATAACTTTTTAAAAAGGGAGATGGAGATAGAATTGATGCAGAGCCACAGCCCAGCAGTGAGGCGCCCAGGTGTCGCTGGGTGTGGAAACCGGAAGAAAGGCCACGCTTTGCTTCGGGAGAGGTGTTGCTACTAGGACTGACTGTTCTTCCACCATTGTGATCCAGAATGTGCGCGAGGTGTTCTGATCAGCCGTGCGCCCACGGCCGCGATGGCAGATAAACCTGCAATGTTTACGGGTGGATCCTTGCGGGAAATCAATCTTACAAACGTTTGCTCTGTAGAAAACTACGTCGTGTGATCAATACAACTGTGAAACCAAAAATGTTACCCGAGGCCAAGTGTCTGGGCAGGACTTTAAGTGGCGGTGCGACCTCAGACTTCACAGGTGCAGGGAGGACGTCACGGAGCCAAATGTCAGGGAAGAGGTGGCTGCTGCGCTGTTTTCAAAGGCGTAGGCTGGCTAGCAAACGGATGCGTGTTTAGATCCCATCTGGTTACATTTTGCAAAGTGATATGACAGTTTTATTTCTAAGTGTCAACATTGACAACATGCCAGAAGTCCCATTCTTTGTAACTGTTGAAACTTGGGTTTTAGGTGTCAGCTTCCTGGGTGAGGGCGTTAAGAGATACTTCACATTTTAGGGCCGTATGAACATAATTGCTAAGGCTGCCGAAGCCGAGCACGAGAGGAAACCCACGGCTGACCACAGGGCCCCGCGGTGCCGCCTGGGAGCCGGCTGGGGTCGCACTGCAGGCCACCTGCACGGGCCCTGGAGGAGGGCAGCGCCTGGAAGGTGGCGTAAAACTCCACGCGGTGTCTGGAACAGGGACTCGGGCCGTTAGCGTGAGGGAGGGGAGGCCCGCGCGGGCTGTGGGACCGTTCCTCTCGGGAAACCCCTCAAGCCTGCGCCCACAGGAACCCCAACAAGACTCTGCCCTGCTTGGGACGAGAGCCCGACAGGCTGCGGCCGCACAGTGCCAGCTCCCCGGTGGCCTTCAGAAAGGGGAGCGTGTGTCTCGCCGTCCTGGAGACAGGCAGGGTGGATGCCTGATGCAGTTGCCTCGTGGCGTGACCGCGGCGTCCGGATGCTCCCCAACCCCGCGCTCTGTTGCACGCGCGGGTGCTAGGGAGCGCAGGGTCTCAAGCAGTCACAGCCAGCATGCCCACTGATGCCCCAGCCCTCAGCAGGCAGGAGCGGGGCACGTGCACGCTGCATGTTGACGGCCACAGCCCATGGCCCGTCCGTGCCTGGAAGATCCGGGCCAGGTCTCAGAGCTGTGCAGCCCTTCCCACTGCCTGTTTCAGGAAGCGAGGTCATCTCCCTGCGTCCAGGCAAGGTTGTTGGAACGCAAAGCAGGACGCCAGTGCTGGTGAGTCTCCCTGTCCTTGTCGCTGCCCCGCCCCCACGGCTCTGCTCCGAGGTGGAGGGTGTCCTGGTCGCGGGCTGGCCCGCTAAGGCAGCTTGGTCCCTCTCCGAGACCTGGGTGCACAGCTTAGCTCTGGGTCGGCGCAGGCTGTGGCCAGTCCGAGGCCGTGTGGTGCTGTGGGCAGGTGCAGCCGCCACTGGCGGTGTGTGGCGCAGCAGGGACCATTCCACTGGCCCGCCCCCACGCTGCCGCAGCAGGGTGGCCGCAGTCTGCACGGGGAGTGAGCTGGCCAGAGCTGCTTTGGGAAGGGTAGCGGGCCGCCCGCCCTGGGCCTGCTGATTCCGAGGGACACTGGACCCAGGGCTGTAAGCGGGATAGCATTGCATCGGGCTGAGGCGCTGACGGGATCGCTGGACTTGGTGATGGATCGGAGGCACTGCGAAGGAGCGCCAATCTGAAATCGCTGTGAGGCGGCTCCCGGCCAGAACCTGGCGTCCCCGAGGAGCCGTCTGAGCACCCGGCCTGGCGCGGCAGCCTGCAGCCGCTGGAGCCGCGGTCACCGTCGCCGTCTCGCCGACCGTGCCACAGCAGCCACGTCCCTGCTTACCAGTGAGGCGGGCACCTCGTCCTGTGCTCATGGCCTCTGTCCCACCTCTCCACCTGTTTTCCCATTTTCCTATTGGGTCATCATTTTTCTTTTTTAATTGTAGATTCTGAAGGGGCTCGCTTTGCTTCGTGTTGAATGCATGTGGTATAAATATCTTTTCCACTCTGTGGGCTGCTTGTCACTCTTCCTTTATTGGAATCTGAGACAGAGAGATCTCCCATTTGCGTGCTCACTCCCCAGATGCCCACAATAGCCAGGGCAGGGCAAGGAGGCAGGAACTCCCCCGGGCCTGCCGCGTGCCTGGCGGAGCCCCAGCTCTGGAGCCCTCGGCTGCTGCCCGCCCAGGTGCACCTTACCAGGAAGTGGCTCCAAGACCAAGGAGCCAGACGTGAACCCGCCCTCCAGCGTGGGAGCAGGCGCCAAGTTTAACCTCCACACCCAACACTCCCCCTGAACTTGACCCCGTCTGTGGTGCTGTGCACGGCTTTTCCCCTCAGGATGGAAACTTCCAGACACACAGACAGCACAGCCTGGCGACCCTCAGGCGCCATCACGCCCTCTCCCACTGGGTTACGCTGAAGCAGATCCCAGCCATTGCTTCTCTACTAAGGCAGGGACTCCTTTTACCAACACAACCAAAACACCATGATCGTAGCTAAAAAGTGAGTAACTCTCCCTTAATGTCATCAAATACACAGTCAGGATTGAAATTGTTCTTAGTCTCATGAACTCTTTTAATTAAAAATTAAAAATAAACCCAAATAAGGAGCTCACCTCACCCCAGCGCCTCTCGGGGAAGTTCTCGGTGGCGGGAACGCGGGGTCTGTGTCTTCCTACGTGGTGGCACTCCTCTGTCGTATGGAATAAACCTCGTCCCACCCCAACGACATGGCGACCCACTCCTGGGTTCTTTTCTCAGATTTTCTTGCTGGCTCTTTCCCAAGCGCGGAGAACTGGCTCAGCGCCTGGACCCGGCTCTGCTGGCCACACGGCTCGTCCTCCCCCCACTGCTCCGTGACCGACCTCTCTTAACTCCGCTGCCCGCGTCCACATGGTCACCTTCTGGCTCTCTTCTGCCCACTGGACGGAGCTTCGCCGCGCTGTCCACCACTGCAGCTTCGTGGCAGGATCTTTCTCAAGATGGACTTGGTCACAAGCTTGTCAAGTTCTACCCCCCCCCTCAAAACAAACCAACCAACCCCTCAGACAGTCGGCACTGCTGGACTCCATCGGCCAGGCTGGACAGCTGACGCCATGCGTTCCAAGTCCTGACCTACACACGGACGTCTCCCTCCCTCTGCCGGCTCAGCCCATTTCTCAGTGACGTCACTCCAATTCCGTACGGAAGGTTTGCACCTTTCTTACTAGGATTCTTCCTAAATTTGTGGTGTTTAATTCTGTGTCGGTTCCATTTTTTTGTCACTAGTATGTGGAGTGACCTTAGGGGCCGGTGTTGTGGTACGGTCAGTTCATGTCCCGGCTGCTCCACTTCCGGTCCAGCTCCCTGCTGTGGCCTGGGAAAGCAGCAGAGGATGGCCCAGGATGGGCCCCTGCACCCACGTGGGGGACCCGGATGGAGTTCCAGGCTTCTGGCTTCAGCCTGGCCCAGTCCTGGCTGTTGCAGCCATTTGGGGAGTGAACCAGCAGTTGGAGATTCTCCTCTCTCTGTGTAAGTAAATAAATCTTAAGAAAAAAAAAGTATTGACTTTCTGGCCAAAAACCTTGCTAAAACATTTATCGGATTCTTTCAGGGCAGCATTGCAGTAGATGACGCAGCAGGACTCTGGGAGTTCACACTGACACGTTTCCAGAGCCGCTCTGCTCCTCGGGCCATGCTGTCATTTCCACCCAACAGCTGGTCTCCACGTGAGAGATCTCTTTTATTCGTCTTCTTCACTCCAGCAAACGCTACAAGCTGCACACACCACACCTACAGTCGTCCCTCCCTGCGGGGTGCCTGTGGGCGGGGCAGCAGGCACGAGACGCAGGAGGAGGGCAGAGCGCCCACACTCCCAGCTGAGCCCCTGGTCCCGCCAGGAGGGACTGGACCCCCGGTTACACCTCAGGAAGGGGGCCGCGCCGAGGCACAGAGCGAAGTCCCGCGCGCACCCCGCAGCAGGTCAGAGGACACGGCCCACAGGACCCAGAAGGCTCACGAGCGCTCACCTCAAGACGCAGCGGACGGAGGGGGGTCTGGCCGGCCAGGCGGGGGTCAGCGGCGGTCTCGGGTCGGAGTTCTGGAACGCAGTTTCTGACGGCCCAGTCGTGCCCCGTGAACTGTTCTTAGAGGTTGAGAGCTGACTCTGCAGGGAGGGGAGAGCGCGTCTCGCGAGCTGTCCGCCTCCATCCCGCGTGGGGTCCCACCTACCAGAGAGGGGCCTTCCAGCGACACCTTCATCTCGGCATCACTGTTGGCTTCCGTGCGTGGTAAGGAGCCGCACAGAGGCCGTGGGTGACGTCCTGGACAAGCGCAGCGCTCGGCCGCCACCAGGATGTTGACGCGGGTACAGTCAAGGCAGGACGTCCCGCCCTCGAGGGACGCCAAGTCACCTCATAGCCACAGCCACTTCTCTTCTGTGCCCGTGCTCTCCTCAGTCCCCAGCTACCACCAACCAGCTCTCTCCAGTTCTATGATTTCATCCTTTCCTTTTTAAAAAAGATTGATTTATTTGAGAGGGAATTACAGAGGGAGACAGAGAGAGAGAGGTCTTCCACCTGCTGGTTCACTCCCCAAATGGCGCAATTGCCAGAGCTGGGCCAATCTGAAGCCAGGAGCCAGGAGCCTCTTCCGGGTCTCCCCTATGGGTGCAGGGGCCCAAGCACGTGGGCCGTCCTCCATTGCTTTCCCAGGCCATTAGCAGGGAGCTGGATGGAAAGTGGAGCCGCTGGGAGTCAAACCAGTGCCCACGTGGGCCGCTGGTGCCGCAGGCGGAGGCTTCACCTACTGTGCCAGGGCACCGGCCCCACTGCTGTCCCTTCATGGGCGTCACATCGATGGGGCTGCACAGCACATGACTGCACGGACCGGCCTCCTGCTCGTGCTTCGAGTGGGCTCCCTGGCTGTGCACCTGCCGCCCCTCCCCCGTCTCGCTGGGCGCCTCGTCTGTGCGGGCACCACCCACAGCTGTCACCAGTGTAGCTGCTGTCCGTGTTCACGCGGGGCTGCCGCGGCAGTGAACCTGCTGCTCGCCACGCCAGCATCCCACGTCGGGGCACCAACGCAAGTCCTGGCTGATCCGCTTCCAAGGCAGCTTCCTGCTAACGCACATGGGGAGCAGCAGCGGACGGCCCGAGAATCTGGCCCCTGCCACCGCGTGAGAGACCAGGATGGAGCTCCAGGCTCCTGGCTTTGGCCTGGCCCGGCCCTTGCTGCTGCAACCATCTGGGGCGTGAACCACAGATGGACAGTCTCTCTGTGTCACTCTGCCTTTCTTGTCCAAGAAATTCCCCGTGGAGATGCACGTGTGAACTACATCGTTGTCTGAGATGGGTGCTTGGGAGCGCACCTGCTGGGTTAGCGGCAGTCACGTGTGTGGCCAGGGGGGCGCCCGCCGGGCTGCTCCCCAGCGCGGTCAGGAGTCACACGGCTCCCGCAGCCTGGGGGTTGTCACTCTTTATTTTTTGAGCCTTTCCGATGGGGTGTGTGCTAGTGTCCGGCGGGTCAGCAATGCGGGGCATCCCTGCGTGTGCCCGCCTGGACGTCCTTTCGGCCCTGGGTCCCTTCACGCTGGCACCCATGTTCTGCTTGCATTGTCTGCTTCCCCCTGTGGAGTTCTCAGAGTTTTCTGGATGCCAGTGCTGGACCTGTGGTTCGCAGACGTTTCTCCACTCCGTAGCTTGTCTTTTTGTCCTTTCAGGGAGAAGTCTTTTAAAACTTTGATATAGTTCAATGTATCGATTTTTCCTTTATGGATTGTGCTTTTGGACAAAATCTAACCCGTTTGCCTAGCCTAGGTCCTAAAGGTTTGAGCCAGTTTCCCCCCTCAAAGGCTTACAGCTTTCTGTTTTGAATTTAAATCTTTTGCCACACGAGTTGATTTTTCAGTCTCCGTGTCAGTGACACGTTGGCTGCGCACAAAGCCGCCAAGAGAAAACAGTCTCCTGGGTCCAGGAGTCTTAGACGCAGCCCCTCGTGTACTGCTCGGTTCCATGTGAACGGCACCCTGGAAGTGGCATCAGTGGCGCCCCCTGGAGTTGTGCAAAGAGGAGGCCCTGACTGCACAGCATGAGAAACTGACTATCCACACGAAGCGGTGTCTGTGTAATGCGGGTTCAGTGTGTGTCTGTTCCTAGTATGGCAGCCGCATTGCCAAGTCGCAGCCCTGTTCTTGAGTTTGAATCCAGAAAGACAAGCAACCGTCTTAGACGTTAGAGCTGGAAGCGGACACAGCAGAGCTCTATCTCAGTGTTTCCGGGTTTGCTCCGTGGACCCCAGGCACCTCGGGGTGGAAGGCGTGGCCTTTGTAATTGTAACGGCTCTGAGAAGGCCTGAGGCCAGCCACCTTGCTCAGCGATGCTGGGCCCAGTGCTGGGCCCCTGCTAATCCCGTGCAAATACCTGGGGAAGGACTCATTTATTCTGGTGCCCGTCTTTTGAAGCTGAGAGCTCCCCAAGCTGAGAAGTGCCAGGCCCCACGAGCCCGTGAGTGTGCTTTATCCTTCTCCCTCGGCCTCCCTGCTCTCCTATGGGGGTGGGTGCACCCAGTGTGCCAAGCCGGGAGCGGCCTGCCTCAGCCAGCCCTGCGTGCAGCCGTTATCCCCAAATGCAAAGCTCCCCCGCTGCGGGACGGGGGGGAAAGCAGAGGGGACGGGCGTTTGGGGCTGGCAGGGTAGGGGCACGTCTGTGACCCGACCTGGGAGAGGGCGCCTCGGAGCGCTGACACAGCTCGCTCGCTAGAGGGCAGCAGAGAGCAATTCTGCGTGTGCTGGCCTGCGTGAACGCAGCCCAGGGGCGGGCTGTGATGACGCCTCGCGGCCAGCAGGGGCCGCGAGCGGCAGCGCTCGGCGGGAAGTGACCGTGCGAGCCGCTAGGGTAAGGAGCCTGGCAAGCAGGCTCCCCCGGCCCGGCCTCTCCGCCCCGGCGCTCGGGGCCTCGGGGCCTCTGCTGCGGCTCGGCCGGCCAGGTCGGGCGGGCGCCGGGGCGTGAGGAGGACGGGTAGCACCCCGATTCTTCGCAGTCTGCTGGGAAGCCTAGCACAGCCTCCAGCACAGTGTGCAGCCTGCCGGCCACTGCGCTGTCCCACCCCCCGCCCCCGCCCCCGAGACCCCGGAGACCCGGCCCTGCAGCGCAGCGGGACTCGGCCTGCTGGGGTGGCTGTCCCTGGGGGGCCATGTCTCTGCATGGCCTCCTTCCCGCCCCGCTGTGCGGACTGGCCTGCCCCACGTCCACTTCCAGGACACCCCACCCTCTGAGTCTCCTAGAGCTTCCAGTGGGACAGGCGGTGTCCAGCCTGGCGCTGACCAACACAGCCGCGTCCGCTCCACAACCCCTACAGACTTTGGACACATCCACGGGGACGCAGGCCGGGTCAAGGACTGGAGCACCAGGTCTGTCCAAGTCCAGAATAGACCAAGTTCTGCCTTGACCGTGGCTGCAGCGGCCAGGAACTCGCCCCTGGTGTTGCGCGAGCCTCGCCCCAGTGTGCATGGAGCAGGCGTCTGAGGCCAGTGTGCTGGGTGAGGGGCCAGCCCTGGCTTCTCATCCCCCGCCAAGATGGGCGACAGAGGCTGACCACTGGCTGGCTGCTCCTTCAAGACTCCCCAGGACTGGGGAGCCAGGAGACCGAGGCGGGGACTGGGAGGGGAGTGTAGAAGTGCTGACTGACAGCAGCTGGCGCTGACTGAACTCCCGTCCCACCGACAGCAGCTGGCGTTGACTGACCCCTGTCCCACCAACAGCAGCTGGTGCTGACTGAGCCCCCGTCCCACCGACAGCAGCTGACTTAACTGAGCTCCCGTCCCACCGACAGCAGCTGACTTGACTGAGCCCCCGTCCCACCGACAGCAGCTGGCGCTGACTGAGCCCCCGTCCCACTGACAGCAGCTGACTTGACTGAGCCCCCATCCCACCGAAAGCAGCTGGCACTGACTGAGCCCCTGTCCCACCGACAGCAGCTGACTTGACTGAGCCCCCGTCCCACTGACAGCAGCTGGCGCTGACTGAGCCCCTGTCCCACCGACAGCAGCTGACTTGACTGAGCCCCCGTCCCACCGACAGCAGCTGGCGCTGACTGAGCCCCCGTCCCACCGACAGCAGCTGACTTGACTGAGCCCCCGTCCCACTGACAGCAGCTGGCGCTGACTGAGCCCCTGTCCCACCGACAACAGCTGACTTGACTGACCCCCGTCCCACCGACAGCGGCTGGCGCTGACTGAGCCCCGTCCCATTGACAGCGGCTGGCGCTGACTGAGCCCCTGTCCCACCGACAGCGGCTGGCGTTGACTGACCCCCGTCCCACCGACAGCGGCTGACTTGACTGAGCCCCGTCCCACCGACAGCGGCTGACTTGACTGGCCCCCGTCCCACCGACAGCGGCTGGAGCTGACTGACCCCCGTCCCACCGACAGCGGCTGGCGTTGACTGACCCCCATCCCACCGACAGCGGCTGACTTGACTTAGCCCCGTCCCACCGACAGCGGCTGACTTGACTGAGCCCCGTCCCACCGACAGCGGCTGGAGCTGACTGACCTCCGTCCCACCGACAGCGGCTGGAGCTGACTGACCCCCGTCCCGCCGACAGCGGCTGGAGCTGACTGACCCCCGTCCCGCCGACAGCGGCTGGAGCTGACTGAGCCCAGTCCCACCGACAGTGGCTGGCGTTGACTGAGCCCCGTCCCGCCGACAGCAGATGACTTGACTGAGCCCCATCCCGCCGACAGCGGCGGACTTGACTGAGCCCCGTCCCACCGACAGCGGCTGGCCCTGACTGAGCCCCGTCCCACTGACAGCGGCTGACTTGACTGAGCCCTGTCCCACCGACAGCGGCTGGCGCTGACTGAGCCCAGTCCCACCGACAGCGGCTGGCGTTGACTGAGCCCAGTCCCACCGACAGCGGCTGGCGTTGACTGACCCCTGTCCCACCGACAGCGCCTGGCGTTGACTGAGCCCCGTCCCACCGACAGCGGCTGACTTGACTGAGCCCCCGTCCCACCGACAGCGGCTGACTTGACTGAGCCCCCATCCCACCGACAGCGGCTGGCCCTGACTGAGCCCCGTCCCACCGACAGCGGCTGGCCCTGACTGAGCCCCGTCCCACCGACATCGGCTGACTTGACTGAGCCCCCGTCCCACCGACAGCGGCTGACTTGACTGAGCCCCCGTCCCACCGACAGCGGCTGGCGCTGACTGAGCCCCCGTCCCACCGACAGCGGCTGGCCCTGACTGAGCCCCGTCCCACCGACAGCGGCTGGCGCTGACTGAGCCCCGTCCCACCGACAGCGGCTGGCGCTGACTGAGCCCAGTCCCACCGACAGCGGCTGACTTGACTGAGCCCCCGTCCCACCGACAGCGGCTGACTTGACTGAGCCCCCGTCCCACCGACAGCGGCTGGCGCTGACTGAGCCCCCGTCCCACCGACAGCGGCTGGCGCTGACTGAGCCCCGTCCCACCGACAGCGGCTGGCCCTGACTGAGCCCAGTCCCACCGACAGCGGCTGACTTGACTGAGCCCCGTCCCACCGACAGCGGCTGGCGCTGACTGAGCCCCGTCCCACCGACAGCGGCTGATTTGACTGAGCCCCGTCCCACCGACAGCAGCTGGCGCTGACTGAGCCCCGTCCCACCGACAGCGGCTGGCGCTGACTGAGCCCCGTCCCACCGACAGCGGCTGACTTGACTGAGCCCCCATCCCACCGACAGCGGCTGGCGCTGACTGAGCCCCGTCCTTAGATGCTTCCAGCGACGACGTTTCTCGGCCGTGCCGGCAGGGGGCGGTGTGGCCACGCGCAAGGGGCCGGAGCGTTCAGTTCAAGCTGGGGCGTGCAGGCGCTTCCCGACGTCGCTTTGGTGAATAACTCGACCGCGGGCTGGCAGGGCCTCGGGGGCCCAGGGGGCCAGGGCAGCGCCGCCCCTCCTCTGCCCGGGCCCCGCGGGGCCAGCCGCCCGCTCCCGCGGGAGAGACGCCGCCCACGGAGCGGCGGGAAGGGCCCCGCCCAGCCCCGGCCCCCGCTCGCCCCCGTCCGCTTCCGTCCCTCGCCGCGCGCTCGGCCGGGCCCCAGGCGCCTCCCCCGGCCGCCGCCGGAGCCCCCAGCGCCGCGCGCCGCGGCCCGCCCCGCGCCCCTCCCTCCGCCCCCTCCCCCCGCCCCTCCCTCCCGGCTCTCCTCCCCCGCCCGCCGCCTCCGCCCGCCGCCCGGGCCGCGTCGGGTAAACCTGTTTGGCAAGGCGGCCGCGCCGGGGCGGATCGAGCGGCCGGCGGCTCCCTCGCGGCTCGCGGCTCGCGGCGTCGGGGCCCGTGGCGCGCGCGCGGCCGCCCCTCGGCCCGGAGCCCCTCGGCGGCGCCACCATGTACTCGGGAGCCGGCCCCGGTGAGTCCGCGCGCTCGGGGCACCGGCCCGGCCACTCGCGCGCTCCTCCCCGCGGCGCGGCGGTTGGCGGGCCCGGCGCGGGCGGGCTGGGGGCCGGGCGGGGGCCGGAGGGTCGGGGGCGGGGGCGGGGGCGGCGGGCCCGGCCGGTCGTTCCCTCGGCCCCCCACGGGTCGTCGGGGCGCCGCGCGGCCTGGGCGCCGTGTCCCGCGTCCTCGGCCGCGGCCGTGCGCGCCGGGCGCCAGGCCGGGCCGGAGCCGCCGCGTGTAGGCCCCAGGCCCGCGCGCCCCGCCTGGCCCGCGCGGCTCGGCCTGGCGCCCGGGCGGGGACGCTGGCCGCGGGGCCCGGGCGGGGCGGGCCCGTCCGCGTCCCGGGGCTCAGGGCCGGGATCGGGGGCGCCGAGCAGCTGCGCCGGCCGCGCGGCGGGTTTCGTTTTCCCTTTCGCCGCGGCTTCTCGGTCCCTGCGCCGAAGGAGCGTCTGCAAGGGCTGCGTCTGGCCGGTTCCCGCTGGTGGTCAGCCGCGTAGGACAGGAAGCGGCTCCCGAGCCTGGAAGCTGCGTGCGCGGCTGCTCTTCGCTCCGGGCGCGCCGGCTCCTTGTTCAAGTGCCGAGTGCGCTCGCGATTTCCTGGGGCAGGGGGAGATGGGCTGATGCCTGGGCACCCCGGCTTCGGAGTGGGCCTCTTTCTTTGGAAAAGTTCCCGAAAAACTTGGAGCAGTGACACATTTTTTAATCCCCCTTTCTCAAAGCAGAGCGGGAGTGGGAGAGGACGCGGCCAGGCCTCCTGCTGCTCTGAGCCCGCTCCCCAGGCACGTGGCTCCAAATTCCCCAGCGCCGCCTGCCCTGGGCAGGGGCATCGCTTGCCTTTGTCCGCCGGGCTCCGGGCGGCTGCAGGCCCCGCGTCCCGGCTTTGGTCCCACCCCTGAGCCTGCCCTGCCACAGGCCTGCCGCCCGAAGCCCTGGTCCCCACCGGTCGCTCCCCTGATGGGGCCGGCCAGCTGTCTGTCCCGTTAGTTCTCTGCCTTCTGCGTTCCCTGGCGTCACTTGGTTGGGTTGAGCCTGGCCAACGTGGAGAGCAGGGAGGGGCCGCTGTCCTGGGGTGTGGAGTGGGAGCCTCAGCCGGGGATTCCAGCTTGCACGTTGGAGGCCTGGAGAGTGAAGACCCTTGTGGAAGGCGGCGCTGGGGCTGTGATGGGCAGTCCCTGCGTCCCGCTGGCTGAAGTTCCCGGTGCTTCTTGGTGTTGCAGCCAGTGCCGGGGCCCAGGGGCGCAGAGCCGCGCCAAGGTCATGTGGGCAGCGGGCACCTTCCCTGGAGAAGCCACCCTCGCAGGCCCATTTGACCTTGACCCACAGGAAGAAATACCTGTTAGGTCCAGACCTGAGCAGCCCACGCCCGTGCACTGGTCACGGACGCTGGGCTCCCCGCGCCCGGGTCTGGGGCCGTGCCCATTTCTGGTGTGAAACGCGGTCGCCGTCCGGATCTGCAGGCCCATTTCTGAGGGCTCGCTGCTGTGTTGCTGGAGGAGGGCCCTGGACGGGGGCGGCTCTGGCTGAGGAAATAAAGGCAGGGGCAGTGCTGGCGGGCGGCGGGCTGGCCGCTCTGTGGTTAGAGGGCCGCCCTGCACTTGGCTCTCATTCTTCCGTGAAGACTGTAATCTCACTTAAAAGGGAATTTTTGGAGTAGTGTCTCTTCCTGAGACTCTGTTGTTCCCTAATTTAGAGTAATTAAATACATTCTATCTGAATTGCTGGAAAATTGCAAATGGCTTTGCTACTTGCATTTGTAACACTAGGACTTCCTAGCTGAGCCGCTTGGAGCCGCGGCTGTGGGTCTGCCCGGCCTGCTGGGCCCATAGATGCTATCACATTGGTGCCGTGGTCTACTTCAACGGCAGGAACATGACTGCTCCTCGCGTTTCTGAGCTGATGGAAAGAATAAGTAGTCCAATGGGCGCGTTTCCCAGGGAACCTGAGCCTTCCAACCATTTAAAAATCTTACCCTGTGTCTGGGGGTGGCCCCAGCTGTGCTGAGAACCCCGTGGGGGGCCCCTGGCAGAATCGCTACAGAGTATCCGCCGGGACTTCTTGGGCTCCTCCGAGGAGGTCTGAGCAGGTTCTGACTCTGTGTGTCTGCCCTGTGCAGTTAACCCCCCACACTGGCCTCTGGGCTCTCCACTCCCAACAGCCGGGCCTAAGAGAGCCGCTGCCTGGGCGCGGACAGCAGAGCCGCTGGCTGGGCTAGTTCTGTGGCCTCCTGAGTCCATCGTAAACCTTGAGGAAGAATCGAAACGCAGAAGGGGGGATGTAAAAACCCCATCTTCTCTAAAACCTATAGTTGTTTTTTAAGAGATTGATGTATTTATTTGAAGGCAGAGAGAGAGAGAGGTCTTCCATCTGCTGGTTCACTCTCCAGATGGCCTCAACGGCCAGAGCTGACCTGATCCGAAGCCAGGAGCCAGGAGCTTCCTCCAGGTCTCCCACGTGGGCGCAGGGGCCAAGGACTTGTGCCATCTTCCACTGCCTTCCCAGGCCACAGCAGAGAGATGCATTGGAAGTGGAGCAGCCAGGACTCAAGCCAGTACCCACAGGGGATGCCGGCGCTGCAGGCAGTGTCTTTTCCCGCTACACCACTGCGCTGGCCTCTAAAACCGTTACGGTTACAAGAAGTAGGATGATTCTTAACTTCTAGTTTCTGTACCCAAAATAATGCAAGTCAAGTGTCTTTTTTATATTTTTTAAAGTTTAAAAAAAAATTTTGCAAACGAGCTCCCACCTGAAGCTTCACTCCCCAAATGCCCGTGCTGGCCAGGGGGGCCACGGGGAAGCCGGGAGGCGGGGTTCCGCGCAGGGCCCCTCCCGTGGTCTGCGGTAGCAGGAAGCTGAGTCGGGAGCTTGAGGCTTGGAACCAGGACAGGGCCCCAGGCTGAGGGCGTCTGCTGCACTGGGCTGAACCCCCATCCTCTAGCTGTCAGCCCACCCGTCGGATCAGGCACGTTTTTGCCTCGTTAGTTGTGTCTGAGATTCCAGAATGCAGCTCTTGACTTTGGAAGGTCCCTCTTGGGACGTGATCGGAGACGCGGAAGTGCGGCGACGGCACCGGTGCTTCTGCTGGTCCGGCACCGGCACAGGGTCCGGTTTCGGCGGCGCCTGCCTGCTGGAGCGGCTCCCGGCCCGTCCGCGCAGCCTGGCGCTCCAGCGAGCCTGAGTCCAGCAGGACCCAGGGCTGGTCGACACCGAGGCGGCCGCGACCGTGCCTCCGTGCTGTCGAGCTGGTTCCGTTGTGGGTCTGCAGCCTGGACTTGAGCTTGTGTGAAGGGAGGCTGTTGGGCGCTTGACGGGGGGGGGGGGGGGGGGGGGGGGCTCGCCTCGCAGCCTCTGCTCCTGACCTCTTACGCCAGGTGGTGGGCAAAGAGGGTGGCTCTTCAGAGGTGTAGCACCCCTCCCCCTTTAGGGTGTAACACACCCCGCCCCCTCCTTTAGGGTGTAGCACCCCTCCCCCTTTAGGGTGTAGCACCCCTCCCCCTTTAGGGTGTAACACACCCCGCCCCCTCCTTTAGGGTGTAGCACCCCTCCCCCTTTAGCGTGTAGCACCCCTCCCCCTTTAGGGTGTAGCACCCCTCCCCCTTTAGGGTGTAACACACCCCGCCCCCTCCTTTAGGGTGTAGCACCCCTCCCCCTTTAGGGTGTAGCACCCCTCCCCCTTTAGGGTGTAACACACCCCGCCCCCTCCTTTAGGGTGTAGCACCCCTCCCCCTTTAGGGTGTAGCACCCCTCCCTCCTTTAGGGTGTAGCACCCCTCCCCCTTTAGGGTGTAGCACCCCTCCCCCTTTAGGGTGTAACACACCCCGCCCCCTCCTTTAGGGTGTAGCACCCCTCCCCCTTTAGGGTGTAGCACACCCCGCCCCCTCCTTTAGGGTGTAGCACTCCTCCCCCTTTAGGGTGTAGCACCCCTGCCCCTTTAGGGTGTAGCACCCCTCCCCCTTTAGGGTGTAGCACACCCCGCCCCCTCCTTTAGGGTGTAGCACCCCTCCCTCCTTTAGGGTGTAGCACCCCTCCCCCTTTAGCGTGTAGCACCCCTCCCCCTTTAGGGTGTAGCACCCCTCCCCCTTTAGGGTGTAGCACCCCTCCCTCCTTTAGGGTGTAGCACCCCTCCCCCTTTAGGGTGTAACACACCCCGCCCCCTCCTTTAGGGTGTAGCACCCCTCCCTCCTTTAGGGTGTAGCACCCCTCCCCCTTTAGGGTGTAGCACCCCTCCCCCTTTAGGGTGTAGCACCCCTCCCTCCTTTAGGGTGTAGCACCCCTCCCCCTTTAGGGTGTAGCACCCCTCCCCCTTTAGGGTGTAGCACCCCTCCCTCCTTTAGGGTGTAGCACCCCTCCCTGCTTTCGTTCACATGTGGGGACCCGAGCAGGGGTTTCGGAGGGGTCACTTTGTATCTCTGGGACTTGATTGTAGCAGGATCCTGCTTTTGTGTGACTCTCTGGGCAGAAGTGACATTGTACAATGCATAGAAAATACAGTGTGTGCATCTTGTGCAGTTGTCTCACAAGCTCACATAAGATGGATCCTCCCAGTGTTGGGCCAGGAAGGGCTGCCTAGGGTGAGATGGGGAGATGGGTTCTCTCCTCAGCCACCTTCCACCCTTATCTCTTCCCAGCCAGTCTCCGCGCCTTCCAGCTCCACCCTGACCCCACTGCCCTGCTGCCCTGGCACGCGCCCACGCCTCCCGGACCCCTGTCTGGTGCCCCCCGCTCGCAGGGCAGAAGCCCCTCCCTTCTCTGCTCCCCCCGGCAAGCTGAAGACCCTGGCGTGGCGCTCTGTGCTCTGATGCAGCGTCCGTGCCCTCTCGTTGACCTCTGAGGCCTATGCCTGCTCACTGAACAGCTCATCCTCTAACCCAGACCCTCGCACGTAAGACCGCGCCGGCACTTACTTCCCCAGGACAGCAGGCGCTCGCGAGCCGGCGTGGCCACGTCAGCATGCACCGTGCCTCTGACCAGGCGCATTGTTAAAAGAGATTTATTTTATTTATTTGAAAGGCAGAGTGATGGCAGGGTGGGAGGGAGGGAGAAATAGAGAGAGAGAGAGAGAGAGTTTCATCCACTGGTTCGCTCCCCAGATGGCCACAGTGGACAGGCCTGGCCCGGACTGAAACCAGGAGCCTGGACTCCAGGGAGGCGGGGCCAGGCACTTGGGCTGTCCACTGCTTTCCCAGGCGCTGCAGCGGGGAGCTGGATGGGAAGTGGAGCAGCCGGGACTCTGACCCGGCCCACGGGCTGCGGCTTCACCTGTTGTGCCACAACACTGCTGCCAGCTGTGGTATCTTTTTTTTTTTTTTTAAGATTCATTTATTTATTTGAAGGGCTCTGTTGAGAGGCAGAGAAAGAGAGGTCTTCTGTCCACTGGTTCACTCCCCAAATGGCCACAACGGCCGGAGCTGGGCTGATCCGAAGCCAGGAGCCAGGAGATTCTTCCAGGTCTCCCATGAGGGTACAGGGGCCTAAGGACTAGGCCATCTTCCACTGCCATCCCAGGCCATTGCAGAGAGCTGGATAGGATGTGGAACAGCCGGGACTTGAACCGGTGCCCATGTGGGATGCTGGCACTATGGGCAGCAGCTTTACCTGCTGTGCCACAGCGCCAAGGGTGCTATCTTGGAGAGGTTTCCAAATTTGTACCGAAGGATGCTGCGCGTATCCCCTCCCCCACTGCTGACTGCCAGGAATGAGGCCCTGGACCAAGAACCTGAAACCCCATCTGTGATCTTAATTCCTCCTGTCACGCCTGCGCTGTGGCTGTGTCCTCGGCCCCTGCCCGCGTCCGGCGCTCCTTCTCCCTGGCGATGGCATCCTCATCTGTCGGGGGCCCCTTGCCTGGATGACTCTGCTGCCTGTGTGTGGGGTCCGTACTCGCTCAGGACACCACGGACACCAGGCCAGGTGGGCCCGAGCCAAGGCGGGGGTCCCGCCCGCAGGCCGTGTAGCCTGCACTGTCCTGGAGTGCGCTGAACTGGACCTCGGGGGCAGAGCTAGACACTGCTTTAAGCATCTGTGCTGCCTGACGCTGAGCACAAAACTGTAGATGCGAACAGAAACAGACTCCGCCCCGCGCCCCGCACACCCACGTGCACGCGCGACTCCTGGGGCCGCAGGTACGGCTCAGGTGCCAGGGAAGCCCGGAGGTGGGGGAGGGAGCGCAGGCGGGGTGAGGCGGTTGTCTAGGGGCTTGGTAGCTGGGTGGCGCCAGGTGTCTGAAGCTGATTCTCGGCCCAGGAGGGTCTTGTCTTGAACCCTGGAAGGAGAGGCTCGTGCACACGGGAGACAGGGATGCTGTGGCTTTGAGCCCCTCAGGCTCTGAGGGGGTCCAGGGGGAAGGGGCTTCTGGACCCTGGGCCCGGTGCCCAGGGACAGCCCGGGGTAGGGAGGGGGACTGGGTGCACCACCGCCTGCTGAGCACGTGGCGTGTTGGGTGTCCGGATTGTTCTAGAGCGTCACTGCAGGAGCAGGGCGAGGCCCTGGTGGCAGGGTCGGGGCAGGTGAAGATGGAGGTGGGGAGGGGAGATTGCAGCTGGGGGCAGGGTAGGAGGGCGAGCCCCCAGGGGTGTCTGGGCAGGTTCCCTCTGGACAGTGAGGTAGGGCCGTCGGTGCTGGCACACTCGGCTTACCTAGGCAGGCGCTGACCCCTCCCCACCAGCTCCATGACTGGTGAGTGACGGGACTTCCCATGGCTCGGCTCTCACCTGAAGCTTAGAGAGTGAGGAGAGGCCGTGGCTGGAGGCCTTGGGGTAGAGGCTCCCCGGGTCTGAGACGCGGCCACTGTCGGCTGTTTGACTCGACCACGCCAAGTCTGTTTGTTGTGGAGGAGCATGGGCCCAGCGCACTTGCTTGGGTCTGAGGGCTGGCTGGTGCCTTGTTCTGGAACATTCTCCGGCCCTGGGCAGCTGTGCTGTTACTGAGCTTGGGTAAACAGCAGGGTGGAGGAGACCACCTTCAAGCCTCAGTAGGTGATTGGCGCTCCCGTCCGCAGCGCTGGGGTGCTCAGAGGCCTGACACCGTCGTGTGCTGACACACAGGACGTGGCACAGCGGGCAGAGCAGTGCGGACTGGGAGCCCGGCGAGCCTCCCACGGGGTGTCTCCCCGTGGCATCACTTGAGGTGGAGGAGTTTCCTCCAGGAACAAAGGAGTTCAGTGATGAATGCAGGTGTAAGTGGACGGGAAGTGAAGGGGGCAGCGAGCGTGCTGGGAGGTGGCTCAGAGCACCTGCCAGGGGCGGGGTCCGAACACGGGGCAGCCCGAGCGCAGGGCTGCCGCCTCCTGGCTCAGGAGCTTCTGCACCCTCGTGGGCAGAGCACGGAAACCATGGCGGAACTCTTGGCTCGGCAACAGATGCAGGCGCGTGGGGTTGCCGTGTGCGTGGCCGCCACGAGTGCCCAGCGCCCGGCCCGTGGCCGCTCCTCTCCAGTGGGTCTGCACAGGGATCAGAAACATTTAAAAACCGAATCCCTGAGGAGTGACGCTCACCAGGTGCTTGGTGCCCACGGCTGCCGTCAAGGAGATGGGAGCGGTCGCTGCCCCGCTCCTGTTCCCTGGCAGAGTCCGCCGTGGACGCCAGGGCAGGTGGGACCCGCGGAGCCGGCAGGGAGCGCTGCAGAAGGGGTCACACGAGGCCCCACGCCAAAGCCAGGCCAAGGGGGCAGCGAGGAGGGCGGTGCTCGGCTCGAGTCCCTGCAGGGCTCCAGCGTGGCCCTGGTGACAGGGCCGGGGACGCGGCGGGCACGCCCTGCTTCCTGCTTGTGTGTGGCTACTCGATGAGGGCGCAGTTTGTTACATGTTAAACATGTGGCTCGAGAGAATGGTCATGTCCGATGGGAGGGCTTCTCGGGGCACCTGGGACGGGCACTTACGTGAGACCTGGTGCTGTGGGTGCTGAAAGCTTTGGGGAGGCAAACAGTCAGGGGCCCTGGGGTGGGCCAGGCCCCTGTCCCGCTGTGTCCACTCAGGAAGTGCAGGGGCCCTGGGGTGGGCCAGGTCCCTGTCCCGCTGTGTCCACTCAGGAAGTGCAGGGGCCCTGGGGTGGGCCAGGCCCCTGTCCCGCTGTGTCCACTCGCAGGAAGTGCAGGGGCCCTGGGGTGGGCCAGGTCCCTGTCCCGCTGTGTCCACTCAGGAAGTGCAGGGGCCCTGGGGTGGGCCAGGTCCCTGTCCCGCTGTGTCCACTCAGGAAGTGCAGGGGCCCTGGGGTGGGCCAGGCCCCTGTCCCGCTGTGTCCACTCAGGAAGTGCAGGGGCCCTGGGGTGGGCCAGGCCCCTGTCCCGCTGTGTCCACTCAGGAAGTGCAGGGGCCCTGGGGTGGGCCAGGTCCCTGTCCCGCTGTGTCCACTCAGGAAGTGCAGGGGCCCTGGGGTGGGCCAGGCCCCTGTCCCGCTGTGTCCACTCGCAGGAAGTGCAGGGGCCCTGGGGTGGGCCAGGTCCCTGTCCCGCTGTGTCCACTCAGGAAGTGCAGGGGCCCTGGGGTGGGCCAGGCCCCTGTCCCGCTGTGTCCACTCAGGAAGTGCAGGGGCCCTGGGGTGGGCCAGGCCCCTGTCCCGCTGTGTCCACTCAGGAAGTGCAGGGGCCCTGGGGTGGGCCAGGTCCCTGTCCCGCTGTGTCCACTCAGGAAGTGCAGGGGCCCTGGGGTGGGCCAGGTCCCTGTCCCGCTGTGTCCACTCACAGGAAGTGCAGGGGCCCTGGAGTGGGCCAGGCCCCTGTCCCGCTGTGTCCACTCGCAGGAAGTGCAGGGGCCCTGGGGTGGGCCAGGTCCCTGTCCCGCTGTGTCCACTCAGGAAGTGCAGGGGCCCTGGGGTGGGCCAGGTCCCTGTCCCGCTGTGTCCACTCAGGAAGTGCAGGGGCCCTGGGGTGGGCCAGGCCCCTGTCCTGCTGTGTCCACTCGCAGGAAGTGCAGGGGCCCTGGGGTGGGCCAGGCCCCTGTCCCACTGTGTCCACTCCCAGGAAGTGCAGGGGTCCTGGGGTGGGCCAGGTCCCTGTCCCACTGTGTCCACTCAGGAAGTGCAGGGGCCCTGGGGTGGGCCAGGCCCCTGTCCCGCTGTGTCCACTCAGGAAGTGCAGGGGCCCTGGGGTGGGCCAGGCCCCTGTCCCGCTGTGTCCACTCAGGAAGTGCAGGGGCCCTGGGGTGGGCCAGGTCCCTGTCCCGCTGTGTCCACTCAGGAAGTGCAGGGGCCCTGGGGTGGGCCAGGTCCCTGTCCCGCTGTGTCCACTCACAGGAAGTGCAGGGGCCCTGGGGTGGGCCAGGTCCCTGTCCCGCTGTGTCCACTCAGGAAGTGCAGGGGCCCTGGGGTGGGCCAGGTCCCTGTCCCGCTGTGTCCACTCAGGAAGTGCAGGGGCCCTGGGGTGGGCCAGGTCCCTGTCCCGCTGTGTCCACTCACAGGAAGTGCAGGGGCCCTGGAGTGGGCCAGGCCCCTGTCCCGCTGTGTCCACTCGCAGGAAGTGCAGGGGCCCTGGGGTGGGCCAGGCCCCTGTCCCGCTGTGTCCACTCAGGAAGTGCAGGGGCCCTGGGGTGGGCCAGGTCCCTGTCCCGCTGTGTCCACTCAGGAAGTGCAGGGGCCCTGGGGTGGGCCAGGCCCCTGTCCTGCTGTGTCCACTCGCAGGAAGTGCAGGGGCCCTGGGGTGGGCCAGGCCCCTGTCCCACTGTGTCCACTCCCAGGAAGTGCAGGGGTCCTGGGGTGGGCCAGGTCCCTGTCCCACTGTGTCCACTCGCAGGAAGTGCAGCTGCCTCCTCTTAGAATGTTGTGGAGCGTTAGAGGATAGCCCAGCCGCCATCCCAGGAGCTGGAAGAGTTACCGGTGGTCAGAGGAGCCGGGACCGTGGTTGGAACGAGCCGGGGGAAGCCGCCGAAGGCAGCACTGTCTTGGGGGAACCCGGAAGCGTCATGGCATCAGTGTAGGGCGCAGGCGGGTGAGCCTGAGCCAGTGCGGAGGGCTCTGTCGGGGTGAGGAACCCGGGGCCACGCTGCTTCGAGGGGCCCGGGCCGGAGGAGGAGTGCCCAGCTCGGGGGCTCTGCCCTCCACCATTCTCACTGTTCCTTCAGCCCCACCCAGTCCTGTTTTGTTTCCTCGTTAGTTGACAGGCTGGATTACAGAGGGAGAGAGATCCTCATCAGCTAGTTCACTCCTCACATGCCCACGGCGGGCCAGCCTTGTTCGTCCGGCTGCCACTGTCGGTCTCCGCTTGGGGAGTGTTGTTGCGATCCCTGGCCTGCTGTTTGCTGTGGTGGTGCACGAGGCCATGGGGCATCTGTGAGTGGCAGGAAGGTGGGAGAAGCCCCTGGGCCCAGCGGCCTGCGGCTTCAGGTGGTGTGGCAGGGCTGGGGGCTTGTTGGGTCTGTGGGTAGCGAGGAGCCTCTGTGGGGCTTGAGTGGGGGTGACAGGCTGGAGCCCCGCTGGGTGGGGTGAGTAGGGCAGGGGACAGGGTGTGCCGGGGGATGCTGGCTCCCAGGGTGGGCGTGAGTGAGCAGCGTGGGGTGTGCCCCTGTCGCAGACCGGCTCTGTCAGCCCCTTCAGCTGGCAGCCGGCCAAGCCCCTTTCTCCCCAGCAGCCTCCGCGGCGCCTTTGGTTGACTCTGCACATGCGCAGTGGCGGTTTCTTCTTACTGAACACTCGCTCCAGTTGTTTCTGGTTTAGACGTTAACGCTGGTGCCCCGAGACGTGTGTGTGCTTTGAGAAGAATCCGGCACCACCCCCCCCCCGCCCCAGGCTCTCCCTGGCCAGTGGGGCTCCTTGTGCCTTTGGAGGGAATCCATGTGCACAGGCCCCCCGGGGGTTCCGGACGGAGCCGGGAGAACTCTGGGACGCCTCCCCCCATGCTCCCTGTGTGTGCCACGCCCACGTGGTGCCGTGCCCCTCTGCCCCCCCCCCCCCCGGGACCAGTCCAGGGCTGTGCCCTTGGCAGACAGGCGGGCGGCCCAGCTGGATGCCTTCGGGCAGGGGTCGGGGCCGGCCCGTCCCCTGTGGGTCTGAGAAAGCTGCCCGGCCTGTTTGTGCTCAGTGGGCGTCTGTCAGGTGGGCGTGGTGGTAACAGCTCCCTTCCCCAGATGGTCAAGTGTGCTGGGACACGTGGAAGCCTTGGGGTCTCAGGGCCTGACTCGGACCCTGCCTGGGGCTCGTGCGCCGTCACCCTCGGGGAGCCCTTTGGTAGGAGGGTCTGTTAGCCGAGGCTGTGGCACCGCCTCCTTCACACCGCCTCTTAATGGCCAACGTCCAGAAGCGAGCTAGGAAAGAACGGGTGCCGGGTGCTATGGGGTAAGTGCAGAGATGGCGAGAGACTGGCTGGAGAGCTGTGGGACCCTGGGCGGCGTCAGCGATGTGTGCACACACGTGTGTGTGCGCCTGAGCAGGGTGACCCTCGGAGGGGTCCAGATCTCTTCTCAGAGTCGCCTCCCCTGGGGTGACGGAGGCGGAGTGCCAGCAGGCTGAGCCGAGGCTGGTATTGGGAGGAGGGAAGGGCCTGGGCCCACGGTGCTTATCTGTGCTGGCCACAGAGGGCAGCGAGGGCGGTGCCTGGGCCGTGGGTAGGGTTGGAGTTGTGGTTTGTTGGGCAGGCTCTGCTGATGGTCCCAGGTGTCGTTCTGTGTACGGGTGTTGTGCCAGTGGAATGGCAGCGTGGAGGCCTCCCGCGGCAGTGCCTTGCATCCCAGCTGCCGATGGCCACGTCTGCTTCCCTGGCTCCACTGGGCTCCACCGGGCTCCCCGGCGCTAGCACGCACCGCCCTCGCTCCTGTCTGGCTCCAGGACCCGGGCTGCTATTCATAACGCGTGTGTGGTCGCCTGCAAGTGTCCCTGCCCCAGGTCATTAGGAAAGGGAGGGAGTCGTGTCCAAACGTGGAATTCAGCACTTTCGGAGAGCGATTCGGTGGCGTTCAGCACGTTTACGGGGTTGGGTGAGTGCCCGCGCCGTCTGTTCCCGACACGTTTTGTCACCCCGAGAGGAAACGTTCCCAGTGTGCATTCGCCCCTGTCCCCAGCCCCGGGGACCCGGGCCTCCTGCCCCCTCCCTGTGCAGTGACGACAGTGGGCGTTCTGTGTCCGGCTCTCGGGCTTAGCAGTGAATTTTTAAGGCATCTCCGGGTTTCTATGGCCGCATGCTCTGTCGTGTGGATTTACCTCCCACAGGTAGCGTGTGCATTCACGTACCTTTCGGCCGTTAGGAACAGTTGCTCTATGAACAGCCGTGCGCGAGCCTGTCGCCTGTCGCCCTGTTTGCATTTCCGTGTGTGCCCGGGGGCAGGAGGGAGTGTAGCGTCCTCCGCTCCGTTGCTGTGGCCTGCGACCTGTCGCACCTCCGGGTCTCAGCCCCCAGCAGGTGTACACGGGGCTTGGTCTGCCCACATCCTGGTCCACACCGCTCCTGTTGTCCCAGCCTTTGGAAGAGGGAAGTCCCTAGGAAGGCAGCCATTTCTGGCACAGTTAGGTGGGAGAATGGAGTTAGGAGCATAGAGTTAGCGTGCGGGGTCTGTCCCTAATCAAGGAGTTGGGGGAGTCTGTTGTTGGCCTCAGCCGGAATGTGGCTTGTGCTTGGGGCCTGGGTGACTGGATGGGCACAGAGGGAAGCGTGGTGTAGCAGGGCCGAGATGAAGGGGCAGCGTTCGGGTGCAGTCCAGGGTGCCTGCGGTCCGGGGTCTCTCTCCGTGGGTGATTCGGGGGTCCCTCCGGATCGGGGGCACGGCACGTGTCCTTGGCATGTGCAGGGGAGGGCTGTGGCCTGGGGCACAGGTGAGAGGCGGCAGTGGCGCGGTGTGCCCCGTGTGTCGTGTTTCCCGGAGAGCACGGTGCGGGGAGCGTCTGTAGCTCCCTGAGAGAAGAGACAGATTTCCATTGCGTTTGTGAACTTTGAGAGCAGGTCCTGAAGGGCTTTGCGGTGTGGAAAACGCAGCGCAGCTCCCCAGTGCGCTCATCTCCCGGGGCAGTCCTCAGGCCAGCGGCCCCGCGCGCGGATCCCGTGCCAGGTCCCGCGGCGGCCGCGTTGCTGTGTCCACAACGGTTCCTCCGTCTGCCCTCGTCTTTTTTTTTCCCAAAGACTTCTTTATTTGAGAGACAGAGTGACAGGAGAGACAGAGGAGCTCCATCTCTGGTTCACTTCCCAAGTGGCCACAATGACCAGGGCCGCGCCAGGCCGGAGCCAGGAGCCCGATCCAGGTCTCCTACGTGGGTGCAGGGGCCCAGGCCCTTGGGCCGTCCTCTGATGCTTTCCCAGGTGTATTAGCAGGGAGCTGGATCGGAAGCAAAGCAGCCAGACTTGAGCTGGTGCCCACAGGGGTGCCGGGCTGCGGACGGGGGCTTTCCTCGCTGGGCCACAGCGCGGCCCCGGCCCCTGCCTTTTGTGACGGATGCGGGGGCTCCAGGTTGGCGCCTGGGTCTTCTCTGTGTGCCCTTCAGGTTTTGAGTCTCCCTCCTGGGCTGCAAGATGCTCAGGGCTCACCTGTGTGTTTGTCTGCCCCAGGTCTTTGATTGGTGCACTCTGATGACATCATTAGGGAGTGGTTTTAGGGACTGTGTTCCTGTGAGAATTCTGGCTGAAATGCAGCCCCACAGGAGGCGCTGTAGCTCCCTGCCTTAGTCGTGTCTGCTCTGTGCGATGGTGAGGAGTCCGCCTCCCACCCACAGCACACTCCTGGAGCTTATTTGTTCAACCCCGGGGGCGCATACACAAGCTGTTGCTAACTTGAGCTTGTCTGGGGCCTGAGTGCACACAGGGCCCCCACGTGGCCCATGTCTTCCCACTGCCCAGGCCCGCAGGGAACACCCCGGCGTTTTCCTGTGCTCCCTTCTCTGACGGCTCTGGTCTGGGCCACGGACTTAGGACGCCGTGTGGCTCCTCTCCCAGCAGAGGACAAACTGAGTGCCGCGGTGTCGTCTGGGAATGGGGACGGTTCCTCGGGTGCCTGCAGAGGAGCAGAGTCCTCTTCCAGCCCAGAGCCACGACTGGTGGCTTGGCGACAGGTGCCGCTCAGTGCAGCGTGCTGGGCACATGGGTAGCACGGGCTGGCTGTGCCCCCCCCTGCTGTCTCTGTGTCCTGCTGATAAGGCGATAAGGTCCCAGCCCCCCTCCCTCTCACCTCCCAGGCTCCGAAGATATGGGAAGGGAAGCGAGAACCCCGTGATGTCACTTGGACAAAGTGCTTCCCTGGGAAGTCGGGGTCGGCCTTGCCCTTGGCCTCTTCCCTGGAGCACCTGCGAGCGCTCCAGGCGATGGCGACTCGCTCAGGACGTGGGCGTGGGCAGCGGTGGCGCGGACGCCCCAGTGTGGCCTCTCCTGGGCCCCGTGACGGGAGTGAGCCTTGGGGGTTCCTGCCCCACAGATCCCGCGGGTCAGCGAGCTCCCGGGCCGGGTGCTGAGTGTCGCTCCCGATCTCCTAAAACAACCACCTCTTCTTTCAGAGGTGGGGCCCTCGAGGGAGGGCTTGGCGTCCTGTCCCCGAGGGGCCGGGCCGCCTCACTGCCGGTGCCCAGAGGTGGCACAGTTCCTGGCGAGGGCCAGCGTCTGCCCACGCCTGGCCTTGCTGCGAGCGTGGGCGTGTTTCCTGCCCAGTGGGTGGAGTACTGGGGGGCTGGTGGTGGTGCTGGGCCACTCGACCTTGTGTGGTCTGTGACGTGGGAGTGGTTAACGTTGCGTTGTGTTCTGTGTGCTGCAGCACGGGTGCCTGTGCTAGAGCGGTGCTGACTCAGAACAGCGCTGTGGTTCCTGGCCGTGCGACCGCCGTGCTAACAGCACCACACGCAGGGTCTCCCCGGGCCGGGGGTGCTCGCTGCGTGGTGCTTCCCGTGAGGGTGGAAGCGGCGGCGCAGCTCCTCCGAGGAGGGGTCGGAGCCGTGCACACGGGGCGGGGGGGGTGAGCAAGCTGCTGACCGTGTGCGCGTGGGGACCCACTGGGCTGTCTTGGGCTTGGACTGAGGGGCAAAGGAGCCAGGCAGGGCCCCGCCACGGGGCCCACAGAGGACGAGGACGGCCCTGCGACGCCGTGTCCTCCCCGGCAGGGCCCGCAGGCGTGGGGCAGGCCAGGTTGACGTGATGCCAGCATGTGTTTCTCATAAGACGCCCTTTCTCAGTGGGAACAGACACCTTTTGTTCTGACTGGCGTTGCTGGTGTCGGTCCCGGTGGTGCGCTTGGACGTTGTCAACGTTGTTTTCTAAACAAAGCCCCAGAGAAGCAGCGCAGACACATTAGCGCTGTAACTCAATAGCGCGTTTTAATTCAGAACAGACGCTGGGCGGGCTCCGGGCGCGGAGGGCACGGCCGGTCTGTGGCCGAGCTGGGCGAGGGCGGGAGCTGGCACGTGCACTGTGAGAGAGCAGAGCCGCTCTCGGCCCGAAGCTTTTCCTTTCTTCCCGGACACAGGCTGCGGCGCACGCAGACCGCCCCTGCACTCAGGGCCCGAGTGTTTTGTTCCTGGGATTGCAGCCGCCAGGCCGGCGAGGAGAGGTCCCTTTGTCACTGTTCTTCAGCTCTCAGTTCATGGCCTGCCCTCCCTCAGAGGGCCGTCTGAGAGGTCGGTGAGCCCGCCAGCCCGGGGGACCGTCTGAGTGGACGGTGAGCCCAGGGGACTGTCTGAGTAGATGGTGAGCCCAGGGGACCCTCTGAGCGGACGGTGAGCCCAGGGGACTGTCTGAGCAGAGGGTGAGCCCACCAGCCCGGGGGCCGTCTGAGCGGACGGTGAGCCCACCAGCCCGGGGGACCGTCTGAGCGGACAGTGAGCCCAGGGGACTGTCTGAGCAGAGGGTGAGCCCGCCAGCCCGGGGGCCGTCTGAGTGGACGGTGAGCCCGGGGGACTGTCTGAGCGGACGGTGAGCCCACCAGCCCAGGGGGCCGTCTGGGCGGACAGTGAGCCCACTAGCCCAGGGGACTGTCTGAGCGGACGGTGAGCCCACCAGCCTGGGGGGCCGTCTGAGTGGACGGTGAGCCCAGGGGACTGTCTGAGCTGAGGGTGAGCCCGCCAGCCCGGGGGCCGTCTGAGTGGACGGTGAGCCCGGGGGACTGTCTGAGCGGACGGTGAGCCCACCAGCCCAGGGGGCCGTCTGGGCGGACAGTGAGCCCACTAGCCCAGGGGACTGTCTGAGCGGACGGTGAGCCCACCAGCCTGGGGGGCCGTCTGGGCGGACAGTGAGCCCGCTAGCCCAGGGGACCGTCTGAGTGGACAGTGAGCCCACTAGCCCGGAGGCTGTCTGAGTGGACAGTGAGCCTGCCAGCCCAGGGGACCGTCTGAGTGGACAGTGAGCCCGCCAGCCTGGGGGCCATCTGGGCAGAGGGTGAGCCCAGGGGGCCGTCTGGGTGACAGTGAGCCCGCCAGCCCAAGGGGCCGTCTGGGCGGATGGTGAGCCCACCAGCCCAGGGGGCCATCTGAGCCGACGGTAGCCTGCCAGCCCAGGACCAGGCCCCCACAGCAAGCTTAGGAAGGTGGCTGGCTCTGGCCGCTTCATTATGTTTAGTTTATTTTTAAATGGCAGGTTTTAAATGCTTGCATTTAGCGCATCAATGTGTTTAGCCTTAAAACTAAAATAAGGTGCTACTGGTATCATAATTACAGGATTTATAAAATGCTTGACAGTGGACTTGTAGGGCTGGTGCTGTGGCATTGCACGCTAAGCCGCCACCTGCTGCACTAGCATCCCATAGGGCTGCCAGTTCAAGTCCCGCTGCTCCTCTTCCAATCTCTGCTATGTCCTGGGAAAGCAGTGGAGGATGGCCCAAGTGCCTGGGCCCCTGCACCCACGTGGGAGACCCGGAAGAAGCTCCTGGCTCCTGGCTTTGGTCTGGTCCAGCTCTGGCCATTGCGGCCATTTGGGGAGTGAACCAGCAGATGGAAGATCTTTCTCTGTCCCCCCCTCTCTGTAACTCCACCTTTCAAATAAGTGAATCTTGAGATAAAAAGAACGGGCAGTGGAATTGCACCGAAGGTGGGGGAGACCTGCACAGTGGGGCGTGCAGGGGACGCGCAGGCTCCTTGTGCGTGGTGAGAAGATGCTCCGAGAGGCGGGCATGAGGCGTGGGCAGTGGCTGCACCGGTGGAGCCAGGCTGCTGCGGGAGGGGCAGGTGGATGGACACTGTTTCAGCAGTCATGGCTGTAGAGCCAGCCGCAGCAGCTCCCTCCCCACCGTGGAAGTGAGGAGCCCGAGGCCCACGAGCTTCAGGTCATGTGGCAGCATTAGAGCCGATCTGAGCCTGGGCCAGGAGCCAGGCTGCTGTGCGTGTGGTGTGGGGGGACGTGGGAGGTAGGGGAGTGAGACCCCGGAGGTGCGGGGGTAAGGCCCTCGAGGTGTGGGGGTGAGACCCAGGAGATGGGGTGTGAGGCCTGGGAGGTGTGGGGGTAAGACCCAGGAGGTGCGGAGGTGAGACCCGGGAAATAGGGGTATGAGACCCAGGAGATGGGGTGTGAGACCTGGGAGGTGTGGGGGTAAGACCCAGGAGGTGTGGGGGTGAGACCCAGGAGATGGGGTGTGAGACCTGGGAGGTGCGGGGGTGAGACCCGGGAAATAGGGGTATGAGACCCAGGAGATGGGGTGTGAGACCTGGGAGGTGCGGGGGTGAGACCCGGGAGGTGGGGTGAGACCTGGGAGATGGGGTGTGAGACCTGGGAGGTGCGGGGGTGAGACCCCGGAAATAGGGGTATGAGACCCGGGAGGTGGGGTGAGACCTGGGAGGTGCGGGGGTGAGACCCGGGAGATGGAGGGTGAGACCCAGGAGGTGTGGGGGTGAGACCTGGGAGGTACCACGGTGTTAGAGCCGATCTGCGCCTGGAGCCTGGCTGCTTTGTGTGGTGTGGGGAGACCCGGGAGGTGCGGGGGTGAGACCCAGGAGGTGCGGGGGTGAGACCTGGGAGGTACCGCGGTGTTAGAGCCGATCTGCGCCTGGAGCCTGGCTGCTTTGTGTGGTGTGGGGAGACCCAGGAGGTGCGGGGGTGAGACCCGGGAGATGGAGGGTGAGACCCGGGAGGTACCGCGGTATTAGAGCCGATCTGCGCCTGGAGCCTGGCCGCTGTGTGTGGTGTGGGGAGACCTGGGAGGAGGCGCTGGCCGGGGTGGCACAGCTGGGGGACCTCACCTAAGCAGCCGAGCCTGTGTTGCTCTGCCAGCTGTGCGAACATGCAAAACTTGAGGGAGTTCTTTGAAGTAGAGCAAACGTCATCAAGGAATATAGGCAAGATGCTGACTTGGAACCAAGTGGGTTTGGATTTCCTGGTGTTTGAATTAAAGAACAGTCAGTTGAGTGCTGTTTTGAATAAACCCGTACAGACTTGCTCTCGTTCTAAGCGATGGATTTGTGAGTCCCCCTGGCACACCGCGGGAGGCTGGCCCTGGGCCTCGGTGGACACCCTGGGGGCACTCCCACAGCAGCCGGCTTCCTTCCGTCCCCATGCTCCGGAAGAGCATGGCAGGCAGCGGGCAGGGAGCCCTCGGAGAGCCCAGCTCCTGGCAAGGTGCTGGGGAGCTCCGGTTGAAGGCGGCAGCCTCCCAGCTGTCGGTGCCCTGCACCCCCTGCTTTGGGGCCACCTTAGTTTGTGCCTTGCCCCCCTCCCCCGGCACTGTCATCGTCCGTCCTGCATGGCCCCTCGGGGTCTGGCGGCAGAGCATGACCTGTGTGGTGGGCGCAGGCACTTACGCGCTGGGCAGGCTTGGCTTCTAAGGTTCAGTTAAGGAAGGGACGAGGAGACCACGGGTGGCCAGCACGGGCTGGACCCAGCGCGCTCCGGCTCGTTAATCCTTGGGCTTAGTGGCAGGTGGCCTGGCTGTTTGCTCCCGCCAGTGGTGAAGGGTACCTGTTTGCTCAGATCTTTCCCTGGTGAAATTTTATGTATTTTGAAGGGAATGATGTTTGCTGTCTTTGAGTTGAGCACTTGATAAATAGTTGTTTAAACTGAAGTAACTGGAGGAGCCTGGAGGTGACAAGATGATTTGCCGAGCCTCCAGGGGGCGGGTGGGGTGGGGTGGTCCCTGAGGCCACATGCTGGGAGCTGAGGCTTGTGCCTCCCTCCCCCTGCAGCCTGGGCCCACAGCTGTGCAGAGCTGGCCTCTCCACCGGGGATTCGCTCCGCGTGTCCTGTGGAGCCTTCCCGTGCTCTCGAGGCGCTGCCTGGTACAGTCTGGCTGAGTCAGCAGAACATCTGCTGTGGTCAAGGAGCCTGGTTGCGCCTCACCTCCACCACCCAGCCGGGGCTCTGCTGTGGCTGTCTCAGCAGCGGGGGCTCCCGGTCGCTGGCGTGGATGGCGTGAGCGTTGCCGTTAGTCCTGAAGAAAGTGCAGGCAGAGTGCTCCCGACCCAGGAGCCCTCACACCTTCCACAGACACCGGTTCGAGTCCCCAGTGCTCCACTTCCGATCCAGCTCCCTGCCAATGGCCTGGGAAAGCAGTGGAAGATGGCCCGCATCTTTGGGCCCCTGCACCCACATGGGAGACTCAGATGAAGCTTCTGGCTCAGGCCTGGCCCTGCTCTGGCTGTTGTGGCCATCTGGAGAGTAAACCAGCGGATGGAAGATCTCTCTCCGTCTGTCTCTCCCCATCTCTCTGTAACTGACTTTCAAATAAATAAATCTTTATGGAAAGAAGTTAAAAATGAGCAGCTTAAAAACGTCTACGTAGTAGCAATAAGAAACCAAAGATGTATTAATATGAGTACATGTTTATTAGCAGCTTCTTTCTAAAACAGGTGTCAGCCGAATAGTGGCATCGCTTATGTTTTTGTCAGTCTCCCTAAGGTTTGGCTTGACCGGAGGCAGCAGTGTGGATGCGTGGTTTGGTTGATGTGGAGCTGGGAACTTAGCCTCAGGGCTGGGTGTCTGTCCTGCGCCCAAGCGCACCCGTGCGCTCCCTGGGAGACAGCATGATGGCCGAAGTGACTGGGGTCCTGACGCCCACGTGGGACCTGGGTCGCCATCCCAGCCCCCGCCATTGCAGACGTTTGGGAAACACATCGGCAGAAGGGAGCGCCCTCTCTCTCTCTGGCTCTTGAAGACAAGTCAGTACATACGTAAGCTGGCTTCAACACAGGGGAAGCTCCAGGTTACCTGTTGTGGATGTGCGTTGCCCTAGGCCAGAACTGACCCTTGGTAGCTCTTACAGGGAGCTGCAGTGTGGGGTGGGAGCCTGGCAGCTGCGCCTGAGTGCTGCTCTCCAGGTCTCCAGGTCTTCCCGGGCCTGCGGGGCCTGTGCTCTGTGTTACACGAGCACCTGTCTCACACCTGTCTCACGCCTGCCCCGGCAGGTGCACCTCGCAGTGCAGAAGAGCTAAGCTCACGGGTTTTTAAACAGCTTACATTTTTTTTTATTTACTTGAAAGAGAGAGATCTTCCACTCACAGTTTTCATTCCCTGGATGCCCACAGCAGCCAGGAACTCGATCCAGGTCTCCCACGTGGGTGGCAGGGGCCCAGGCACCTGAGTTGTGACTGCTGCCTCCTAGAGCTGCATGGCGGGAAGCGGGGCCAGAGCCAGGCCTGAACCCGGCGCTCTGAAAGGGCCAGGGCCAGGCCTGAACCCGGCGCTCTGATAGGGCCAGGGCCAGGCTCGAACCAGGTGCTCTGATAGGGCCTGCAGGCACCCGAGTGGCAGCTTCCCCGTGTGCCGAACTCCTGCCCAAGCCACTTGCTTTGGAGTCACTTGGTTTGGTTTTGGGGGAAGTCCACAGCCCCCAGAGGCAGTCTTGAGTGAGAAAGGCAGTGGCTGGCTCGCAGCTCCTCTCGGCTTCTCCTGGGACAGCCGTTCCTGTAGGAGTGCGTCCCGCAGAACGTTCGAAAGGCTAAGGGCACGCACGCCTTTCATAAACCAGCGCCTCTTGCTGCCTCTGCCCGACACTGGCCAGCAGGTCGGCTTTGCAGTGCTGTGTGCGCTGCAGCTTTGTGCCGCTTTGTGCAGGAGTGCTCACGCCCCACCTGTAGAGGTCAGCAGGACGCACGAGTGGTTCTGACCCTGGGGACTCCTGGGGCTCCGTGGCCCACCCCGGGGAACTGCTGGGTGAGGGGAGTCCCCCCCTGCTTCACTCTGCTGTGTGTGTGCGCAGAACCCCAGCGCGTTCTAGAGATGTCCCATTGCAGCTAAGTGTGTCATGACCTACACGTTTCCAAGAAGAGTCTGACTGGTGTGCACCGGCTCCGGGGCGTCTGCGCAGGACCTGGGGGCGCGGAAGGGCTCCCCACGTCTGCAGTGCAGGAGCAGGTGAGGCCCCGGGGGCTGCCTGCCCCTCCTCCTGTCTGGGCTGAGGGTGAAGGGGCTGGGTCCCCCGCTCGTGTCTTGCAGGGCTCTCTGCAAACAGGCGGCTTTGGTGAGTGGCGGTGAAGCTGTGTGCTGCATGTGGAGAGTTAGAAAGGCCCTGCCTGGTGACACGCGTGGAACTGGCTGTGCCTCTGAGGGCGGTCGTCTGGGAGTGCCCCCGTCACGCCGCTGTCCCGGACGGACCGCTGAGTGTGTTTGTGGGTCCCCTGCACGTGTTTGGAAGTAGTGTGTCTATCTGTGGCAGGGAGCAGCCAGAGGGCTGCTGGTGGGCGTGCCTGGGTGCAGTGCGGTCGTGGCCCGTGCAGGGTGAGTTCTGCGTGCTGTGCTCGTGGCTTCCGATCTCCACACGAAGAAAGCGTCTCTACCCAGTAGCCGGGACCTAAGTACCTGGGCCGTCAGCTGCTGCCCCCCAGGGTGTGCGAGCAGGGAGCTGCATTGGAAGCAGAGCTGGGGCTCAATGCAGGCTCTCCTGTACGGAGTGCGGGCATCCCCAGCGGTGGCTTAACCCGCTGTGCACAGGCGCATCCCTGCATGGTTTCTTGAGGTGAATTAGAACTCAGTGGGTGTTCTGAAAGGACCTGCCTCACTGTTGCTTTTCTGTGTCATCAGACTGACGATTCTCACATACCTTGGGTCAACCTTTCTGAGTTGTAGAGGTTTTGCAATGAGCATGAGTGATGTAGAATTAGGGGAAACAATGTATCCCCATCATGCCTCTGCAACTGTGGTCTTGGCCGCTGCGTTGCAGGCCTTGAAGGAGAGGGAGTCGCCTCGCCCTCTCCTTCTCCAGCATCCGTGGACATGACCCCGGCGGTGCAGTCTCCTGTTCTCCCGCCGCCTCTCCTGAACCGGGCCTGTCGCTGGCTTCACCATCAGGAGAAAGCCGCTGGGGCTGAGATCTGAGCCGGCGTCGTGTGTGCCACCCCTCAGCCGGCTCCCGTTTGGCGCCTGACCTGCTGCCACTGTGAGCGCCGCTGGTGCAGCCTCAGGCCCCTGGGGTGGGCGGCCCTGTGCCCCCAGCAGGGAGGGCCCCTGCTCCCCGCAGATAGGTCGTCCTGTCCCGCTGTCGTCCTTCCCTCACTCGCTGATCTCTTTTTAGGCTTGAAAAATCAGTTGCAAATCTCGCGTGTGCAGGAAGCGAGCAGGCTGGTGTGTGTATCACGGACCCTGGGAGGGACCAGCACGTGGCCGGCTTCTCCCTCACCCGGTGCTTTGATGCCTGGCCCTCAGATCCCTGAGCATGCGTCTGCAGAAGGCGGGGGCTCGCTCCACAACCGGCGCCGCGGCCTCCGGTGCTCGGTCCCTGCCGGTCCCTGCCGGTCCCTGCTCGTCTGTGCTCGGTGTCTGAATCAGTGTCTGTGTTGATGCCGACGTTCCTGGGCGGGGCTGCTTTTTCCTGTTTCAGGGACGCCGCCCGATGAGAGAGCCCGGGCGCCCGGTCACTCAAAACTCTGACCCGCGTGACCCCCCAGTGGGAGTGGGGCGTTTGCTGAGCCTGAGCCACGGGGAGAGGGGCTGCAGGAAGAGGGGGTGCTCTGTGTGCTGGCGCTGGCGCCAGCTGCACGTGGACGGCACCTGTGCCAGGGACAGACCGTGAGGGATCTTGCACTGATCTCGTGCTGGGGGCCGCCCGCCGGCTGGGCTGCACCCACAGGGAGCGGGCGTGGGTTCTTTTCTGGGTGATGGACACGCCCTGGAGTCAGGGTGGTGATGGAATCGCTCTTTAAATTGGTCAAGGTCACGTCTTATGTGAAATTTACACTGAAAAAGAAAAGGCACAACTGGCCCCAGCTCGTCTCACGGTCTGTGACAGCCGTCTCACGGTCTGTGACAGCCGGGCCTTCCGGGCCCCGCCCGGCACGCTGCATCCCGGTGTGGGCTTCGGTGACCGACTCCGGGTGGTCGGCTCTGCCTCACCCTGCAGCCTGAGCCGTGGAGAAGCAGCTGGGGCCTCCTTGGGCCTCACAGAGAGCTCAGAGACAAAAGTCAGTGACTGGTGGGCGCCTGATTTGGTAGGAAGGTTCCGTCATTGTGCCGTTGAATTTTCTTTCAGAGGTTTGTTATTCGTGTGTTTATTTGAAAGGTAGAGTGACAGAGAGGGAGAGAGGTCTTCCATCCAGTGCTTCGTTCCCCACTTGTCCACAACAGCGAGACGTGGGCCAGGCCAGAGCCAGGTCCTCCGTCCTGGTCTCCACGTGGGTGCAGGGGCCCAAGTCCCTGGGCCGTCTTCCACGGCTTTCCCAGGTGCGTGAGCGGGGATCGGGATGGGCAGGGGAGCCGCCGGGCTTGAACTGGCACTGTGATGTGGATGGCAGCGTTGCAGGTAGCAGCAGTGTCACCTGAAGTCAAGGACCGACGGCCGCCGAGCTGCGCAAGGCTGGGCGTGCGAGGCTGGGCGTGCGAGGCTGGGCGTGCAAGGCTGGGCGTGCGACCTCCCAGTTTCCGGAAGGCTGTGGGGCAGTTTCCCTCTGTGGTGAGCTGTGAGCTTGTCTGCCTCCGGGAAGGAATGGATTACAGAAGCCGAACGGTGCTGGCCATTTTGTCTCACTCATTCATTGTCCTGACTGGAAAACGCGGGGCCTCTGCGGGATGCCGGCGTGCACAGCGGCTTCCAGATGTCTGTGTGAAGTGGGCGACGCTGCCTGATTCCTGGCGTCCGTCACACTTGCTAGCGCATCCCCTCGGGAGTTGTGTTCACGCTGGGGGCTGGGAATGGGAGTTGAAGCGGCCTGAAGCGCAGAGTGGTGCAGAGGTGGGGCTGCCTCCTCGAAGCTCGTGTTGCTTAGTCCTCTCAGACCTCCGTGGTGGCAGAGGCATCGTGGCTTTCTGATAGCCTGGCGATGTATCGTTTGCTGTCTTTATTAACACAAAACAGTGCTTCTTAGTTAACTAACGTTTTAGATTTATTTTATTTATTATAAGAGAATTAGAGAAGGAGAGAAAATTAGAGTCTTCCATGCCTGGTTCACTGCCCAGGCGGCTGCAATGACAGGGCGAGGCCAGGCAGGAGCCAGGCGCCAGGCGCTTCTTCCGTCTCCACGTGGAGACCTCTGCTGCTGTTTTCCCAGGCGCGTTGGCAGGGAGGTGGGTCGGAAGTGGAGCAGCCGGGACTCCCACGGGATGCCGGTGCTGCAGACGGACGGCGGCGTTCCCTGCTGTGCCGTGGTGCCGGCCCGAAGCCTTCCTGTCCACAGGAAGTGGTGCTCGGGATTTCAGACGAATGTGAGGGTGTTTTCTGCCAGAACCCGCTGGGGGCAGGCCCGGGCTTCGTCCTGCAGTGTGGATGCCTAGGATGGGTGTGTCGTCTTTGATGTGTATGAAGAAACATGTTTACCACAACAAGATGCCACACACAGGCCGCGTCTTCCCTTCCTAGTAGTTCTTTTTAGCGCCTGTTTTACAGAACAAGGGCCCTGTGTGTGCGTTGGAGAAAACGCGTGACCTGGGGCAGGGAGCTCCCACGACAGATGAGCGTGGGAGCTCCTTCGTGTGGTTTCCAGCACCGCATGGGCTTTGTGTCTTGCTCCATCAAGTCCATGGGGGGCCGTGGGGCCTCTGTGGGCTGCCCTCGGCCCTCCTGCCGGCCTCGTGTCTGACCACTCGTGGACAGCCAGCAGGTGGGAGAGTTAAGTCTGCCTGGAGGCCCTTCCTAGTGGCCGTTCACGCCCAGCAGCGCGCCGCTTGCCAGGCCGTACTCAGGGCGCTGGGACGTTGCTGGGGACAGGAACGGGGCGTACAGCTGCCCTCCTGGTGATTCCCCGTGTCGTGTGCAGAGCACAAGGGCCCTGGCGCCCAGGGCAGGGCAGTCAGCAGTGTGAGCTGCAGGAGTGAGTGCTCCGGGAGCGTCTCCGCAGGACGGCAGGTGCAGGGGCTGAAGCCGGGGCCGCTGGCCTGCTGTGGCTGGCGGCGGGGCCGAGGGGGCTGGAGGAGGTGTGGGGCCGTGGTGGGAGTGGTCGGGACTTTGGCTCTTACCCTGATGAAGATTGGGTTTGACTGGGGCTTCTGAGCCGGGAGAGACCCAGTGGTGCTTGCCAGTGTCTCTGGCTGCCCGTTAGGAACTGTGGACTGCTCGGGTGGGAGAGAGAGATGGCTCGGACCGGCTGGCTGCCCGTTAGGAACTGTGGACTGCTCGGGTGGGAGAGAGAGATGGCTCGGACCGGCTGGCTGCCCGTTAGGAACTGTGGACTGCTCGGGTGGGAGAGAGAGATGGCCCGGACCGGCTTCTTAGCTGCAGAGGTACTGCACGTTTGACAGGCGTCTTGAAGGCAGGGTCAGTAAGATTGTCACGGGCAGATACGGCGGAGCAGAAGGGAGCCAGGGATGGCCCCAGAGGGGAGGGGTGGGGCTGCTCTTGGACGACTGGAGGCTAGGACGTGGGCAGCTGTTCTTTCTCTTTCTTTCTTTCTTTCTTTCTTTTTTTTTTTTTAAGATTTATTCATTTACTTGTTTGAAAGGCCAAATAAGAGAGGGGGGAAAGGCGAGAGAGAGACAGATCGTCTATCCTCTGGTTCTCTCCCCGGTTGGCCGTAACAGTCGGAGCTGCACCAATCCGGAGCCAGGCGCTTCATCCAGGTCTCCCACGTGGGTGGAGCGGCCCAAGCACCTGGTCTGTCTCCCACTGCTTTCCCAGGAGCATCAGCAGGGAGCTGGATCGGAAGTGGAGCAGCCGGGACTGGAACTGGTGCAGAGTGGGTTTCGTCACGTCAGGCAGCGGCTTAACCCTCTGCGCCGCGGCACTGGCCCCGGGCTGCCCTTTCCAGAAAGTCCCTGTGAGGAGTGAGGGCTGGCAGCCGCTGGGTGTGGAGCAAGTCGGGGGCTGCCAAGAGGTGAGCTGAGACGGCGTTCAGGGGGACGTGGAGCGCAGCCGTGGTCAGCGTGCAGGGAGCGCTGGGGGCGCACGGCTGGGGAGGTGAAGATACAGGGCTCAGAGGGGAGAACGGGCTGGGCGGGCGGTGGGCAGGTGGGCAGGTGGGCTGAGGCTTGGCCGTGTGGGGGAGGGGCAGGGGAGCCACAGTGCGTCCTGGGGGGGGGGGCTTGCTGGATACCTGGGAACACCTCCACCTGCCTTCACTCTGCACACGGACGTGCACCACCTCTGTGCCGGGTGCAGGTGCCTGGCTGGCATCCTGTGTGGAGCCGCAGGGAAGCGCCCCATTTTCTTGACTGGAAACGTGGTGGACAGAAGCCTCCCCTGAACGTGGGTGCACTGTGCCTGTCCCCCTTTGAAGATGCACGCTCACGCTTTGTTGGTCGCAAGGTACTGGGCTGGGAAAGTCTGGTTGGTGTGACGCCGTGGGAACCCCCCCGCCCCAGCTTCCTGGTGTGAAGTGGCCACTCTCACGGTGCTCCTGGGTCCTTGGGCCAGGAATCGGTGAGCACGTGGTGGGGGTGGTCTCTCTGCGCCATGGCATGGGGGCATCTCACCACCTGCTGCCGGGCACCGGGCACTCGAAGGCTGGGTGCTGGAAAGCAAACGCTCCCAGAGGGTGAGCCGGAGCTGCATGGCCTCGTGCCCAGCCTCAGATGCCTCCCCACTGCCGTGTCGGCCAGCACAGCGGCCGGCTGCCCAGATCAGCCCGGGGTGGCAGCGGGAGCCACATAGGAGGTCGTGTTGCCCCAGCCGGTTGCCAAACGCCACTCCCTGCTTTGTGACCTTGCGTGGGCACCGGGAGCCGCGTCCGACACAGACGGCAGCAGTCCTGACGGAGCTGGGGTCGGCCGGTGCTGTTGTGCGGTGTCCTGGCGAGCGCTCAGATCTGGCGTCCAAAACCTGAGCCGCGTCCCGCTCTGCCGTCTGCTGGTGGCCGGCACAGCCACGTGTGCCACTCTTGTGCAGGAGGTGCGGTGACGTTACTGACGGCGAGGCATGCGAGAGAGCGCACTTGGGGTGGCTGCCTCCATGTGCCGCGGGGCTGGTCTAGAACATTCAGCAACAGCGCCCAGGGCGGGGCTGACCCCAGGGCAGGGCTACTTAGTGGGAATCTCTTGTATATCACAAGTTTTTTGTTTGTAAATGGTGTCTTTGTGAAATCAACTTTGAAAATTGATAGTTCCTCACTAGGAATGTGATGAATTTTATAAGCATCTTGTTTTCAACAAGCTAGATTCTTCTGAAAAATTATTTTATTTTCACTTTTATTTGAAAGACGGAGACAGACAGAGGGAGATCTTCAGTCTGCTGGTTCACTCCCCAGATGCCTTCAGCAGGCCGGGGCTGGGCCAGAATGAAGCCACAAGCCCAGGACTCCGCCTGGGTCTCTCCTGTCCTCACTTCCTGCCTCCCGGGATGCACTGACAGGAAGTTGGATGGGAGGCGGAGCCAGGACTTGGAGCAGGCCTTCTGACGGGATGCCGCTGTCTCCCGCGGCTTCTCGCCAGTGAGCCGATGCCTGCCCCTAGAGCTGGCTCTTTTTTTTTTTTTAGACTTATTTATTTATTTGCAAGTCAAAGTTACACACAGAGAGAGAGAGAGGTCTTCCATCTGATGGTTCACTCTCCAATTGGCCGTAACAGTCGGAGCTGCACCAGTCCGGAGCCAGGAGCTTCCTCCAGGTCTCCCACGTGGGTACAGTGGCCCAAGCACCTGGGCCATCTTCCACTGCTTTCCCAGGCCATAGCAGAGAGCTGGATCGGAAGTGGAGCAGCGGGTCTTGAACCAGCACCCATAGGGGATGCTGGTGCTTCAGGCCAGGGCAGTAACCCACTGCACCATAGCACCAGCCCCAGACTCAAGTTCTAAGCAGTGCCGGTGGGTGACTGCGCCCTCTGCGTGTGACAGAGGTGTGTCTTGGTTTCTTCCCCTTCTCGCATGCTGAGCTCTGTTGAGGTGGTGGCATCAGGAAGTGCGTTCAGTGCTCACGTCCCCAGTTGTGTGTGTGTGTGATTGTGTGTGTGTGTGATTGTGTGTGTGTGTGATTGTGTCTGTGTGTTTGGTTCTCGTGTCCCCAGTTGTGTGTGTGTGTGTGTGTGTGTGTGTGTGATTGTGTCTGTGTGTTTGGTTCTCATGTCCCCAGTTGTGTGTGTGTGTGTGATTGTGTGGCTGTGTAGTTGTATGTGTGTGTCTGTGTGTGAGAATCTGTGTTTGGTTCTCACGTCCCCAGCTGGGGTGTGTGTCTGTGTCTGTGATGCTTAGGAAGTCTCCTTAGATTGCCTTCATCTAGCCAGAGAAGCTAAGTGGCTGGGGGCTTTTGTTTATCTGTTTAATCACAAGAAGATCTTGGTTTTTCAGGCAAAAAAATAAATAAATAGGTTAGCAATGTCTGTGTACTGGCACCTACTTCAGAGAACGGGCTGGGCGACTTTAGTGGACATGGCGATGACTGCGTTAGGGCTGCTTGACCCGGTGGGTCCGTAGTGCAGGATCAGTGGGTGGAGAAGCTGGAGGCACGATGTGCAGGGGTGGGAGGGGCCGTGTTCCCCTCTCCCTTCCTTCACCCGCAGGGCCGACTTTCGGCACCACAGACCGTGAGTCATCCTCAGACATGGGTTCCAGCCCCAGCGGGGCGGCCTTTTGAGTGTGGGCCTCACGGCTTCTCCTGGATGCTGCCAGAGCTCACAGGGCCCCGGCACAGCCCGCGAGCGTCCCTGACGGGTGAGCCTGCCCTTGTCTTGGGTGTTGAGTGCTGGCTCGGCTCTGTGGGTGCCCCAGCACCTGCACAGCCCGCCGGTCTCAGTGTGGTGTTGTGACCCCGGCACACAGTAGAGGTGACCTTGCAGGAAGTGCGTGTTGACGAATTTCCTCTGCTGGACAGATTGGGCAGAGGCGGAAGTGAGGGGGCCCGGCGGTGGCGCCACTGCTGCCCCCCGACCAGTGTATGGGAGGGTGGTTCTGTCAGGAGGTGGAGCTTTGGGTGGGCTGGGCGTGGAGGGGTCTGGAGGACTGGCCGTGTCCACTCTACACTCACAGCGTCATCTCAGTAGTTCTGCCCCAGCTACAAGAGCAGGTTAGAGTCTCAGTGGACAGTTGTCACAGGTGGGACGTGCCCGTGCCAAGATTCGGCATGGGTGCAGCCCAGCCTGGTGCAGCCACCTTTTGCACTCCTGGAGGGCTTCGGACCAGGCCTGGGGAGGAATGGGAAGGGCTGGGACCAGCCTAGCGAAGCTTGGTTTTGTTTTGGTTGGTTTTTTTAAAGCTTTATCTGAGAGAGAGATCGATCTTCATTCCCTTGTTTACCCCCCATGGCTGCAATGGTCAGGGCTGGGCCAGGCCGAACCCAGGAGCTTCATCTGGTTCTCCCAAGTGGGTGGCAGGGGTCTCAACACTTGGGCCAAATTCCGCTGCTTTTCCCAGGCCATTAGCCTGCAGCTGGATAGGAAGCGGGGCAGCCGGACGTGGACTGGTGCCCACGTGGGATGCTGGTGCCTCGGGCGATGGCTCTACAGCCCTGCCACAGTGCTGGCCCCAAGCTGGTAAACCTTACAAGGCAGGCTGCCCTGCGCCTGGGAGCCGCTCTCCGCGGGTCAGGTCATCCCGCGGGGTCTGGCATGGAGGAGGTCTGACTTCGGGCGCCCTCGGCAACAGGATCGGGTGTCTGCTGCCCCCAGCACAGCGGCTTCGCGCCTCTCCGAGAGCGTGGCTGCCTGGGGGACGGCTCTTTCCTGCCCGTGTGGCTGTTGTCACGAGGAGCTGCTGCGTGAACGCCGGCCCTGCCCGTGGTCTGCTCTTGACCCGCCTCTCCTTCGCCGTCACTCAGTGGAGGGCCTCTGCACGGCGCTGGGGGTGCCGCCCTCCGCCCTTCAGCGGAGGAGCGGGAGGCATCGGGGGTCTCCGTGCCTCGCCGGTGGAAACAGATGCTGGAGGCCTGCAGGAATGGAACCGAAATCGTGGCTTTTATTCTTGAAGTCCTTTTCTCCCCCTGTTTCCTTTTCTCTTAAAAGTCTGTCTGGCCTCAGCAGCTGCTACCGACAGATCAGCTGGGGATCTAGTGCCATGGATTCTAGTCGGGACGGAAACGCAGGCTTGACAAGAGGGAAGGGCCCTGGCCCGCCGTGGGGCAGGTGTGGCACAGGTGTGGCCAGCCGGGCTGGGGAGCCACTCACACTGCGCATATGCGAGATGCTGGGCGTTCGCGCCACTGCTGGGGGCCTGCAGATGGGGAGGGGGGCGGGGCGGGGCGGGGTCCTGTGACTGCCCGCTTCCCGTGGCGTGTCCACCTGTGTGGCCGGAGCTGGGGTCCTGCAGCCTGCCCTGTGACTGCCCGCTTCCCGTGGCGTGTCCACCTGTGTGGCCGGAGCTGGGGTCCTGCAGCCTGCCCTGTGACGGCCCGCTTCCCGTGGCGTGTCCACCTGTGTGGCCGGAGCTGGGGTCCTGCAGCCTGCCCTGTGACGGCCCGCTTCCCATGGCGTGTCCACCTGTGTGGCCGGAGCTGGGGTCCTGCAGCCTGCCCTGTGACGGCCCGCTTCCCATGGCGTGTCCACCTGTGTGGCCGGAGCTGGGGTCCTGCAGCCTGCCCTGTGACGGCCCGCTTCCCATGGCGTGTCCACCTGTGTGGCCGGAGCTGGGGTCCTGCAGCCTGCCCTGTGACGGCCCGCTTCCCATGGCGTGTCCACCTGTGTGGCCGGAGCTGGGGTCCTGCAGCCTGCCCTGTGACGGCCCGCTTCCCGTGGCGTGTCCACCTGTGTGGCTGGAGTTGGGGCAGTGCCGCGCCTGCCTCTTAGCTGTGGTCGCACCTCTTTCTGCTTCCCAGCTGGGACCAGGACCAGGGGCTGCCCCTGCGTGCCTGCAGGGTGGGGCGCGGGCCAGCCTCGGCTCAGGCCCTGGGCGTGCGTTAAGTGGGGCACCGACTGTGCTTACCCCTGGAGTTTGTGATTTACTCGTACTCTGGGAACGTCAGAGAAAAGCAGAGAGACGTAGCAGGCACTCCCTGGTCCTCCTCTCGGAATTGCCTCCTATTTGCCTTTGTAGGCTTTTAGGAAAAAAAACTTCGTTGTTACTTTTCTTTTTTTTTTTTAAAAAAAAGGTTTATTTATTTATTTGAAAGGCAGATTTTTCAGAGGTGGGTGGGTGGGGTGGAGGTCTTCAATCCTCTGGTTCAATCCCCAAATGGCCACAACTGCCGGAGCTGTGCCGATCCGAAGCCAGGAGCCAGGTACTCCCTCCTGGTCTCCCATGCAGGTGCGGGGCCCAAGCACTTGGGCCATCCTCCACTGCCTTCCCGGGCCACAGCGGAGAGCTGGACGGGAAGAGACTAGAACCTGGTGCGCATATGGGATGCCAGCGCTGCAGCAGAAGATTTCTCTAGTGTGCCACGGCACCGGCCCCCACAAATAAGTACATCTAAAAAAAGAAAGCATGTCAGCGAGGGACAGGGAGAGATTGGCCATCCACTGGGCCACTCCCCGAATGGCTGCAGTGGCCAGGAGCCCGGAACGCCATCGTGGTCCCCATGCTCCCGTGGGGGTGGCTGGCACCCAAGCACCTGCACCACCATCTGCAGCCTTTCTCTCCAGGTGCCTCAGCAGAAGCCGGATTCTCACTGGTGTTCTGACACGGGGAGCGGGCGTCTCAAGAAGAGGCGGGACCCACTGTTGCCACGGAGCTGGCCCCACCTGTCGACGTTTCTAGTCTCCTCCTCATTTATTTTTTTTAAAGACTTAATTATATATTTATTTACTTGAAAGGCAGAGTTGAGAGAGAGTAAGAGAGAGCGAGACCTTCCATCTGCTGGCTCATTCCCCAAATGGCTACAATGGCCGGGGCTGTGCCAGGCTGAGGCCAGGAGCCAGGAGCTCTGTCCAGGTCGCCCACGTGGGTACAGGGTCCCAAGCACTTGGGCCGTCTTCCACTGCTCTCCCAGGCACATTGGCAGGGAGCTGATTCGGAACTGGAGCAGCAGGGACTTGAACCGGCATTGGCCACTTCTCCTCCTTACTAAAACTTACATAACTTGTATTTTAGGCTTATGCTTTTAGGTCTGAGTTTCCTGCATCTGTCATGCAGGTGGAGTTTACACACTCATGTGGTCCAGCTGGTCTTCCCAGCCTCTGCCTTTTTGGCTCTAAGAAGGAACATTCCACCCTAAGGCATTTCTGAGGACGTTTTTGCTTTGTTTACTTGTCCCACCTGTGGGGCCTGTGCTGTGGCAGAGGTTAGACCTCCACCTGCAGTGCCGACATCCCGCATGGGCAGTGGTTCTAGTCCCGGCTGCTCCACTTCCAATCCAGCTCTCTGCTGTGGCCTGGGAAAGCAGGAGAAGATGGCCCAGGTCCTTGGGCCCCTGAACCCGTGTGGGGGACCCAGATAAAGCTCCTGGCTCCTGGCTTTGGATCAGCCCAGCTCCATTGCAGTCATCTGGGGAGTGAGCCAGCAGTCTGTTTCTACCTCTTTCTCTGAAACTCTGCCTTTTGAATAAAATAAATGAATCTTTTTTAAAGAGCGCTGACTCTTCAGTTCATACTCATTAGGGGATTTTTGTGGAAGCCTTGCCTAATTTTTCCCTACTGTCCCCTTGACCGAGCACCCCCCTGCCCAGCCCAGCTCTGCTGGCCGCCCGTGTGTGCACTGCTCCCGGGGAGGCTGTGGTGAGTGCACCTGTCGGGAGAGATGGCCTGGGGCAGTGGCGTTGCAGTGAGGTGGTGTGGAGGGTGTGTCTTTGCCTGGGGAGGCCTCGGGGAGCCACTGCCTCGTGTGCAGGAATGGAACAGGGTTTGTACTCCAGGCCCAGAGAGGTGAGTGTGGTGTGGGCAGAGGACGCTGCACTGTGTATGGCCATGACCCTTCTGGCTCGACGTCCATGTATCCACCATCTCAAAAGACAGGCAGCCTGGCCTCATGGCCCTGCTCTGCTCTGACAGCCCCAGGGCCTGGTCCAGGACCAGCAGCTGCGGCGACTTCGCTGCTGAGTGTCCGATGTGCCTTCTGTAATGACGATAGTGTGGGCTGGCGGGCGGGAAAGTATAGGTATGGGAACTAAAATCCAGGTACATATGTTAGAGGGAAGAGAGGCCGTCTGTAAGTACTGACAACATCCAGGCGCCTAGAGTGAGTGTGGTGTGGGTGCTGAGTGTCAGGGTGAGTGTGGTGTGGGTACTGAGTGTGCAGGGTGATTGTCGTGGTGGGAGTACTGAGTGTGCAGGGTGATTGTCGTGGTGGGAGTACTGAGTGTGCAGGGTGATTGTCGTGGTGGGAGTACTGAGTGTGCAGGGTGATTGTCGTGGTGGGAGTATTGAGTGTGCAGGGTGATTGTCGTGGTGGGAGTACTGAGTGTACAGGGTGAGTGTGGGGGTACTGAGTGTGCAGGGTGATCATCGTGGTGGAGTACTGAGTGTGCAGGGTGGGTGTCGTGGTGGGAGTACTGAGTGTACAGGGTGAGTGTGGGGGTACTGAGTGTGCAGGGTGAGTGTGGGAGTACTGAGTGTGCAGGGTGATCATCGTGGTGGAGTACTGAGTGTGCAGGGTGATTGTCGTGGGAGTACTGAGTGTGCAGGGTGAGTGTGGGGTTACTGAGTGTGCAGGGTGAGTGTGGGGTTACTGAGTGTGCAGAGTGATCGTCGTGGTGGGAGTACTGAGTGTGTCTGGGTGGGTGTCGTGGTGGGAGTACTGAGTGTTCCGGGTGAGTGTGGTGTGGGTACTGAGTGTGCAGGGTGAGTGTGGTGTGGGTAATGAGTGTGCAGGGTGATCGTCGTGGTGGGAGTACTGAGTGTGCAGGGTGATTGTCATGGTGGGAGTACTGAGTGTGCAGGGTGAGTATGGGGGTACTGAGTGTCCAGGGTGATTGTCGTGGTGGGAGTACTGAGTGTGCAGGGTGATTGTCGTGGTGGGAGTACTGAGTGTGCAGGGTGAGTGTGGTGGCTACTGAGTGTGCAGGGTGGGTGTCGTGGGAGTACTGAGTGTACAGGGTGAGTGTGGGGGTACTGAGTGTGCAGGGTGAGTGTGGTGGGTACTGAGTGTGCAGGGTGAGTGTGGGAGTACTGAGTGTGCAGGGTGATCATCGTGGTGGAGTACTGAGTGTGCAGGGTGAGTGTGGGGGTACTGAGTGTGCAGGGTGAGTGTGGGGGTACTGAGTGTGCAGGGTGAGTGTGGTGGGTACTGAGTGTGCAGGGTGATCATCGTGGTGGAGTACTGAGTGTGCAGGGTGGGTGTTGTGGGAGTACTGAGTGTGCAGGGTGAGTGTGGGAGTACTGAGTGTGCAGGGTGAGTGTGGGGGTACTGAGTGTGCAGGGTGAGTGTGGGAGTACTGAGTGTGCAGGGTGAGTGTGGGAGTACTGAGTGTGCAGGGTGATCGTCGTGGTGGGAGTACTGAGTGTGTCTGGGTTGCAGGGTGCGTCTGTCATGCAAGAGCATGAGACAGACTGACTTGCCAGTTGCCCGGTGTGGATGGGGAGCACGAGGGTTGGGTGGAAAGGATCGGGGGAGCCGAGGCGCCGGAGCTGTTGCCCGGGCCGCAGGGCGTCTGCAGAGGACGAGCAGGAAGCTGCGTCCTTGCCCTGCGGCCCCTGCAGGGAGCCCAGCTGCGGGTCCAGGAGGGGTGCCGGGAGGAGGGGGCGTCTGGAGTCTCGTGCAGGGGTGCCGGCAGACGTCACAGGACACCGGGCGGCAGCCTTCCTGAGGACGCCGCGGTTCGCCTTAGAGATGCCGGGCGCCGACTGACGGTCGCGGGTGCTCTCACTGAGCGTGGCTCAGCTGGTCCTCTCCTCACCTGCCGCCTTGTTCCCGGGGGCCCTGGTCCTGGGCTGGGGTTTTCACCAGTGCTCGCCGAGTGGCACTGGCTGACCTCACGGTGCCCACCTTGTGCTTACGACGTTAGGATGGACTGACTGACTTATTTACTGGAAAGATCTGCGGAGTGTGTGTGAGAGTAGGAGGGGAGACCTAGTGAGTCTTCCATCCACTGGTTCGTTCCCCAGACGCTGAAGCCTGGAGCCTAGAGCTGCCTCCGGGTCTCCCACTTGAGTGACAGGAGACCAAGCACCTGGACCCTCTTCAGCCGCCTTCCCACGCACATTAGCAGGGAGCTGGATGGGAACTGGAGCAGCCAGGACCGCAACCAGCTCTGCAGTGGGGGTCGCTGGTGTCACCGTGGGCCATGGGGGCTGTGTGTAACTCTGACTCACGGGGGAGAGTGTATTTGAAGCTTACAGGAACCAAGTCTTTTTACAAATCACGGCGGGGGTGGGGGAGCCCTGGGGAGGTTTCTCGGAGGCGGGGAGGCCTGAGCGCTCCGTGAAGCCACAGGGGCCGTGCAGAAGGCGCTGTGCACAAAGCCCTTTCCGCTGGCGGCGGCGTGGGGCGGCAGTTTGCTCGGTGACGGTTCCTGAGGGTACGGATGTGTCAGCCCTCTCCTTACACACGCTGTACTGCTCACTAACGTATTTAAAACTCTTTTACACTATTACTCATTAGACCAGGGAGTGGGATGTGTGACTCTGACCTGGGAAGTCCCTGTGGGGGCAGGGGCCCAGGCCCTGCCTTCCCTGGGGTACCCTCCCACCCTCTCGGAAATCCCCAGGGAGGGCAGAAGTGAGGACTTCCAGGAACCACCCCCAGCCCTCCCCGGGGAGCCGGGCCACTCCTCTTCCAGTGGGGTGCAGGCGGAAGCCCCTCCTCAGGATGTGGCTGGGCCCCCCAGGAGAAAGGGGAGGCCTCGGCTGTTTCCCCGGCTGCTACCCCCCCCACCGGCCTGTGCCAGGGAGAAGGGCCCATGGGCCCTGGCTGCTCTCTGGGCCTGTCTTGCCACACTGACGTGGCAAGCAGCCGAGCCCCGGAGATAGGCGCCCCTGCCTGCGCCCTGCCCCGCCGTGCCCTCCCGGACCCTGGGACGGTGGCATGCCCCGCTGGCCCCTGGGACTGTGGCGTGCCCTCCCGGCCCCTGGGACGGTGGCGTGCCCTGCTGCTCCTGCATTTTTGGTCGGTGTCTCTGGGCCTGGGACAGCCCCAAGAGCAAGAGTCCCTTTTCCGTGCTCACCGTGACTTGACTGCAAGCAGGCCCAGGGGAGTTCACTGCTCCCCGTGAGTCGAGTTTGCCCTGTGTGGGCGTCAGACTGGCGGGGGCAGGTGTCTGGCTGCAGAAGAGGTTCCCATCCTGGCTCTGCCGGGCCGTGGCGCGTGGGCTGGTGTGCGGTGCCTGCGTCTCGGCCCTGGCCTCCCTGGACGCAGGGCAGGCTGGGTTTTGTTTTCTTTGTTTGCAGGTGCCTGGGTCTCAGCACAGTCTGTAGACGGTATGAGATGGTCTGGGTTTGTCTCCCACGGGCAGCAGCAGATGCTCCTGTCCGGTCCCTGGGGAGGCTGCTGTGAGTGTGTGATTTGGTTCAGCCGGCCTGGGGGGCTGTGTGCGACACGGCAGGTATCCTGGTCGGCAGAGCTGCCCTGGTGTGCAGCCCAGGCTCTGTAGAGCAGGCGTCACCGGCCATCCCGCCGGGGCCCTGGCTGGCTTTGGGCCCTGATGAGTCGCCCAGGCCTGGGCTGGGTGGTTCTCTGCCATCTCTGTCACTCCCTGTGGTCTGAGTGATTTCTGGCTGACGCCCAGTACGGTGAAAACAATTTAGAATATCATGCTCACCGAGAAGTTCTGGAAAGAGTCTGTGATCACCTCGTGTTTGGGGCGGCAGGTATTTATTTATTCCATCAGCCCCCAAACGCCCGTGATGGCTGGCACTGGATCAGGCCCGGGGCCTGGGGTCTGTGGGTGTCGGGACCCAGGCAGCGGTCATCACTAGCTGTCTCCCAGGTGCACCAGCAACGCGCTGGAACTGGGGGCAGAGCCGGAACATGAACCTGCTCTCTGCCGTGGGACGCTGCTGTCCCAAGCCACGTCTTAGCCACTGTGCCAAGCAGCCCCTCCTCCAGGTGGCAGATCTTCAAATATCCCCACCCCCGCCCCGCCCCCTCCCGTCCCACCAAGTCTTACAGAGGCATGGGCCCTGGGCCTCACCGCAGACCTGTGCCGAGGGCAGGCAGCAGGTCAGGGACGCCTGAGCGGGAGGCTGAGCTGAGAGCCAGGCTGTGGCTTAGTCACTGATCCTGTGTGGCTTAGGTTTTCCTTCTGGAACGTTCGAGTCACCAGGGAGGGAACACTCACGCCGCTCTTCTGTGTCATAAAAGGTCACGCAGCCCACAGACTGCAGAGGCTGCTGCCGGCCCCGCCCCCAGGAGGAACCCCAGGGCTCAGGCTGCCTCCTCATGGTCTCCAATTTTCCTCTTTCCTTAACCAGCCCCGCCCCCGCCCCCCAGTGTTGTGTCCCTGGGCCCACAGCTGATGACTCAGTGGGGGGGGTATTCTAACCCCCTCCGTCTCCAAGGCAACTTCCAGCTTCAGAGTCTATGATTTGTTGCACATCACCTGTGGCCACTATCCGTGGTCTGATGCATGCACACTTGGTACACAGTGGGCACGCCCTGAGAGCCCGGGCACAGGGGCGCTGAGGCCCAGGGAGCAGGTCCCTGTGCCTGGCCCGATGTGCTGAGCTCCGTGTGTATCTGCAGAGAGTGCCAAAAACAAGGTCTCCAGGGTCCCCAGCCAGGTGGCCACCATGGGCCACCGCATGGGGGGACTCAGGGTCAGGGCCGCACGTTGCACGTGGGGGACTCAGGGTCAGGGCCGCACGTTGCACGTGGGGGATGCAGGGTCAGGGCCGCACGTTGACATGGGGGATGCAGGGTCAGGGCCGCACGTTGCACGTGGGGGATGCAGGGTCAGGGCCGCACGTTGACATGGGGGATGCAGGGTCAGGGCCGCACGTTGCACGTGGGGGATGCAGGGTCAGGGCCGCACGTTGACATGGGGGATGCAGGGTCAGGGTGCCACCATCAAGTCTATCAGGATCGTGCTGCCTGAGCCCCAGCCCGAGCCCCGTCGACTGCATTCAGCCGCCTCTGTGGTGCTGAGCCCGACGCGGCGAGAGCCTGGTTGTCATGGCAGCAGTAAACTGCGAGCTCGGTGCACATCATTGCAGCCATGGAGACGGGAGAGCCCCTGCTGGCTGCGGGTGCCTCTCTGTCGTCAGAGCCGCTGCCTCCTGGGGCCCAGGCGGGCCCTGTCCATCCCACCGTGGGAGCTGGGGGAGGCAGTGGTGAGGATTCTGGGTTAGGAGACGAGGCCGTTCTGTCCCTGAGAGCAGGTGATCCCTCGCCTTGGAAGGCGTGAGCTCCAGGGCAGCCTGGCGATGCTTGTTGGAGACCCCTTCCCTGGGCTGATGTTTTCAGGACAAAATGAACCTGCAGCGTGGCACACAGACCCGTCGGGTCTGAGCAGCGAGAGAGCGGAGCGGCCGGGCCAGGCTTCAACACGCCTGTGCCTTCTGCTGTCGGGGTCACAGCTACCTAGCCTGCCTTCCAGGTGAGGCTGGTGCAGACACACCTGGAAACGTTCCTCATCCGGGGTCACAGCCCTTGTGCGCGTCGAGGTGGAAACCCCTGCCCTTGGGCTCACGGCCCCTCCCGTGGGGTGGCTTCTCTGGTCTCCAGTTGGACCACAGGTTCCCTGCCACCAGGGCAGTGTGCCCTGGGCTGTCGCTTGGATAGTGGAGGGGCCGTGTGCCCTGCCTGGTGATGGCTTCACGCCGCAGCCCTTGGCCCGTTGGTTCTCCCAAGAGAGAGCTGGACTGGGGAGCTCGTTCGTTCTCAGAGGAGCCCGAGATGCGAGGAGAAAATGGTGACGACGGCAGTGGCCTGCCGTGAGCCAGCAGCCCCTTAGCAGGTGGGCTGGGGAGGAGCCCTCCTGAGAAGCGGGAGCAGGCGCCCTGTGCACATGCCACTCACAGGCACCTCAGTGCCTTCTGGGTGTGTCCAGGTGCCAGCGCACCAGTGCCGTGTGCAGGATGGTCTGGGTGGTGGTTCTGAGCCTGGCATGGTGCCTGTCCACCAGTGGCAGACCAACAGATGGACCAGAGCCATTGGCCAGTGAAGCAATCAGCCTGAAGGCCAGAGAGCGGCAGGGTATGGGTGGACGGCCGGTGTCCCCGGGCACCTCCATGCTGGCCCTGCTTCCTCCCCAGGTGGACATAGAGGCTTGCACGGGGGTGGCATAGCGGCTCTGTGGTGTCTGTGGCAGAAATCCTGAAAGCACGGGATGGCGCCAGGAGGAGGCTCTGAGTATCGCGGTCACTGGACAGTTTGGAGAATCTTCCACAGTTGGTTTTTAAAGATTTATTAGGGGCCGCCGCTGTGGCATGATAGACTAAGCCTCCGCCTGTGGTGCCGGCATCCCATACGGGCTCTGGTTCACGTCCTGCCTGCTGTACTTCCACGCCAGCTCCCTGCTAATGGCCTGGGAAAGCATAGAAGCATAGAAGATGGCTCCTGTGCTTGGGCCGCGGCACCCTGGAAGAAGCTCCTAGCTCCTGGCTTCAGATCGGCTCAGCTCCGGCCATTGTGGCCATCCGGGGAGTGAACCAGCAGATGGAAGACTCTGTAACTCTGCCTCTCAAATAAATAAATAAAAGATAAAAAAGATTTATTTAGTTATTTGAAGGGCTGAGTGGAAGAGACCGTCAGTCCACTGGATTCCCCCTCAGATGGTTGCAATAGCCAGGTTTGGCCAGACTGAAGCCAGGACCCAGGGACTCCGTGGCAGTCTCCCACATGGTGGCAGGGGCCCAGGCACTCGGGCCATCCTCTGCTGCCCCCTCAGGCACATTGGTAGGAAGCTGGGTCAGAAACAGAGCAGCCAGGACTCAAACCTGCCTCCCTTCCGGCATGCCAGCTTAGCCCACTGCGCCGCACGGCCAGCCCCTCCAGTGAAGTTTTGATGACCCGGAAGGTCTGCAGTGCCTGGAAGCCGGCAGGACCCGGTCCTGCCTCCAGTAGGGGTGGGGACGAAAGCCCCTCGCTGCCTCAGTGCTGGTGGCCCACGGGTGGTCAGGCGAGGAGCACCAGCCATGGGCTGTGCCGGCACGCCTGCAACCAGGGAGTGTGCACACAGGGTGGGCGTGGGGCCCAGGCCCGAGGCTGCCTTCCCGCGGGCCGGGTGCGTGAGCAGTGCCCAGGTCGGCCGCGAGCGCAGCGCGGATTCCCCACTGCTCCCTGCCTGCTGCCGCTCTCCAGGTCGGCCTGGAAGGAGAGCCCCGGGCCGGAGCCGCCCCCTCCACCCGGGAAGGAAGGAAAGTCCCCTGGGAAGGGTGGAAACCAGGTCCGGAGAGGCGCGAGCGGGACCCCGAGGGACTGCCACGCACAGCGTGGGCGCACGCGCCGTCACACGTGACCCTGGTGGTCTTACCCCACCCTAGGAAGAGTCCTCCGACGCCCTCCACTGAGTGAGGGGGGCGGGGCATTGGGAGGAGCTGCCAGGAGACTGCTGGGGGGGCACCAAGGCCAGGAGACACACTTGTACCTCCTCACCTGCCTGCCCCGAGTGACCAAGGACACAGGTGTGTGTAAGTGAGCTGCCAGTTGTCTCTGTCTTGTCTGCATCGGGGCATAAAACCTTGGGAACTGGAAGACCCAGCCCTCTCAGTTGGGCGGGGTCGGCAGCTGGCAGAGCCCCTCACCCCCCCCCCCCCGAGCATATCCTCCATAGTCGGGGTCCCCTGACCACTGTGAGTTCAGGCCCAGAACCCAGCGAGCGCGGTGTCAGGGACAGAGTGGGCCCGTGGTGGGCCCGTGCGTTCTCAAGCTGTGCGAGGGAAGTTGTAAGACATGAGTGGCTGAGCGGCGGGGCCCAGCCGCCAGAAGGCCGAGGGTTGGCAGCAGAGGCGAGCTGGGCGGCCCCCAGGGATGCTCGTCCCACTGGGAAAGGAGCGTGGGGGGCAGGTCCTGCATGGGGTGGTGCTCCCTGAGGGAGGGGCCTGTCAGGAAGTTCTGCTGAGGGCCCGCTTACGCTCAGGGTGGCAGCAGACAGCACAGGACCCTTGGGCAGGGTCCAGGGAGCGACTGGCTTCAGCGGCTCGAGGCTGGCCCCGGCTCCCTGGAAGAGCGGCCCAGTCCCCGCTGTCACTTCAGCCTTCCCGGCCTCCTGCCCGCTGGGAGCAGCCGCGCAGCTGTGGGGCAGGCACACGTCCTGACCACGTCCCCGGACTGGGTTGCAGCCAGCTGGGGCCTGGCGCACCCTGGAGATGCGACTGATCCTAAGCTCAGCCCAGCTTTCGGGCCCCTCAGAAGGGAACGTCCTGACCCTGAGGCAGGGCGGCTCCGGTCCCCGCTCGGCCCACGCTGCAGGGCCACGCTGTGCCCTGGCTTCCGGCTTGTGTCCTGTGGGAACCGGAGGCCTGGACCACGCCTGTTCTGAGCCCCTGCCCCAGGGATCGCGTTTCCAGGGAGGCTCCTGGGGGCCTTGGAGCAGGGGACTCTGCCCCTCTGCTGTGGCCGGCGTGGCCCGTCGAGGACAGCCTCTTCCCCACGAGGTTTCTGTGGTCTGTCCCCACCTTCCGAGGTCTTGCCGGGGGTGTGGGAAGCACTGAGGGGGTCTGGGTGCTGGTTGCTGCGCCCTCTGCACGGCCGTGGTCAGGGTCCGTGGTGGGGGCGCGTGCAGCCTCTGCATGACCTGCGCGCAGAAGCCGGCCAGGCAGCAGCCTGCTTTCCAGCCTCGGTGTCTGGCATGGAGAGGCGCGCAGGCTGCGTGAGGGGCGGGGCGTCCAGAGTCGTCGTCACTCAGCGCAGAGACCCGAGGGTTTCCAGATGGTGCCGCTCGGCGAGATGCATCATCGTGGGAGCACGTGTTCTCACCGGAAACCAAAGCCAAGTGATTCAGGAACTCTGAGTTTTTCTGGGTCAGAAATACAGTAAGAACGGCTGACTCGCGCTATTTTTAGTAACGGGACTTTGGTGCGTAGTGCTTGAAGTCATGGAATGTTTTAAAAAGCAGAAGGTGTTATTTGAGACAAAGGCCTTTGATTGAAAATTAGAAGTTCCGTAAAGTCCACGAGTATTTAATTGCTGTTTTTCAAAACGCACAGTTGGAAGTCTGCTAGGTGGAGCTGGTGGGAATTCGTGTCGGGATAGAGCTTCGTTCACTGCCTCCCGAGGGAACAGCATGGGCGGGTGTCCATGGTGCCAGCCAGCGTGCCTGGGTTGAGCGCCGAGCTGGCCGGGCATTGGAGGGGTGAACCGCTCTCTCCCCCTCCGGCCGACGAGCGGGCGCCCCTTGCTGGTTTGGAGTCCTTCCCTCCGGCCAGGTCTCGTCCCGTGGCCTGCTCGGCCTTGCAGCTGCTCCACAGCACCCACTTCCCAGTGGCTCGCGCGGAGGAGGAGCAGGTGTGAGAGCCAGCGCGAGTTTCCAGGCGTGTTCACGGAATGCCCAGGTCCGGTGTGGCGTGTCCCTGGGCCGTGGCAGAGACAGCTCGCACAGCCGTTGGGGCACTGCCGCGTGGTCGTCAGCTCCTGACACGTGACGTCAGCTCCTCCTCCGTGGCGGTCACTGCAGAGGACACGTCCTGGGGTCCTTGGGGAACTTCCCTGGTGTGTCTGAGCTCCTCAGCGTCCTCAGCTGTGTGTGGGGTGCTGGGCTGATTCTGGGACTCTGACTGGGCACGGGGCACCCAGGTCCTGGGGAGACAGGAAGGCAGACATGACGGTGCAGTCTGGCAAAACGACAGTGGAAGCGGGACTTGCGGGCAGTGGAGACCCTGCTGGCCGGAGCTGGCTCTGGGCCATGCTGGGCCTAGGGAGAGGCCCGGGGAGGTCTGGGGTGGTCCCCAGGGGCCTCACCTTAAGACTGAGACCAGGTTGTGAAGTGCCTTGGTGTCTGGGGAGCCATAGGGCCGGAACAGGCGTGATCAGACGCCAGCCTGCAGGCTGGAGAGTGCGCACGGCGGGGCCACCGTGAGGCCCTGTGGGGCCCATGCAGGGTAGGAGGGTCCCCAGCCAGGGCCGGAGAGGGTGGCGGGACGTGAGGAGGATGCTGCACAGGGCAGGCCGCAGAGGCACGAGCCTGGACCAAGGCTTGGAGTTGCTGGGAGCCCCCGAGGAGTGGGGCAGGCCCAGCGGAGAGCATCCTCACGGGATCTGGGCAGAGCAAGGGGAGGACCCAGGAGGGAGCAGCTTGAACAGGAAGGGTGCGGTGCCACGTGCACCCAGCGGTGAGCGGATCTGCACAGCGCCGAGGGGAAGAGAACGGGGGAGCGGTGTGTGGGCTCGCGTGCCGAGGGCCGGCTGCCGCCGCTCTAATGCACATTCTCTGCTGTTTTCCAGTGCTCGCGCCTCCGGCGCCGCCACCGCCCATCCAAGGATATGCCTTCAAGCCTCCGCCGAGGCCCGACTTTGGGACCTCCGGGAGAACAATCAAGTTGCAGGCCAATTTCTTCGAGATGGACATCCCCAAAATTGACATCTATCACTATGAATTGGATATCAAGCCTGAGAAATGCCCCAGGAGAGTGAACAGGTGCGGTATTCCTCCCTTGCCGTGTGCACGTGGTGCTGGGCGCCCAGGCACAGGCGCCACGCTACCCAGTCCTCTCCCCAGCAGCCTTCTCACCACCCGGGGCGTCTGTGCCTTTGCTTTTTGGAGACTGTCCTCATGTCGAGATCGCTTTTCAGTGCAGTGGGAACCCCCACGCGTGGGTGCCTCCCCGAGTCCAGAGTGTGGCAAGTGTGTGGCCGTCAGCCTGGACGTTGTCTCGTGCCTGCTCAGCCGGTCTCCCAGCCTGCAGGGAGCGGGTGGCAGCCCGTGCCGTGGCGTCCCCGTGGCCTGGCTTCCCTGACTCAGCGTGTCCCCCCAGCCTGCAGGGAGCGGGTGGCAGCCCGTGCCGTGGCGTCCCCGTGGCCTGGCTTCCCTGACTCAGCGTGTGCCCCAGCCTGCAGGGAGCGGGTGGCAGCCCGTGCCGTGGTGTCCCTGTGGCCTCTTCTCTGAATCGGTGCTTCGAGAGGCACCCATGTCACTGTGGACCTGCAACCCGCGGCTCGTGGCTGCTGAGTGGCGTCTCCTTGTCTGTTCGCGGTTTCTTTTTCACGCTCCCATTAGACGTGTGGGCACTGGACCTCCTCATTCAAGTCCTTGTGCAGAGATGTGTCCTCACTGCCCTCAGAGAGCGCCTGCGACTGGCTTTTGCTGTCTTTGAACGCGCACAGTAGTTGTGCAGGGCAGTGCAGCCTGTGTGGCGGTTCCAGCTGCCCTTTGCTGTGAAAGGCAGAGTTACAGAGAGGCGGGGTGGGGAGAGGGGGAGGGGGAGGGAGAGGGAGAGAGGTCTTCCATCCGCTGGTTCACTCCCCAGATGGCCACAATGGCCGGAGCTGAGCTGATCTGAAGCCAAGAGCAAGGAGCTTCCTCTGGGTCTCCCACACAGGAGCAGGGGCCCAAGGACTTGGGCCATCCTCCACTGCTCTCCTAGGCCATAGCAGAGAGCTGGATCGGAAGAGGAGCAGCCGGGACTGGAACCGGCGCCCATATGGGATGCCGGCACTGCAGGTGGCAGCTTTACCCTGCTATGCCACAGTGCTAGCCCCTGATGATGAAGTCTTTTTATTTTTATTATTTTTTTTTATTTTTGACAGGCAGAGTGGACAGTGAGAGAGAGAGAGACAGAGAGAAAGGTCTTCCTTTGCCGTTGGTTCACCCTCCAATGGCCGCCGCGACCGGCGCGCTGCGGCCGGCGCACCGCGCTCGTCCGATGGCAGGAGCCAGGTGACAGGTGCTTTTCCTGGTCTCCCATGGGGTGCAGGGCCCAAGCACCTGGGCCATCCTCCACTGCACTCCCGGGCCACGGCAGAGGGCTGGCCTGGAAGAGGGGCAACCGGGACAGAATCCGGCGCCCCGACCGGGACTAGAACCTGGTGTGCCGGCGCCGCAAGGCAGAGGATTAGCCTGTTGAGTCACAGGCGCCGGCTGGTGATGAAGTCTTTTGCCTGTGTTTTACTGGGTTATTTGTGTGGGGTTTTGTTTGTTTGTTTGCTTTGTTTTTACTGATTTATAGATTACTCTAGGTGCAAGTCTATTTAGGGGAATTTTTTTAACTTGAATATAATTTAAAATATTTTTCCCAAGAGGCAGATAGAGAGCTCCTATCTCATGGTTCACTCTCCAAGCCCCCAACAGCCAGGGCTAGGCCAGTGCCAGAGTTGGGAGCCCGCTGCCGCCCAGGGCTACACTGCAGCTAGCTGGGGAGGAGCCGGAGGCGGGCAGAACCCTGGCATCCCGTGTGGGGTCGGGCGTCCTGCGGAAGACGTGTCCAGCTGGAAGCCGCCTCTCTCGCTGGTGTCCTGATGAGTGAGCGTTTGTGTTCTCCGGGAGTCCAGGTAGTAAGTCCGTTAGGGCGCTCTCCTACCCGGCGGGCATACGGGGCTCCCTGACTCCAGCAGGAGAGCTGGGGGCGGGGCGGGGGCGCAGGCAGGGGGCCACCTGCAGTCCGTCTTGGCTGCGGTGGGAGGTTCGGTTCCTTGGGAACTGCTGGTGTTTCCCCACTGACACAGCCTGGCACTTTGCAGGAGAAATCAGTGGGTTTTACATGTGCAGCTCTGTTGTGGTCCTGCACGTGTGGGTCAGTTCTGTGTTACGTGTGTGCAGGTCTGTTGTACATTACACGAATGGCTCTGTTCTGTGTTACGTGTGTGGGTCTATTCTGTGTTAACAGATGTGCTGGTCTGTTATGCACATGTATGTTCTATTACATGTGTGTTACACGTGTGTGGGTCTATTTCTGAATTTTCTCCTATCTTCAGGCTGGTAACTCAGAGCTGTGTTGGAGTAAGTGTAACAAACGGCTTTTTTTTTTTTTTAAGATTTATTTTGTTACCTGAAAGACAGAATTACAGAGCGGTAGAGACAGGGAGAGAGGTCTCCAGCTGCTGGTTCACTCCCCACATGGCTGCAGTAGTCAGAGCTGAGCCACTCCCGAGCCAGGACTTCTTCCTCGTCTCCCACTCAAGTGCAGGGGCCCACGCACTTGGGCCGTCCCCTGCTGCTTCCCCAGGTCGTCAGGATCCAGCTCCATTAGCAGGAAAGCCCCCCGACACGACTGGTTCATTCCTTCAGTGCTCACAATTGGCTGGGGCTGGACCAAACCAAAGTCAACCACCAGGAATCAGTCCAGGTCTCCCACGTGACGGCAGGGACCCAATTTCTTGAGCCATCACTTCTGCCTCTCAGAGTGTGCATTAGCAGGAAGCTGGATCAGAAGTGGAGCAGCTGGGACTCGAACCAGTGCCCATATGGGATGCAGGCGATGCAGGCTGGGGCTTTGTCGATTTCTTTGATGCTGTTGTAAATAAGGATTTCAGATGGCATTTTTTTTTTTTTTTGACAGGCAGAGTTAGAGAGAAAGGTCTTCCTTTTTCCTTTGGTTCACCTCCTAAGTGGCTGCTACGGCTGGCGTGTTGCGGCCGGCGCGCCGCACTGATCTGAAGCCAGGAGCCAGGTGCTTCTCCTGGTCTCCCATGGGGTGCAGGGCCCAAGCACTTGGGCCATCCTCCACTGCACTCGCGGGCCACAGCAGAGAGCTGGCCTGGAAGAGGGGCAACCGGGACAGAATCTGGTGCCCCGACCGGGACTAGAACCTGGGGTGCCGGCACCGCAGGCGGAGGATTAGCCTGGTGAGCTGCGGCGCCTGCCAGAAGATGGCATTTTCAAGGAGGGATGGAAAGACTGGCCGTGCGTGTGGCGTTCCTATAAAAAGCAGTGAAGATTTTCCTAGCTAATCGTGATGTTGCACAATGCCGAGTTTATTAAAATCTGTGTGTTATCCACTTTGAGCAAATTTTATGGTTAGGTGAGTGAGATCTCAAAGATGATAAAACTTTGTTGTTGGAACTAGATACAGTTCCACTTCTTTTTGTCCACTTCTGATGCATTTTGTTCATTCGCCTGTCATCACGCAGTGGGTTGGAAATGGGTGCGATATTGGATCCGGAGGAGGGAGTGGTCACGCCTGCCTCCACCGTGGGGTTCCTGCATCCTCTGTGGGGCGTGCCCCCTTGGCTGACCACCCCCAGAGGGCGTCCCTGCATCCATGCGGGCCCTGATTTGGATGCAAAGCCAGCCTTGCACTGGTGGAGGGCGTGTGCTGGCCTCCCGGGGTCTGGGCCCTGGGAGAGAGTGGGTTGTGAGGCTGGTGTCACTTCTTCCCTGAGCGCCTGGCTGACGTTGTCATAGAAACCTCTGGGCCCGGAGTTTCTGGGCGGGGCTTGCTGTGGCGGCGGCCACCAGGACCCTGTGTTTCTGCTGGCATCAGTGTTGGCGCCGTGAGCGTCCCAGGCCCCTGCGCAGGGCTCCGGGCCTGCATTCGGCTGGGCTTGCGGGCTGGTGCTCTGCATGCCTGTGGGGCTTGTGGGGCAGCCTCTGCTCTGGCCTTGTGAGTTTCCACCTGGCTTTGTCTTGGTTGGGCTTCCCGGGAGTTTGATTTATTGGCCTTTGCCAGCACTGACTTTTGACTTTCGGTTTTTCTGCTTTGATCCTTTAGAGTTTTCTTCATTTTACTCACTTTTGGGTCATCAGTTTAAACCTGTCCCCTTTGTGGTAGCCAAAGGGCCGGCGCTGGGGCGCAGCAGGTGGACCTCTGCCTGCCCTGCCAGCATCCCACGTGGGTCCTGGTTCGAGTCCCGGCTGCTCCGTTTCCAATCCAGCTCCCTGCTAATACACCTGGGAAAGTGGCGGAAGATGGCCCAAATGCTTGGGCCCTGCTTCAGCCTGGCCCAGCTCTGGCTGTCGTGGCCATTCGGGGAGTGAACCAGCGGGCAGAATCTCTCTCTCTCTCATCTCTGCCTCTCCCTCTCTCTCTCTGTAAGTGCCTTTCAATAAAAATTGAAAAACTAAAGGCAAAGCCAGAGCCATGTAGTTTGTTTCTGTGTGTCAGTTTTCATTTAGTTCAGAATATCTTCTGCTGCCTGTAATTTCAGGCCCCGTGGGCTTTCACAAGCAAGCTGTGAAATAGTTACGCTCCGAGCGAGTGCTGCCCTGACCGTGGAGCTGGCCCCGCGTGAGCACGGTGCGTGCTCCGCAGACTTCAGGCCGGCTGTGCGGTTGAGCCTGTGATTTCTCATGCCGAGCAGTCCCAGGCGGGAGAAAAGCGTGCGTGCTGGCGGCTGTTGCGTGGGGGCTCCGGTCACGCCGGGGGTGTGGGCTGAGAGGCTGCTCCAGCCCGCGGCTCCTGAGACCCCTCCTGTCCAAGTCCACGAGGACGTGTGTGCCCCTTCGCGCACCCTGAGCTCTGGTGGACACGTGCACACCTGTGACTGGGCAGCGCTGGTCACTGCTGATGCCTGGAAGAAACGCCCTTCTTCATCACCCAACAGTGAAGATGGTCTTGTGTGGACATTCACGCACCCGAGAGCGTTCTTAAATGGTTGTCTGTGTGTCCCACTCCTGCACTCTAAGTGTGTGTGTGTGTGCAGGGCCCACCCCGCGGACAGCACAGGCACTGTTGTCTGTGTGTCCCACACCTGCACCCTGAGTGTGTGTGTGCGTGTGCAGGGCCCACCCCGCGGACAGCACAGGCACTGTTGTCTGTGTGTCCCACACCTGCACCCTGAGTGTGTGTGTGCGTGTGCAGGGCCCACCCCGCGGACAGCACAGGCACTGTTGTCTGTCGTGTCCCACACCTGCACTCTGAGTGTGTGTGCGTGTGCAGGGCCCACCCCGCGGACAGCACAGGCACTGTTGTCTGTCGTGTCCCACTCCTGCACTCTAAGTGTGTGTGCGTGTGCAGGGCCCACCCCGCGGACAGCAGTCACACTTTGTTGATCCTCTGACTTGCTGCTGGTGCGCTCTCCACCCCGCCCCGTTGCTGCCTGTTTCCTGTTTTGTGTCCGCCTTTAATTTCTGTTTCCCTTTCCCTTTCGAGGTCATTTGATGCTTTTAGTCTTCTGCTTGTTCGCCCTATTGGCTTTTTAAAAACATTTATGTACTTCTTACTGAAAGTCACACTTGCAGAGAGAGGGAGGGCTTCCACCTGCTGGTTCACTCCCCAAATGGCTACAACAGCCAGGGCTGGCCCAGGCCAAAGCCAGGAGCCAGAGCTCCCGGGTCTCCCACGCGTGTGCAGGGGCCCAAGCACTCGGGCCGTCCTCCGCTGCCTTCCCAGGCGCAATAGCAGGGAGCTGAATGGGAAGTGGAGGAGCCGGCCCCTCCCTGTATTGGCTTTTAACTTTAACTCTGTTTTACTTTCTAATGATAGTCGTACAGGTTTTGCTACGTTTCTTAGAATTAATACTGTCGCTTTATACATGAGATACCTTGTCTTGCGCTTTTTATTTCTTCCATTGACCAATATTTCCATCTGGCAGCAGTGCCTCACCCTGGAGGATGTCCATTAGCCTGCGAGCCGCACAAGTCGGCCAGAATCAATTCCTCCAGCATTTAAAAGTAGTAGGCAGATGGGTGCATTCCATCATCATTTTTTGAAGTTTTTTTTGCTGGATATAGAATTCTGAATTGACAGTTTTGGTCCCCAGCCTTTTTTTTTTCTTTTCTTTTTTTTTTTTTTTTTAATTTGAGAGAGACAGAGAAAAGGCATCCATCATGGTTCACACTCCAAATGGCCACAAATGCTGGAGCTGCCCTGATCCGAAGCCAGGAGCTTCTTCCGTGTCTCCCACTGCTTTCCCAGGCCATTAGCAGGGAGCCAGATGGGTCTCGAACCGGCGTCCATATGGAATGCCAGCTCTGCAGGCAGAAGCTTTGTCCGCTACGCCACAGCGCCAGCCCCGGCCCCACTTCTCACATCGTCTGCTGGTTCTAAGCTTCTGGTGCGGCGTCAGTTACTTGCCCTGCGTGCAGTCTGTCTCGTCCCTGAGTTTTCCCTTTGCTCCCCGGCCCAGCGTTTGATTGCGCTGCGCCTCGGTGTGGTTCTCTTTGCTTCCTCCGTGGGATTCCTTGAGCTGGGGTCTCTGGTTCGCGTGTCACTGCCTTTTGTGAGCTCCGGCCAGCGTTGGGAGAGTGGGCGTCTCCTTCTCCGTGCCCTGGCCATCACATGCGTGTTAGATCACTGTCTTCAAGATTACTGACTTGCTTTTGTGAACTGTTAGATAATTTTTTGAGTGTGTGTATTTGAGAAAGATTGACAGAGCACCTGCTGTCTGCTGGTTCATTCTAATGCCCTCAACAGCCAGGACTGGAGCCAGGCTGGGAGCTGGGAATCGGTGCCGCTCTCCTGGGTAGTGCCGGGGCTGTGCCGGGTCCCCGTCGCTGCCCGCTCTCCTGGGTGGTGCCGGGGCTGTGCCGGGTCCCCGTCGCTGCCCGCTCTCCTGGGTGGTGCCGGGGCTGTGCCGGGTCCCCGTCGCTGCCCGCTCTCCTGGGTGGTGCCGGGGCTGTGCCGGGTCCCCGTCGCTGCCCGCTCTCCTGGGTGGTGCCGGGGCTGTGCCGGGTCCCCGTCGCTGCCCCACCCCTGCCTCCGGGGTCTGAGTTTACAGGCAGCTGGCAGTAAAGCCGGTGCTCATCAGGACGCAGGTCTTAACTGGCATCGTAAGTTCCTTGTTGGTTTACTTTTGTTTGTTTAGAAGTCAGAGAAAGAGATGGACAGAGGGAGATCTTACCTCCTGGTTCCCTCCCCAGATGCCCACAGCAGCTGAGGCTGGGCCAGGCGAAGCCAGGGCTCTGAAACTCCACGTGGGTCTCCGTGCGGGTGGCCTGCTGCCTCCACGGTGCCCGTGAACAGAAAGCTGGACTCGGGAGTCAGGCTCAGAAGCGGGGACTCCGGTTGGAGTGCTGGTGCCTCCCCTCCCCCGTGAGCTTTTTGTCGGATTGTTGGACGTTGTGGCTCCCCTCGGTTCCGGTTCCGCATTTACTGCCGGGAGTTTCTGGTGTTTCAGTCCCAGCACCCCTGCTGTGGTGGCCTGGGCTCGTCTCTGGGTCTGCTTCTGGGCCAGTTTCACCTCTGGCGACGTCACCTTGTCGGGCTCAGTCGTGGTCCTCGTGGCCGACTTTCGTCCAGCCGGTCGGGTTGCTGTCTTTTCGAGTGACCTGTCCTGAGTGCCCGCTTCCCAGCCCTGGACTCCGCGGCTCTGGAAGCTGCTCCGGCCACGACGGCTGTTTTGGGTCACCTTTATTATTTTAATATTGGTGACAGGCGTTCTGAGCATCAGCTTGAATAAAACAGGCGACGCGCTAAGTTTCATCATTTATTTGGTGAGAGAAACGCCCAGGGAAGTGGGCTTTATTTAAGGGGGAAAGGAGTGTGGAAGGGTAAGCTGGGTCTGTAGCAGGAGCCACGTGGGAGAAATCCACAGGCAGAACCACGTGGGCAGAGCCTGTGGTTAGGAGAGCACAGGAATGAGAGCGAGCCTCCACACCTTTGATCCCCTTCCAGAAGGGGCGTGGTTACGCACAGGTAACAGGGCGTGAGATCATAAAGGGGGCAGGGCGCAGGCGTGGTCTCCCAGCTCAGGAGTCCGCCTGCCTGTCTCACCTCCATGGTCAGGGCCCCCAGCTGCCGGCTTCCTAGCGCCAAAGCAGCAGTCTGTCCGTTTCTCTTGTTCAGGACGGGAGGGTGAAGCCGATGCCGGTGACATTGTGGTGGCCAGAGACAAGTCTCAGCTGCAGCCATGCTCAGATGATGACCTGGGCTGCTCCCTCCTGCACTGTCCGAGGAGGGCGCTCCGGCCTTCCTGGGGCTTGGATTGCGTCGGATGCCCCGTGGCACCCTGGGGATGTGCGTGGTGACTTGGTTTTGAGTTTGCGGGGGTTAGAAATGTGTGTCTGTGTGACCTGGGGCCTGCTCCCAGGCCCGCAGTGCCGCCACGGCAAGCAGGCGGGTCGCCTGGCTTTTGACTGGCGGTGCTGATGGAAGTCCGCCCTTCCTGGCCACACTGCGCCACACCTGTTGCGGTCAGGCCCTGCAGCCAGCAGTGGCCTCGGGTCACAGAGCGCCTGGGGCTGTTTGTGGCCTGGGTTTGAGCCCAGTTGGGATTTCTGGCTTCATTCAGTGTGTGAACCTTTAGAATTCTTCATTTTGCTGTGAATTCAGATAAACCTTGGCCAAGGTCCATCCTTAAAACTCTCAGGGTAGAGCAGTGCTGGGGTGCGGGTGTGCGCTGGCGGCGGGACCTTCCCTCCCTCCCGCAGCCAACGTTGGTGGGAGGCGTGGTTGTGTCCCCCAGCGGTGACAGTGCCCACTGGCAGAGTGGGAGGGCCCCGAGTGCCTCTCCCCCCCCCCACCGCACCGCCACCCCTGAAGTGGGAGGGCCCCGAGTGCCTCCCCCCCCCACCGCACTGCCACCCCTAAAGTGGGAGGGCCCCGAGTGCCTCTCCCCCCCCACCGCACCGCCACCCCTGAAGTGGGAGGGCCCCGAGTGCCTGGTGCCCCCCCCCCGTCTCCTACCACACTGCCACCCCTGAAGTGGGAGGGCCCCGAGTGCCTGGTGCCCCCCCCGTCTCCTACCACACTGCCACCCCTGAAGTGGGAGGGCCCCGAGTGCCTGGTGCCCCCCCCCCGTCTCCTACCACACTGCCACCCCTGAAGTGGGAGGGCCCCGAGTGCCTGGTGCCCCCGCCCCGTCTCCTACCGCACTGCCGCCCCTGAAGCGGGAGGGCCCCGAGTGCCTGGTGCCTCCCCCCCTGTCTCCTACCGCACTGCCGCCCCTGAAGCAGGAGGGCCTCGAGTGCCTGGTGCCTCCCCCCCTGTCTCCTACCGCACCACCGCCCCTGGAGGCGCAGCCCCTGGCCCGGCCGAGCGCTCAGAGCTTGTGCAGTGCCCGGCGGTTGCAGTAAGCCCAGCCCTGCGGCTTTGTGCGAGGCCATGAGAAGCAGGCCTTTGTTTCTCAGCTTTGTGCGCTGTGCCGAGCGCAGGAGCGTCCTCGCCGCTGCTTCCCCCAGTCGCTGGCTGCTGCAGGCTGCGATGCCATGGAGGCCGGGGCCTCCGCTCGGGGAGTGCTCAGGCCGCTAGTGCTCCCGCGACGGCTGGCGATACAGGGAGTGGGCTGCGGGCAGGAGCGTGCTTGCTCTGCCCGTCCGGGGTGAGTTCCACTGAGTGGCACCAGGACAGCTGCTGTGGGAGTGACCGTTCTGCTCCTGGGGCAGGCGGGGGCCACCTGCAGCCCCACTCACAGCTCTGTAACTTGGACCACAAGCCGCCGGTGCGAGCGTAGACGGGCCCGAGTCTCTGGAAGGCAGTTTGTCATCGCGGTAGCCTGCTTCCTGTTGCTGCTGGGAACAGAGAGGTTTGGAGGCTGAGTCCAGCAGCACAGCACCAGCTCTGCCGGGGACCCCACTTGGCGCCTGGCAGGTGCCCCCTGGCAAGGGAGGGGCCGGTCTCTGACCTCCTGCACAGCCCATCTCTGTCCAGAGCAGGTGGTACTCCTTAAGGGCCGCCCCGGTGCGCGAGATGGGCGGCTCACGCCACGCACATGGTGACCTACTGCTGTCGTGCGGTCTGGCATCTGTAGGACACGGGACAGCATGGGGCCCGCGGGCCGTGCTGTGGGCCGGTGTGCCCTGAGCGTGGTCAGGGCACGGGCCTAGAAGCCCGCATGTGCGTGGTTCTCCCGTGGTCATACTGGATGTCCCTCCAGCTGTAAGCTGCCGGGCATGGGGTGGAGTTAGTGTTTGGTCTGGGAGGATGGTGGAGCTGTGGAGGGCGGGTGCTGGGTTAGGTGTGGCTTAGGTGCCCGTGTCCCGCAGCAGAGCGCCTGGCTTCCTCCAGTTGCTTCCTCCGGGCAGGAGGTGGCTCAAGTGACTGGGCCCCCAGCACGCATGCGGGAGACCTGGATTCAGCTCCCGATCCCTGGCTTGAGTCCCAGCCAGGGGCGGCTGGAGGATCTGGGGAACGAGCCCGCAGCTGGGCGCTCTGTCTGCCTCGCAGCTGCACGCGTGTGTCAGATGTGGGTTTTAAGGCAGACGTCCTGGAGGCGGACGCTGTTGGTGCTGCGGCGGTGGGCGTGTGTCAGTGTCACTCAGCTGTGTGCACTGAAAGCGCACGACTTCGTGTTCCCTGTGTTTCACCACGATTTAACAGAAAGGACCGGTCTGCACCCCCCAGGTGCCCAGGCTTGGGCCTGCGGCCCGCGGCTGCCTCAGCGCTGGCTGGGCGCTGTGGCTGAGGGGCTGCTCGCGCTCCAGGGCGGCCCTCCCTGCGCAGGCCCTGTGGCGGCTCCCTGGACAAACAGATGTCCCTTCCCCCTGCTAACAGCTGAGCACTGGGCCAGCTGCTGGGGTCGCAGGCCGTGGGCGGTGTCTGTCTGCCAGCTCGCTGAGAGCTGTGCCCGGCAGCGAGTGAGTGCTGAGGGGCTCGCCGGCCAGCGGGGATAGCCGGCGTTGACATGGAGCCCGTCCAGTGGCGCGGGTTGTAGAGGGCGGCCTTGCTCTCCACAGGTGCTGCGTGCAGGAGGCGCCGGGCGCCCTGGCTCCAGCGTCCCGCCCTTCCCGTCTGCAAACACATTTCGGGGTGACTTTGCTGAGTTACCCCGTGTAGAAATAAACCATTATCTGTATTTTGTTGGGATTAAAGTGGATTTGCTTCAGAATTGAATATTCCAGACCATAAATACAGCACGTGTGTTCTTTAAAAAATGGCGTTTCCAACATCAAAAATCTAATTCCAGAAAAGAGGTTGTGAGGGGCCGGCGTGTGGTGTAGACGCCCAGATCCTGAGCTGGGGCGCCTGGATTTAGTCCCCCTCCACTGTCCCTTCCTGCTCCTGCTTGTGTGCAGCCTTGGGAACAGCAGGTGACAGCTTGAGTCCCTGGGTTCCTGAGCCCGTGTAGGGGACTGGACTGAGTTCTCGGCTCCCGCCGTCAGCCTGGCGCAGTCCCAGCCGTCGCGGGCCTGTGGGGTGTGCACAGTAGCTGTGAGGGGAGCGTGTGTGTGCGTGCCTTTCAAGTGCAATACAAACGCGGTGAGAACGGGGTGCAGCGTGGGACTCAGCCCCCCGTCCCTCCTCCTGCACACCTGACTGGTGGGGTCCTCCCAGCCCTCCCTGGGGCGGGCAGCGGAGGAAGGCGTATTCATTTGAAATCAGACTGACAGAAGGAGAGAGATCTTCCATCCGCTGGGCCAGGCCAGAGCCAGGTCCTCCGGGTCCCCCTCTGGGTGGCAGGGGTCCAAGCGCTTGGGCCGTGGTCTCCTCTGTGAATTGGAGCGGAGCCGCACTTGAGTGCGGGCGCCGGTGTCACGGAGCAGCTGAACCCGCTGTGCCACGACGCCCGCTCAGTTCGTACTTTTGTCCTAAGGAATCTTTGTCCCAAAGCTCACAAAGGTTCTCTTCTGCTTTCTTCTGTAAGTCATCATACACGCACGTTCGTTCCTTCAGAATGCTAACACAGCCTGTCATCGCGGGCCTTCGCTGACTGCCCGTGTGCTGCTGGAGCCACTGCGTCCGGGTGTTGTTTGTTTGTTTCTGCACCTGTGTTTGTCGGTGAGCTTGGCCATGGTCCCTCTTGCTGATAAAGGCTGCTGGCCTCCAACTGAGCCGGGACGTGTGCCCGTGTGCACTGGGCAGGGTCGTTGGAATTTGGGTGAAGTGCTTTATCCCTGGCTGTGAGTGGAGGTCCCCAGGAGAGCCGTGCACGCATGGGAGGGCAGCCGCCCGAGGAGCTGGGGAAACACAAGGTGAGGTTGCCCCCTGGCTGCTGGGCAGGAAAGGCAGGGACAGACGCTGGAGCCGCCCTGACCGTCCTGGGGCCCAGGCCTGCCCTGCCTGGTGGGGTCCTGGTGCCAGTAGGGGCAGGGGCAGAGTCCCTGGACCCTGGACACTCGCCTCCCAAGGTCGGTCTGAGCAAGGACAGCCTGGGGCCAGCCTTCTTCCAGAGATGTGGTGGGGCCGTGCTGGGAGGCAAGACTCCCCAAGGGGTCTGCGTGGGTCTGCCACACTGGCCCGGCTCCTGGCACCGTGTCTCCCCGCTGGCCGCCGCCTCTGTGCTGGGGCAGGGGCAGGGGCAGGGTTGGGACTCCCCGCTTCTGTGCCTCACGGACGCCGTGCGTGGGCCCTCTGAGGTGCACGGCCATCCTCAGCCCATGGGAGGCCACGGCTGCCCAGGCTGCTGCACACAGAGTGTGTTCCAGATGCCTCTGTCCAGCCGTGGGGAAGGTAGATGGAGCCGGGCCGGGCGTCCACAGGTCTGCTCTGCGCCACAGGGCAGCTGCTCCGTCCAGCAGGTTTCTGTGGCTGTGGTGCCCCAGATCAAATAGAACCGGGCTGGAAGGGGCCTGTGCCCCCGGGGACCCCAGGAACAAGGAAGGACAAGCCCCTCGGTGGCCTCTGCTTACGCAGCGGGCCTTCCGTCCTGTTCTGAGGCCGGAGCTGACCTGGGATCCCTGTGCCCAGGGGTTGCCCTTCGGAGTCAGGACGGGGACGTCCCAGCCTGCGGCTTTGGAGCAGGCCCCGTGGCGCGCCGCTGCGTGTGGGTTCTGCGGTGTTTGCGTGGCCCGCGGGCGCTGACCTCTCTCCTGACTTCTGGTTGCAGGGAGATAGTGGAACACATGGTGCAGCACTTTAAAGCCCAGATCTTCGGGGACCGGAAGCCGGTGTTCGACGGAAGGAAGAACCTGTACACGGCAATGCCGCTGCCCATCGGGAGGGAGAAGGTACGGCGCTTCTCTCCACGCGTACACGCTTCCTCGTCCCCTCGGAGCGGGCCCACCGCGTGGCTGTGCCCGTGCCCCGAGATCCGTCAGGAAGCTTTGTTGTGGTTCTTGGTGGCAGGGGGTTAAGTACAGAATACACAGCCCATGCGCACACACCCAAAGTACAAGCACAAGCCGCCACCAGAGGAGAGCCTGGACCGGGGAGGGTAGGGGCTCCTGTCTGCTGCAGCCGGTGGCGGATGATCAGTCCCCCGGGAGCCGTGGTTTATTGAAGTGTCGCCTCTCCTTTTATCTTTATCCTCATCGTAGCTTTATTTAAAAAGTAATAAAATTTCCACCTAGAAGTTGTCACTTCTTGGCACTGTTTGAGCAGTGCCGCTGCCGCCAAGAGGGGATGGGTGTTGCCGGGAAGCAGAAGAGCAGAGCAGAGACCCGGCTCAGCCGCCTGGCCACAAGCCCGCCCGGGCCGCCTGCCGTGCCGCCCTCTGCCCAGAGGCCTGCGCCGCTGCTGGCCTGCGTGGGGGAGGGCAGGGGCCGCAGCGGCCTCTGTGATCACTGTAGGAGGGGTGAGCTGACCCTCCCAGGGACAGCCTGGAGCTGTGCCAGAGGTGGTCGCGGGACACGGGACCCCCTGCAGATGAGCGTTCTGTGGGTTTGAAGTGCTCCGACCTCACAGCCTCGCTGTAGTTGGCACCCTTGTTTCTGTTCAGAGTTGAATGAAGGGCAAAGCGCAGGCAGGCTGCGCCCAGTTTGTGTTACGAGCCTTCCTGGGGGTGCGGGTCAGAGGGCGACTGCCCGGACCCAGGGTGATGGCGCGTGGGGGCCGGATCCTCGCTCTGCTTGCCTTCCCGCGGGGGCACTGCACAGACAGGCAGGGAAGCGGCCCTGTGGTGGGAGCTTGTGGTCCTCACCAGCTGCCACACCGGTCCCCGGAGCGCCCTTGGAGCCGGGGTTCCACTGTCAGGTCCAGGGACTGATGTCCCCGCTCTGTGGTCGCAGCCCGCGCCTGGAGCACAGCTGGGGGGGGGGCCGCCCCAGTGCCCAGTGGGTGCTCCGCGCCCTTCAACGGAAGCCCGGCAGCCACGGCCCCCACTCTGGTGTCGAGTCGCCCCTTCCACGCCAGCCTTCCCTCGGCCTTTCTGTTCATAAGAGGATTGACGTGTCTGCTCACGTGACAGGGAGGGGAGCGGGCGCGGGGAGGGAGCTCCTCCGTCTGCGGTTTCGCTCTGAAATGCCTGCCACAGCAGCCCTGTGCAGGACACAGCCAGGGCCTCCCTGCGGGTCTCCCGTGGGTGGCCGGGCCTGAGCGCTGGTGCTGCAGCTGGCACAGTAGCTGGGAGCTGGACCGGAAGCAGAGTCGGCAGGACTCAGAGTGGCGCTGCGGTGTGAGATGCTGACTCCACGAGCGGGGGATTAACCCCCTGCACAGCACCGCCCCCCTCCTTTGTTATTCTTAGCTATTTGAGAGGCAGAGAGAATTCTCATCTACAGGTTCACTCCCCAGGCGCCTGCGGCAGCCAGGACTGGACCAGGCCAGAGCCAGGCAGAAGGAACCCGGGTCTCGCATGTGGGTGGCAGGGACCCGAGGACTTGCCGTCGCCCGTGTGTCCTGCCTGCCCTCTGCTCTGTGACGCCTTCCCCTGCTGTCCTCAGCGGGCTCCCCTCCACCCACAGCCCCTCCCACTGCAGGACCAGCCCCTGCCTGGGGAGAGAGATGGGGGCCCAGGAAGCCATAAAAGTTGCTCAGAACACAGGGCTTCGTTCCCGGAGCCTTTTCTCAGTGGCTTGACAGGCCTTGTGGGTCTGCTGCCCCGGCTCTGGCTGCAGCCCTGGGTCTTTTTGGGCGAGTGACAGCCTCTCACTAGCAGCCAGGAGGCGCACGGCTCAGATCCCGAACAGACCCTGCCTCGAAGCAGTGCCGTGCCGTGCCGTGCCCTGTGTCCAGCCCCGTGCCTGCTGGCATGGCCTGGTAGGTAGCCCGGCCGGTCAGGGACTGGGCACTGCTACTCCGGGAGTGGAGGGGGTGCAGGGGCTCTGCTGGAGGCTGAGGGTCCCTCCGGGGATGCTGCATTGTGCGTCAGTCCCGGTGTCTCACCCTGAACGGAGGGGCTCCGTGTCTGTGGGCACGCCAGGAAGGCCTGTGGACGTCAGCTCTCTGGGTGCACATAAACTGGATGCCTCCTGACTCCCTCCCTGGAGAGGGCCTGTGGCAGGGAGGCCTGCGGCTGTCGCTCTGGCTAGCTGGCAGGTGTGGCGATGGTGGCCCGGAAAACCCTCACCGCAGCGCTCCACTCCTCCGCAGCAGCCGCGTTCCGGGCACAGAAACGCTTGCAGACGCAGCGACCTGTCTTGCCCCGGGTTTGTGTTCCTAGAAATGCTGCTCCCCGGGCTTTCTCCCAAGGGGGGGGGGGGGCGCTTCCTGTGGGGCCCTCACCCTGGGGCTTTCCGACAGGTGTCTGCGCGTCCGCACGCTGCGTGCCGTGTGCTGGTGTTCCTGCTCTGCATTCAGAATGGGGCAGTCATGGTGTCACCGCGTCCCGCAGCGGCTTACTTGCTTGAAGGGCTGAGTGAAGAGTGACAGAGGGAGAGAGCTTGTCCACTGGTTCACTCCCCAAAAGGCTGCCATGGCTGGGGCTGCACCAGGCCAGAGCCAGGAGCCAGGAGCTTCCTCTGGGTCTCCCGTGTGGGTGCAGGGACCCACGCACTTGGACCATCCTCCACTGCTTTCCCAGGCCACCAGCAGGGAGCTGGATCCAAAGTGGAGCAGCCGGGACCCAATCTGGCGCCCACGTTGGGTGCCGGCATCACAGGCAGCGGCTTTGCCTGTGGCGCCATAGCGCCGGTCCCTCCCCGAGACCTTCCTAGGGAGCACCTAGAAGGGTGTGGTGGGCACCAGCTCTCGCAAGTACCGCTGGGTACCCATCTGGGTCTCCCGTGTGGGTGTAGGGGCCCCGGTGCTTGGGCCACCTTCTGCTCTTTGTCCCAGGCCATTGGCCGGGAGCAGAATCGGAAGGCAGAGCAGCCAGTACTCCCACAGGTGTCCTTACCGGGTAGTGGTGCGGCGAGGTGTGGCTGTACCCACCACGCCACGGGCCAGCCCCGAGTCTCTTGTTTTAGTGTTTGTTTTCATCTACTTGAATGGCAGAGTGTCAGAGATCTTCCATCTGCTGATTTTTATCTCTGAATGCCCATCACAGTCCAAAGCCAGCAGTCCAGAACTCTACTGGGTCTCCCACGTGGGTGGCAGGAGCTCAGGTGTTTGGAACGTCACCTGCTGCCTCCAGGCACGAGAGCAGGCGCGCTCTGGCAGACACACTGCCCGCCAGGGTGTTTGGTTCTTGCAGTGTGTCCACCTCCTCACTGCCGGCCTCCGGGTGGACCCATGGGACATCTGCGGCTGGGGCAGTATGAGTGCTGTGGGGCCAGAGGACTGGCGGTGCTGGGAGGCTCGGGCACCCGCCTGGGCTCAGCTGCTCAGGCCACGGCCGAGGAGTCTGCTCCCTGCCCCCGTGAGGCTGGGCTGAGGCGGAGCAGGTGGGCCACCTGCACGAACACGCCTGCTCCAGCAGGTAGCGCCACACCTGGCAGAGTGCTGGGTCCCTGAGTGGGGGCAGGTGTTAACAAGCACCTAGGCTGGGGTAGGAGTACGGCCGGGCAGCTGTGGCCACGGCCCCACGGCGAGGGCCTCTGGCGTGGAACCGCCAGGGTCACAGCCTCTCCCTGCCATTTCGCAGTGCTGTGGCCTGGGCTGTGTTTAAAGCGTGAGCATGAGTTCACATCTGGCGTGTTTGGCACTTAGGGATAAAGTGTCTGGTCCATAGGAAGGCAGAGGCTCTGGGAAGCTTGGCAGTGTGGTGAGTGGGTTTGCCTGTGCCACACAGTCAGCACGCACAGGTGAACTGGGAGGCCGCGGGCAGGGAGTGTGGCTCACCGTGGGCTGAGCTGGGCTCTGGCTCCAGCCACACGTGGCTCTGTCACTAGAGAGCAGGGAGGAGGTGGCGTTGAGTGTGGAGGTCAGGGCGCTGCCTGAGCTGCTCTCATCCCACGTCAGTGCCGAGGTTCCGGTCCCACCGCCGCTTCCCCTCCGCCTCTGCTGGGGGTGCAGTAGGCGATGGCTCAAGTGGGAGACCGCCGTGGAGCTCCGGGCTCCAGGCTCCAGCCTGGCCCGGCTCCTGCTGTTGCGATCGCTTGGGGAGCAAGCCAGAGGATGGGCGATATGCCTCCTTTCAAAGAGCAAGCAGACAAGAAAGGTAACCAGCGTTCGAAATGCAGTGTGGCCACACGTGGGCGCTGGTGGGCAGGACCGAGGGGAGTTTTCCCGTCCCCAGGAGGGCTCCGAAACTGACCTGTGCGCCTCGCCCCGCAGGTGGAGCTGGAGGTCACGCTGCCGGGAGAAGGCAAGGACCGCATCTTCAAGGTGTCCATCAAGTGGGTGTCGTGCGTGAGCCTGCAGGCGCTGCATGACGCACTTTCCGGGCGGCTGCCCAGCGTCCCGTTCGAGACGATCCAGGCCCTGGACGTGGTCATGAGGCACTTGCCATCCATGAGGTGAGGGCCCGGGGCACCTGCTGCCGGTCCTGCGCGCTCCCCACACGGTCTGCCGCCAGTCCAAGGAGAGCCGCTTCTGGAGTTGGGGGTGCAGATACGGGCTTGCTGGGCACAGGGTGATGAACGGTGCTGGGATGGAAGAGATACGGCCCCTGTGGAGTTGACCCTGCAGAACAGATGACCCTCTGTGCCAGGCAGCGCCGTGGGCCTGGGGACAGCAGTGTCCCCCGCATGTCCTTTGCTGAGTGTCTGCCCCCCGAGGCCTCCACCCGCTCTTCAGGATCGCTGGCAGCGCGGCCATGCCCCAGACCTTCTATCTTTCTCTGCTCCATGGGGAGGCAGCCGTCGGGGTCTCGCCGTGGGCCCCGCAGCCGGACAGTGCCAGCCCCGGGCACGCCTGGTCCTCGCGCCGGGCGGGCCTTCCTCACAGTGCACCTGCTCGGGCCGCAGGGTCCACGAGAGTGCCCCAGGCCTAGAGCACAGCTTGAGTCCTCCACGCTGACTGTCCTGGCTGGCCAGCGCTCAGCTCCGAAGAGGGTTGGGGCTGCCTCAGCGGCCGCAGGGGAAACACTGCCTGGCCACGTGGTGGCTTTCAGAGGGAGTCACGGTGCTGGCTGGGGCCAGAGCCAGGATACCCCAGTCCAGCCCCCCGCTCCGGCAGGGACCCTGGCCCGTGGGCCGTCTGCTTGGAGCCGCTGGCGGGAGGCCTCGGAGGCGGATGGCTGCCGGGGGCTGCCCGCCTGTGTCACTGTGTGGTGGGAACTGCGGTTTCTCTTCTCTGAATTCCTCTGGTTCTGTGTGTGAATTCTCTAGTCAGGGTGGAAAATGGCCGTAGGTGGAGTGGCAGGAGTGATGCGCCTCAGGCGGAGTGCGGCCTTGTCCTGGGGACGGGCCCCGCCACCCGTGCCGCCTGGCGGCGAGATGGTGCGGCGGCAGACGTCTGCCGCGGCCAGTAGGGTCAGCTCCCCGTGTGTCACTGCCCCGTCCCTCGGGGCACTCTAAGAGGAGTGAGCGCAGCAGGGGACGGATGCTGGGGCCCTCAGCAGCCCCGTCGCCAGCGGCAGCAAATGTCCCTGGGCCCGGGGCTGGGCTGCTCCAGTGGCCTCTGCCGGGTTGTCGTCGGCACTCAGCAAACGCTCGTTTTCCTCTGTGCTTCTACACACAGCACAGCCCCATTCTAGAAAGACTTGGGATGAGGCGCACAGATGCCTGCACCACCAGATGAAAAGTAAGCACAGAGGCCTTGGGGGAGGGAGGTGGGGCCGGGCCGCGCACGAGGCCGGGCCCTGAGCTGCGGCGCCAGCCGTCGGGCGGCTCGCACCAGCGCTGCGACCGAGAGGCCCCGCCGGGTGACACCGGCGTCTCACTGTCCCCGCAGCGAGGCCAGGAGCCCCCAAGGCTGCTGCTTGTGCAGCGTCCCCTCGGGGTAGGCCACGGGTGCAGACAGGAGCGTGGTGCAGTGAATGTCAGAGCTCTCCGTGCACGGGCGGCGAGCGTGGAGCGGCCCCCCCCCCCCGCGTGCACGCCTCTGACAGACGGGCCTGTTGGTTTCAGGTACACGCCTGTGGGCCGCTCCTTCTTCACCGCGTCCGAGGGCTGCTCCAATCCTCTTGGCGGGGGCCGGGAAGTGTGGTTCGGCTTCCACCAGTCTGTCCGACCTTCTCTTTGGAAAATGATGCTGAATATTGACGGTAAGCCCAGCCGTGGGGTCCTCGCTGCAGGCTGCGGTCGGGAAGGTGCGCAGGGCCAGCCAGGGTGAGGCCCTGGTTCCCCGAGATCGGCACTTCCTGCGGGCCCCGGCGGCTCGGCACACCTCCTTTCAGCTCTGGGCCCCCCGTTGCTCCTCCGTGTCAGACCTCCACTTTGCCTGTTACAGACGGCAATCGGAGCAGACGTTAACGTGCTGTGTCCCGTAGCAGGTGCCCAGGTTCAGTCCCTGGCTCCGGCCCCACAGTCCAGCTTCCTGCTCTTGGAGACCCTGGGAGGTAGAGGTGATGGCTCAAGGACTTGGGTCCCTGCCACCCGGTGGGAATGAGCTCCCATCTCCTGGCTTCTGCTGTCCCAGGAGTGAACTTCCCTCTCTCTCCTCTCTGCCTCCCAACTCTGTAAGTAAAATGAAAAGTGTGAAGATGAGAAAAGGAGATTTTGTCTCCTCGTTTGAGCAGTTATGAAAAGCCCAGAAAGACTCGACAGTGACATCTTGTTCAGATACACATTTACCGAAGCAGAATTGTATTTGAGTGAATAGTGGATGTTATGATGAAAAAAACCTGTGCCCATAGACAGACAGTCCTGCCGCATCCGAGGCTTGTGCTTGTCGGAATCTGCTAGGTGTTGTTTTAAACCCATCCTTCCTTACTCTCAGAGGGCGACCTGCTGGTGCGATGGCCGGAGGGAGCCTCCTCGGGGCTCGCCTGCTTGGCCTGTGCGTGCCCAGGGTCGGCCTGGCCGGCGCGAGCCGACCGAGCATCGGCGTTCGGGTCACGCTCTCATCTCCACCCACAGTGTCAGCGACGGCATTCTACAAGGCGCAGCCAGTAATCGAGTTTGTGTGTGAAGTTCTGGATTTTAAAAGCATTGAAGAACAACAGAAACCTCTGACAGATTCCCAAAGGGTCAAGTTTACCAAAGAAATCAAAGGTAAAAGATCGCGTGCGTCAGGCGTGGGCAGGAGCGGCATTCCGGGAGCGGGTGGCGGGAACTGGCCTCCAGGTGAGGCCTCTGTTTCAGAACGTTCTGGAACATGGGGCTGGTGTCTCTCACAGCCCTGGCAGGTGTCTGCCCGGGAGGTCGGGGGTTCAAGGCCTCCTGCTGCCCCTGAACAGCAGACGGGGGTGCAGACATGGTGAGGCCGAAGCCGCGCTCGACATGAGCCGCGTGCTGCCTGCTGGTTCCAGGCCTTTGAGAACAGAATATCACGAAGGCAGGGGACAGCAAGTGCGGACCACAAGAAAGCTCAGACTCCGTGGATGGGTGGTTGTCTTTTTATACCCTGGCCCGGGAAGGGTCGTGTGTACATGTAGAGCCCCACGTTCACAGCCCGGGGAGGGTCGTGTATACACGCAGAGCCCATGTCCACAGCCCAGGGAGGGTCATGTGTACACACAGAGCCCCACGTCCACAGCCCGGGGAGGGTCGTGTGTACACGCAGAGCCCACGTCCACAGCCCGGGGAGGGTCGTGTGTACACACAGAGCCCCACGTTCACAGCCCGGGGAGGGTCGTGTGTACACACAGAGCCCACGTCCACAGCCCAGGGAGGGTCGTGTGTACACACAGAGCCCACGTCCACAGCCCAGGGAGGGTCGTGTGTACACGCAGAGCCCACGTCCACAGCCTGGGGAGGGTCGTGTGTACACGCAGAGCCCACGTCTACAGCCTGGGGAGGGTCGTGTATACACGCAGAGCCCCACGTCCACAGCCCGGAGAGGGTCGTGTGTACACGCAGAGTCCCATGTCCACAGCCCAGAGAGGGTCGTGTGTATGTGCAGAGCCCCACGTCCACAGCCCAGAGAGGGTCATGTGTACACACAGAGCCCACATCCACAGCCCGGAGAGGGTCGTGTGTATGTGCAGAGCCCATGTCCACAGCCAGTAGGTTTGCACGGCTGGGCAGGATGCCCCGTGATGGGTGTTATCGTATATACCAGTTTACGAGGCCCCTTATCGGCTCACGCTTCCCAGACAGGCAGGCGGCTGTCCAGGGTCAGCGCCGGGGCGGTGCTGTAGCACAGCCGGTGAAGCCACTGGCTGCAGCGCGGCATCCCACATGGGCACCGTGTGAAGTCCCAGCCGCTCCATCTCCCACCCAGCTCCCTCCTATGGCCTGGGAAAGCAGTAGAAGGTGGCCCAGGTCCTTGGGCCCCTGTGCACACATGGGAGCCCCAGAGGAAGCTCCTGACTCCGGCTTCAGCCTGGCCCAGCCCTGGCCATTGCAGCCATTTGGGGTGTGAACCAGTGGGTGGAAACCCAGTCTCTGTAAATCTGACATTCAAATCCATACATCCTTGAGGGGAAAAAAGAAAGGCCAGCCGAATCCCAGGCTGTAAAATTCGGACATGACCCCTCAGGGTGTTTCCTAGTTCTGTCCCAAACAACCTAGCAAGGCCCAGCAGTCCCCATGTCTGATGTCCCCGCTGCGCCCAAGCCCGCGTGGTCCCGGGCCAGGTGATGGGAGCGCGTGGCTGGGAGCTGGATCCAGCTGTGGCCGCGGAGGGTGTGGACTGGGCGTGCGGCCGGCTCCCGGGAGGGCGGGCTCTGCGCAGCAGAGCTGGGCGTGCAGGACACCCTCCGTCCCCAGGTCTGAAGGTGGAGATAACGCACTGCGGGCAGATGAAGAGGAAGTACCGCGTCTGCAACGTGACCCGGCGGCCCGCCAGCCACCAGACGTAAGCCGCCTCCCCTTTCCAGGTGCCCAGGCTGTGGGCTGCACAGCTCCGCAGAGCCCAGACAACCCCTCGGAGACGCTCGAGCGAGTTCTGCCCGAGGAAGGGAGGGAGGGGCTGGGCTGCCCACATTTTGCAGGGGAGGGAGGGTCCTGTTTGCCACCCGGTCCTCGGCCTGCAGGACCACCAGGAAGGTACTCCCTGTGTCCCTGTGTCCAGGGAGGACTTGTTTGTGTCCTGTGGCAAGTGCCCCGGGCCCCGGCAAGCAGCAGGCTGCTGCCGTCTCCCGGTCAGAGGCCGCGTGGTCAGGCACGCAGAGCAGTCGGCACGGAAGCTGGTGCGCGTGGCCTTGTCCCACTAGAGTCCTGCACCTGGCGGCGGCCCCGCCTCTGCCTCCCACGCCCACGTTCGGGTGTCCCTTCCTGCCTCAGCCCCGCCCTTCCTCGCCCCGTCCTGGGAGCTCCAGCTCCTGGGGACTCGGGTCTCAGCACCTAAGGGACTTCCAGAGTCCCGGCGGGCTGCGGGCAAGGCCCCCGCCTGCCTGTGCAGATGTGCCCTCCTCTGCCCCAGACCCTTTGCACGGCTGTGACGCTGGGCAGGGCTGCTGGCGGCGCCAGCGGCGAACTTGTCGGCTCCAGACACGACACTGAGTTAGGGGCGCCGGAGTATTGCAGGTGACTTGATTTGGTGTTGACTCTGGGGAGGTGCTGTGTGTGCTCCCCCACACACCTGAGCAGCCAGCGCAGGGAGCCCGGGACCTCGCCCGCCTGAGCCGCCGCTCTGCCCCCAGGTTCCCTCTGCAGCAAGAGAGCGGGCAGACGGTGGAGTGCACGGTGGCTCAGTACTTCAAGGACAGGCACAAGCTGGTTCTGCGCTACCCCCACCTCCCGTGCCTCCAAGTCGGACAGGAGCAGAAACACACCTACCTCCCCCTGGAGGCAAGTCTGGAGGGACGGCCTGGGGTCCTCTGCCCACCTCGGTCTCTGTCTTTCTCTCTCTCTCCCTCTCACATAGAGAAAAAAAATTTAAAAAAGCTAACTTACCTTGGGAAAAAATGAAATACTGATAGGAAAGCCACCCTAACTGTTTTCCTTTAAAGAGTTTATTCTCGGGGGTCTCTGGTTGGCTCTGTCAGGGCCTTGGTTCTGGGCGGGAGGCTCCTCCCCTCCCCCAGCCTCCCTTTGCGTCTGCAGCCAGTGTCCGTCCACCGGGCACTTGGCTTTAGGGGCGGGACGCAGCCAGCCGCAGAGGCCGGGGGTTCCCTGGTAAGCCAGCGGTGCCTGTGGAGGACAAGGCCCCCGCCCTGGAGTTGACACCTGTCGCCGCCGCTTCCTGTAGGTCTGCAACATAGTGGCTGGACAGAGATGTATAAAAAAATTAACGGACAATCAAACCTCAACCATGATCAGAGCCACGGCCAGGTCTGCACCCGATCGGCAAGAAGAGATCAGCAAGTTGGTGAGCGTGGTGTCCATGGAGGGGGGGGCGGGGTGGCAGAGGCTGCACAGAGGCCCCGCCTTGCACAGAGGCCCCGCCTCACGCGCGCTCCTGTTCCCTCCCGCAGATGCGGAGCGCGAGCTTCAACACAGATCCGTACGTCCGTGAGTTCGGAATCATGGTGAAAGACGAGATGACAGACGTGACGGGGAGGGTCCTGCAGCCGCCCTCCATCCTGTACGGGGGCCGGGTAGGTGTGAGGGGGGGCATGGGCGTGGCCGTGGCAGGGACAGAGCCCTCCCCGGCGTGGGCCGAGGTCAGGTGCCAGGCAGTCGGACTTCACAGAGCACCCACCTTCCCTGGCCCCCACGCACGTTCCAGGATGCCTTAATGTGCCCCAGCTTTTGTATCCCGTCAGAATTTCAAAGCCCCCTCCCATAGTTGGGCCCCAACCCGTGTCGCATTGTTTTACTGAGCTGGCACAGCCGCCCCTCGGTGCACACGGGAGCCTGGTGTCGGGCTGTTTGCAGCCCACAGCAGAGCACCGTCCAGCCCCACGTGCCCGTGCCCGTGCCCGTGCCCGTGCCCGTGCCCGTGGGGCCGTCTGCGGCGGCAAAGTCCGGAGACACGGGGATCGGATTGTTTGTGGAGTGTGTTTGAGTTCCCCGCAGGCTGGCATGCAGCCCCTGGAGCCCCTGGAGCCCCTGCTGGGCCCCGCCAGGTCCTGTGGTGGTGCCGCGGGCCTCAGGCTGCACCCCTCTTAACACCCGGCCCTTCCTGTCCCGGCCTTCATCCTCGGGAATCACCCGAAGGCAACGTGGAGGGGCTGCTCCCGGGCCATTGGGAGATGACAAAACCGGACAGGTTCTCGGCCATGTGCTCCTCGCTCCCGTGAGAGGCGCCTCCGTCTGTGACGTGGCCGGAGAGCTGCACAGCAGTCCTCGCGGGCTGCTTCCCGGCCCGTCCTGCTGGCCTCGCTGCCCTCGCTGGGTTTGTACAGTGGCAGGCTGCACAGCACCCCAGGGCCCACTGCCCTGTCCACCCTCCGTCCACCCCCCATTTGTCCTTCATCCGGCTCTGTCCACGTGTCCGTCCGCCCCGTCTGTCCATTCGGCTCTGTCCGTGTGTCCTTCCGCCCCGTCTGTCCATCCAGCTCTGTCCGCGTGTCCGTCTGCCCCGTCTGTCCTCTTCTCCAGTCTGCTCTGCCCACGCCCCCACCCCAGCTGCCCGTTCTACAAATCTGTGCAGGTTGCCTGCGGTGCTGGGCAGGTCACAGATGGGAGACACCCCCACAGTTAGGCTCCTGTCCTTGGGGGCCCCTGTCGGTCCGGGAACAGCAGCTGGAAAGGTCAAGTCCAGGGGAGCACGTCTCCCGCGTTTCCTCACTCTGAGGTCTCGTCACTGCAGAATAAGGCGATCGCCACGCCCGTGCAGGGCGTGTGGGACATGAGGAACAAGCAGTTCCACACGGGCATCGAGATCAAGGTGTGGGCCATCGCCTGCTTCGCGCCCCAGCGCCAGTGCACGGAAGTCCACCTTAAGTAAGCCCCTTTGAGAGCCGGGACCCCTGGGCCTGGGCGGGGTGAGCATGCAGGTGGTGGAGGAAGTAGCAAGCAGTGAACTGAAACCCCCAAAGAAGCCTCTTCGCGTCACGCTTCTGGGAACCAAGTGAGCAGGGGCCCAGGAGGCCGGGCGGCTCCCTCCGCCGGCGGGGTGCTGGCGAGGCCGCGGGGCCCCGGCAGAGAGGGCTGCTGGCGAACGTGGCTTCCGCTTTGGGGTCACACGAAGATAGACAGATTGATTGATTGATTTGAAAGAGTTACAGAGAGAGGGAGAGAGCGAGTTTTCACCTGTTGGTTCACTCACCTAATGGCCACGACAGCCAGGCCCAAGCCAGGGGCTTCTTCCAGGTCTCGCACATGGGTGCAGGGCCCCAGCACTTGGATGGTCTCATGTTGCCTTCCCAAGCACGTTAGCAGGAAGCTGGATCGGAAGTGGAGCAGCCGGGACTCGAACCAGCGCCCATGTGGGAAGCCGGCGCTGCAGGCGGCAGCTTCCCCTGCTGTGCCACCGTGCTGGTCCCCGTCAGACTTAGAGCAGGCGGCAGTGAGAAGAATCGAAATCCAGGCGGCCTCGCCTATGTGGCCGTTCCAGCAAGGGGCCACGCTTAGAGGCCGTGGATCTTGGGCCGGTGTCCTCGGAGTCTGCCAGAGGATGAGCTGGAAACGCAGACGGGTTTAGGAACCAACAGGGACTTGGGGGTGGGTGTTGTGGCCCAGGGGCTCGAGCCACTGCTCGAGATGCCACGGCCCGTACGGCCCGTACGGCAGTGCCGGGTCGAGTCCTGGCGCTGCTACAGGTTCTGCTCCTGGTCCGGCTTCCTGCCCCGCACACCCTGAGAGGCAGCAGGTGCTTGCGCCCCACGGGGGGACCCAGCGGGAATTTCAGGCCCCTATCGTGAGCCTGTCGCAGCCCCATCCCCGTCCCGCCCCGGCTGCAGAGGCATTTGGGGAGTGAACCATCTGTCTCTTTACCTTTCAAATGCAATGAAAATAAATAAGAGAGAGATGTCACCCACATACATTTTCTTAGCTGCCGTGATGCGTGAGAAATGGAACACTTCAGTGAGCCACGCTGCATCCCAGTGCTCCCTGCTTAGGGTAGAAGGCAATGTGAGTGATTTGTGTGAGGTGCTGGCATCGTGGCAGAGTGGATAAAGCCACTGCCTGCAATGCCAGCAGCTTGTTGGCCCCGGTTCAGGTCCCAGCTGCTCCACTTCCGAGCCAGCTCCCTGCTGCTGGTCTAGGGAAAGCAGCAGAGGGTGGCCCAAGTGCTTGGGCCCCTGCTACCCACATGGGAGTAGCTCCTGGCTCCTGGCTTCGGTCTGATCCAGCCTCAGCTGTTGCAGCCATCTGGGAGTGAACCAGAGGATGGAAGATCCTGTCTCTCCCGCTCTTTCTGTAACTCTGACTTCCAAATAAATAAATAAATAACTGTTTTAAAAAATAGGAAGATTTTGGCCGGCGCCACAGCTCACTTGGCTAATCCTCCACCTGCAGCACCGGTACTCCGGGTTGGGGTGCCGGATTCTGTCCTGGTTGCTCCTCTTCCAGTCCAGCTCTCTGCTGTGGCCCAGGAAGGCAGTGGAGGATGGCCCAAGTGCTTGGGCCCTGCACCCGCATGGGAGGCCAGGAGGAAGCACCTGGCTCCTGGCTTCAGATCAGCACAGTGCACCGGCCGTAGCAGCCATTTGGGGGGTGAACCAACGGAAGGAAGACCTTTCTCTCTGTCTCTCTCTCATTGTTAAACTCTGCCTGTCAAAAAAAAAAAAAAAATAGCAAGATTTTTCCATCCAGATCTCCCCCGTGGGTGGCGGGGGCTGAGCACTCGGAGCACCTTCCGCTGCTTTCCACGGCATGTTAGCCGGGAGCTCAGTCGGAAGCAGAGTGGACAGGACACGAGCCTGGGCCCGTGTGGGATGCCGGCTTATCTGCTACACCGCAGCGTGGCCCAGGCTTTCTTCTTAGACCTAAAATAGAAGCTCTTGACCGGCTCCCTGCCTCCCGAGCTGCCGGTGCTGCGGGACCTGTGGGTTGTGTGCGTCCAGGGTGTGGCCTGGCTCTGTGGTCCTGCACGGTGCCCCCACACGGTGCCCTCGGTGATGCGAGCCGGGTCTACTAGGTCCTTCACAGAGCAGCTGAGGAAGATCTCGAGAGACGCGGGCATGCCGATCCAGGGCCAGCCGTGCTTCTGCAAGTACGCGCAGGGGGCCGACAGCGTGGAGCCCATGTTCAGGCACCTGAAGAACACGTACGCCGGGCTGCAGCTTGTGGTGGTGATCCTGCCCGGGAAGACGCCCGTCTACGGTTGGTGCCCGCGGTCTCGCGCATCTCTGGCTGTGCGTGCGGCCTGCGCCCCTGGCTGGGTCGCCGTTAGGCCCTAAGTGTCAGGGCTCAGGGCCCCATCGTGTCCTGTCCAAGTCACAGTCCTGGGGACCCAGCAACGCCGGGGCTCGTGGCGGCGTCTCCTGGCGCCCCGTGCCCGTCTGCACTCTGTGGACAGGTGTCACGGAGCTCCCACTGAGTCAGCTACAGTGGCCTGAGCCCCTGGAAGGCAGAGATAAGCCACGCACGGCCCCTGTTCAGGAAGGCCCCAGGTGGCAGGCGGGAGTGGCGGGGGTGCCTGGGGCAGAGGGAGCCGCCCCGGATGCCAGGGCGGTCTCCAGTGACTCCCGTCCAGCCGGGGACAGACCGCGGGCGCGTGAGCGCCGTGCTGCTGGCCGCCAAGCCCAACCTCCAAAAAAGCAGGCGAGAGGAGCCGCCGGCGTCGGCGCTATTAATACCGCCCGGAGTCACTGTTTCCGGAGCTGCCAGGGAGTCGCCCAGCTGCTGCCTGGAAGCGTCCCGGGTGGGGGTGGCCGCGTGGCTCTTTGATGTCAGATTCGCATCTGCCAGGGATCGAGGAGGCTGCTCTTTTTATTTTTAACAACGCGAGTGCGTGCTGGCGCGAGCCCTTTGGTAGGTGTCGTCCCGCTCAGGAATCCCGAGCCCGCGGTGCTGCCTGCGCTGGCGGAGCGGGAGGGGCCTGCCCAGCCTCCCTGTCTGATGAGGGTGGGACAGGGACCTCCGCTCCCCTCCCTGCGAGGCCACGGGGGCGGGTGGGGGCAGCCGGCTGCAGGTGCCAGCGGAGCTGTGCCATGTGTGCCTCTGGCGTCCTCAGCGGAAGTGAAGCGCGTCGGGGACACGGTGCTGGGCATGGCCACGCAGTGCGTGCAGATGAAGAACGTCCAGAGGACCACGCCGCAGACGCTGTCCAACCTCTGCCTGAAGATCAACGTGAAGCTGGGCGGCGTGAACAACATCCTGCTCCCGCAGGGCAGGTGAGGGCGGGCCCTGTCCCGCAGGCAGACCCCAGTGGGGCCTGACAGCGCTGGGGGGCAGGGGCGGGGCCGGGGGCGAAGGGGCTCCGCCTGCACCAGGACAGGGCTCCAGGCTGCCCTGACATGGCCAGGAGGTGGCCTCCCTGCCCCGCCTCCTGGCCCTGGAGCAGTAGAAGCTGTGTTGAGCGGGGCGAAGGCAGGTTCACTTGGGAGCCACTGCTCCTGGCTGCCTGCCTGCCCCTGAGGGCTGGGCCGTGGGGGTGGGTAGTGGAGCTGCCCCGGTGTCCACAGCCTCTAGTCAAGCTCCCGCCAGCCGCAGGGTTCCTAACTGTGTCCTGGTGGGGCGCGAGGCCTTGCGATCCGACAGGTGTCACACCACCATCCTGACACAGCTGCACTGACAGCACACTCGGAGCCCTAACTGGAGCCCCCCGACCCTGACCTCACTGAGCCCCCCGACCCTGACCTCACTGACTGAGCCCCCCCGACCCTGACCTCACTGACCAAGCCCCCCTGACCCTGACCTCACTGAGCCCCCGTGACCCTGACCTCACTGACTGAGCCCCCCCGACCCTGACCTCACTGACCGAACCCCCCTTACCCTGATCACACTGACTGAGCCCCCCCAACCCTGACCTCACTGACCGAGCCCCCCTTACCCTGATCACACTGACTGAGCCCCCCTGACACTGACCTCACTGACTGAGCCCCCCTGACCTCACTGACCGAGCCCCCCCTGACCCTGACCTCACTGACCAAGCCCCCCGACCCTGACCTCACTGAGTCCCCCTGACACTGACCAAGCCCCCCTGACCCTGACCACACTGACCGAGCCCCCCTGACCCTGACCTCACTGACTGAGCCCCTTGACCCTGACCACACTGACTGAGCCCCCTGACACTGACCGAGCCCCCCTGACCCTGACCACACTGACTGAGCCCTCTTGAACAATACCAGGCACAGAGCCTGTGTCTGCAGTCACACTGGCTTGGACCTTGATGTCGGCTCCGTGCTGTGGCTTGGTCCTGTGCAAGTCCTGGGGGTGACGGGAGCGGGCTTGGCCAAGTCTGGGGCAGGAGCCCAGTGGAGGGACCCAGACAGCTGTAACACGTGAGAGCAGCAGAGCGAGGCGGAGGGCTCAGCAGCTCAGGAGAGGAGGGCCTGGAGAGGGTGGAGCGAGAGCAGGGGACCTGGCGGGAGCCTGCCAGGAGTGTCGGCTGTGCGGTGGAGGTGCACGGGCCGTGAGAGTAGAGGAGTGCTTCCCGCGGGACTGGGCCATTGTGGCCTCCCGGGTGACCTGATCCAAGAGGCCAGCAGAGGTGAGACGCTCCCGCTAACCCACAGAGGGCGTTCCTGGCCTGGGGCGTGTGAAGATGGAGCTTTCTCAGCTCATGGGCTGTGAAGGAAAGAGGAATCAGGATGGCTCCAGGGCCCCGAGCCCCTGCGGGTGACAGCAGGGAGACCACAGGAGCAGAAGGGGGAAATTTGGGGTCCTCAGCACGGGCGCAGGTGTCTCGAGGGAGTGTAGCTGGGTGAGGTGAGGCCCCTGCTCCTGGGGCACTTGAGGTTCAGGCGCCAGCCGCCGGTGGGGAGATGGAAGCAGGAGGGCGGGGAGACAGCCAGGTCCCAGACGGCTGCGCAGGTACGTCCTGAGTCCAATGCCAGGGCCGTCTCGTTGCACGTGTGGGAGGGGCTGGGACAGGTCAGCTAATTCGGGGCGCTTTGCGTGGGACAAGCAGGGAGGGGAGGCAGTGAGGGCAGGCGGGCATTGTCCAAGGTGTGGCCCAGCTGGTGTGGGGCTCGTGGAGGGTGCCCTGCAGGCCCTGTGCGCTCAGGGCCCCCAGCAGTGGCTTCTGTGGCTTCTGGCCACTGTGAGTTGTGGACAGTGAGGCGGTGTCTGTGCACATGTGCTGCCTTCCAAGAGGTTCCACACGACAGGGCGGGGAGTGAATAGCGCGCGCCTGCCCAGCGTCTGCCCGGCACTCCCAGAGGGGCCAGCGCACAGCCCTGGGCAGGAGAGACCCAGCTGCATGGTAGGGGAGTTGTCAGGGCTGGGACCTGACAATTGCTGAGGGGCTTGGAGAGGCTGAGGAAGGTTCTGGAATCCGCCTGTATGTGCACAGCAGCCCCAGGGCGATCCCCAGCTGCCCTTGGGCTGCAGAGTGGAGTCCTCTGTCGAGTGAGATGGGAGTCCTCCCCCGTGCCCTTCAGAGTGCTCCACAGGCATGTCCGGGATGCCCACAGGGCAGCCCTCTCCAGCACAGGGGCCGCGGGAGCGGACGGTCAGCGTGCACGGAGGTAGCGAGTGGGCGCGCACAGATGGTCAGTGTGCATGGATGTAGCAGTATGGGCGTGTGCAGCCTCCCCGTGGCCCCAGGACCTGTGCTGCAGGAGCAGACAGTCCGTGTGTGTGGAGGTAGCAGTGTGGGCGTGCACGGACGGTCCGTGTGCCCAGAGGTAGCGGTGTGGGCGTGCACAGAGGGTCGGCGTGCATGGAGGTAGCCATGTGGGCGTGCACGGACAGTCCGTGTGCCCAGAGGTAGCAGTGTGGGCGTGCACAGAGGGTCGGCGTGCACAGAGGTAGCAGTGTGGGCATGCACGGACAGTCAGTGTGCCTGGTGGTAGCGGTGTGGGCGTGCATGGACAGTCAGTGTGCCTGGAGGTAGCAGTGTGGGCATGCACGGACGGTCAGTGTGCCCAGAGGTGGCGGTGTGGGCGTGCACGGACGGTCCGTGTGCCTGGAGGTAGCGGTGTGGGTGTGCACAGAGGGTCAGTGTGCACAGAGGTAGCAGTGTGGGCGTGCACGGACAGTCAGTGTGCCTGGTGGTAGCGGTGTGGGCGTGCACGGGCGGTCCGTGTGCCTGGAGGTGGCGGTGTGGGCGTGCACGGGCGGTCCGTGTGCCTGGAGGTGGCGGTGTGGGCGTGCACGGACGGTCCGTGTGCCTGGAGGTGGCCGTGTGGGCATGCACGGACGGTCCGTGTGCCTGGAGGTGGCCGTGTGGGCGTGCACGGACGGTCCGTGTGCCTGGTGGTGGCCGTGTGGGCGTGCACGGACGGTCCGTGTGCCTGGTGGTGGCCGTGTGGGCGTGCACGGGCGGTCCGTGTGCCTGGAGGTGGCGGTGTGGGCGTGCACGGACGGTCAGTGTGCCTGGAGGTGGCGGTGTGGGCGTGCACGGACGGTCAGTGTGCCTGGAGGTGGCGGTGTGGGCGTGCACGGGCGGTCCGTGTGCCTGGAGGTGGCGGTGTGGGCGTGCACGGACGGTCCGTGTGCCTGGAGGTGGCAGTGTGGGCGTGCACAGAGGGTCGGCGTGCACGGACAGTCCGTGTGCCCAGAGGTAGCAGTGTGGGCGTGCACGGACGGTCCGTGTGCCTGGAGGTGGCGGTGTGGGCGTGCACGGACAGTCAGTGTGCCTGGAGGTGGCCGTGTGGGCGTGCACGGGCGGTCCGTGTGCCCAGAGGTAGCAGTGTGGGCGTGCACGGACAGTCAGTGTGCCTGGAGGTAGCGGTGTGGGCGTGCACGGGCGGTCCGTGTGCCTGGAGGTGGCGGTGTGGGCGTGCACGGACGGTCCGTGTGCCTGGAGGTGGCGGTGTGGGCGTGCACGGACGGTCCGTGTGCCTGGAGGTGGCCGTGTGGGCGTGCACGGACGGTCCGTGTGCCCAGAGGTAGCAGTGTGGGCGTGCACGGACAGTCAGTGTGCCTGGAGGTAGCGGTGTGGGCGTGCACGGGCGGTCCGTGTGCCTGGAGGTGGCGGTGTGGGCGTGCACGGACGGTCCGTGTGCCTGGAGGTGGCGGTGTGGGCGTGCACGGACGGTCCGTGTGCCTGGTGGTAGCGGTGTGGGCGTGCACGGACGGTCCGTGTGCCTGGAGGTGGCCGTGTGGGCGTGCACGGGCTCCCTCTCAGGCTTCCTCGCGCACGTCCGTGTCTGTGCTTGCCCTCCGTGGATTTGAAAGCTTTACTGTGCTGCCCTCGGCACCAGGTCAGGAGCCTTCCGGTCACGCCAGCTTCCCCCCACAGGCCCCCCGTGTTCCAGCAGCCAGTCATATTTCTGGGTGCAGATGTCACTCACCCACCCGCTGGGGATGGCAAGAAGCCCTCGATCGCTGCCGTGAGTATGCGCGGGGCCCTCTGCAGGGACACCCTGCTGTGGGGGCCTGGTGGTGTTCTGAGAGGCACGGGGCTTGCCGGACTGCCGGCTGCTGAGAGCAGTCTTGTGGCCAGTGGGTGCTTGGAGGGACGAAGCCCGGGGCTCTGAGGTACCCACCTGGAAGACCCTAAGCCAGACGAAGGCTGCCTGCAGCCTTTTGGGGGCTCCCCTGCTGCTCCGCTGAGATCTGAGCTTTGTAGCCCCGGCAGCAGATGCTAAGCCAAATGAAGCATTAACCATAGTCCGCCCTCTCCGCACAGTGTCCTGGCCATGCGGTCTTGCCATCCGCTCTTACGTGGCTGATGCTCAGGTGCCAGTGTCCTTGCCTGTTGGCCTTTTATTTAAAACAAACAAAAAAACAAACAAACAAGAAAACAAAAACAAAAAACCTGACCCAGGCTGCTCACTCTTCAACGAGTGGTTTGCGGAGTGATGGGCGGAGCCCGGTGCCCGGGCGGCCCCGCAGACGTCAGGAGGCAGCCTTTCCCCCAGAGCGCTCCCCGGTGTGCAGAGGGTGCCCGCGGCTCCCCACTCCTGCTGGCCCCTGGGCGCCTCATCCCTAGGCTGCGGAGGGGCAGGGGCCCTCAGGGGCTCTCAGTCAGCAGCCACAGATGTGTGTCTGTGGTGACGCGTTTGTTTGCCCCAACTTGAAATGTGTCGGAGCCAGTTTGTTCTCTTGGTTTGAGAGAAAAAGCAGAGCCCAAGGCAGGACCCAGGACGTAGAGCGGGAGGGATTCGTCCCAAGGCAGGGTGAGGCCTTCCAGGGGAGAGACTCCGGGAAGCAGTCCCTGCATCTGGGGCACCAGAGGTTTCCTTCTGAGCGCTCCCAGAACCTGCGGATGGAGCCATCCTGAACAGGAGGGGAGCAGCGGGGGGGTCCACCAAGTCCCCGGGGCCTGCCAGATGCCCCACCCAGCCTGGCGCCTGGGCTGTTTGTCCTGAAACCCAAGGCACCGTCGCCGCTTGCTGTCCTCGGGCTGATTAACGACGTGTGCCCACAGCCAGCAGAATGAGCTTCCGAGCCATCTTGTTTTCTGCTATGTATCTGTTTTTGTAAGCCCCATCGCCAAACACCAGGAGTGACATCACCAGTGCTCGTGGAGCTGGTCGTTGCCATTGACCACGGTGGGAGGCCAGGAGCCTGGTGCCCGGGTCCCTCCCCAGAGCTGTCCTGCATGTGCACGAGAGGGTGCTCACTGTGTGTCCCCCACAGGTCGTGGGCAGCATGGACGCCCACCCCAACCGCTACTGCGCCACCGTGCGGGTGCAGCAGCACCGGCAGGAGATCATCCAGGACCTGGCCGCCATGGTGCGCGAGCTGCTCATCCAGTTCTACAAGTCCACGCGCTTCAAGCCCACCCGCATCATCTTCTACCGCGACGGTGTCTCCGAGGGCCAATTCCAGCAGGTGGGTGCCCTCACCCACCCCAGAGCGCGTCTGACCCTGGCCGGAGGCGGGGCAGAGGAGAGGAGAGGAGAGGAGCGTGGGGTGGGATGGAGGGGCAGGGCTGTGTCTGGGTTGGGGCCTGGCCATCTGCAGTGCTCTTGCCGAGGGGCGGGCTGGAGGGGGCGAGGCTGCCTTGGGGGGGTGGGGTTCGTTCTTTCCAGGTCAAGGTGCCTTGGCCTAACAGAGCCTAACAGAGCCATCCCGCCTGGAACTCAGACCATGAATGAGCTGATGTTTCTCCCTGTTGGCGAGGGCCACGTCCACCTGCGCTCTCTCCACGCCACCTGGGCTTCTGTAGGGAGGTGGAAATACAGTGTGGGCCACACCCAGTGCTAGGGAAGACCCAGCCGGGTGGGAAGTGCCCTTGGTGTGTCTCTGAGGTGTGTCTCTGTGTCTCTGAGGCCTGGGCAGGTGGCTGGCCTGGGACAAGCGTGTGCACTCACTGTCCTGGCCTCCTGGCTGCTTCTGCACGGCCAGCCCGGTGCTGACCTCCTCCCGGAGTGCCCGTGCACCCGTTCTGCATGAGGGATCTGCCATCCGGTTCTTACCGCCCTGCAAACACCCTCCAGATGTCTCGGAATCACAGCTGGGTTTTCCTGACCCGGAACCAGCCTGTCTTGTTGCGGCGTCGTGGCATGGTAGTTGACAGGAACAGTTGAGTGTGGGTCCATCTGTCCAACCTGGAAGTGAGCAGGGGCCACTCACTGCCCGTGCGGCATCGGGGCTGGTGCTAGTGTGCCAGGTGCCTGGCCTGCGAGGTCCGACAGGGCGAGGCCGGGGAGCAGAGTTCGGTGCTCCTCCGGAGCCACAGCTGCCGGTGGAGAGCTGGGGTCTGAACTCGGGGCCTCCTGAGCCCAAGTCCTCTCTAGCACGACACCTGCAGAGGGAGAAGTCACACCTGGCACCGCGCTGAGGGGCTGGGAGGCCGCACCGCGTCTGTGGGCTGCACCGCCGTGCTGCCGGGGAATCGGGGGGCGAGCGGCCCTGAGCGCGTGCCTCCCTGCCCTAGGTTCTCCACCACGAGCTGCTCGCCATCCGCGAGGCCTGCATCAAGCTGGAGAAGGACTACCAGCCGGGGATCACCTTCATCGTGGTGCAGAAGCGACACCACACCAGGCTCTTCTGCACGGACAAGAACGAGCGGGTGAGTGTCCGGGGCCCTGCAGACCCAGCCTCCAGCGGCAGAGGCAGGCTCCCCTCCGTGTGCTGAGGACACTCCGTGTGTCAATCACACGGGGGGGCGGGTCCAGGCCTGCCACTGCCGGGTCGTTTGTCCCGAAAATCAGCTGGAGAGGCAGCTCAGACAGGCACGGGAGGGGCTGGACCCCGTGGCCATGGCCGTGGCCATGCGATGAGGAGGAAATGGGTGGAGTGGAGACACCCAGGTCCCCACCCTCTTGTTCCAGACGAGCAGAGAAACCACATGGCAGTGGTGTGGAGAGGATGGGAGCAAGCAGGGTGTGCCAGGCCCAGGCCGGCCCCCAGGGGCTCCTCAGGTTTGTGGCTGTGACACCAAAGAAAGCTCTGTGTCCCCTCTCGGGATGAGCGAAACTGAGTCTTTAGCAGACAGCTGCCCTACGTGTGGCCGCCTGTGTCAAAGCGACTACCCGGACAGGAGGAAGAGCGTAGACGGGAGTCAGCCTGGCGCCCGGGAGGGAGGCGGAGGCGGCAGCTGGGGACAGAATAGGCGGAGGGCGCTGTCGCGGGTGTGCCTGCACCAGGACCTGCACATACGGAGGGGAAACACGGCGCGGGAGAGCTTGACCCGCCCGCCGTCCACCTCCGCTGGCACCGGGCACGGGTGCGTCAGGAGTGGTGCGGGCGAGCCGCGGAAGCAGGGCGTCCCCGGACAGAGGAGTTCTCCAAAGAGTTCCAAACCTGTCTCCTAAAGACGTTTCTTGTCATCAGACGTTAAATTTTAAGCCGACAGAAGAAATGCAGTTTACAAAGGCTTGAACCATTCGGCTCACTTCTGCGTAGCTCAGGCCTGAGAGACGTGACGAGGATGGCGTTTGCAGGGCATTGCAGGGCGCGCAGAACCCAGCAGGAGCCAGAGGGTTTCTTTTAAAACCCTGCAAGGCCGCTGAAACCATGCAGGCTGCGATGTTGTGGGACAGGAAGGAGGCCCATAAAATAACCCGGCGTGGCCCCGCCTCCCTCAGCCCCAGGCCTGCACCTGTGCCCCCTCCCCTCAGAAGATAGCGGAGGAGGAAGAGGCAGCACAGCGATGAAAATGGAACCTGCTCTACAAACGGGAACTGGCGACGGGAACCTCCCCAGGCAGCCCCAGAGGACGCCGGGGTCGTCCCTGCTCGTGGCAGTGTTTGTTTATTTGTAAAGCAGAATGGCCGAGGGAGGGCGAGTCGGAGACCTTCAGTCCACCGGCTCACTCCCCAATGCCCATGGCAGCCAGGGCTGGGCCAGGCTGAGGCCAGCAGCCCGGAACTCCGTCCTGGTCTCCCACCTGGGTGGAAGGGTCCAGGTGCTCAGAGCGTCAGCCTCTCCTCCCCGGGCGCCTTGGTCGGAAGCAGAGGTGAGACTCAGGCCAGCAGGCACCTGTGCATCCCAAGCGGCAGCTTAGCCTGTTGGCACCACAGTGCTGCACCCCCAGGGTTCAAAGATTTAGTTAATGTATTGGGAAGACGGGGGGGGAGAGAGGAAGGGGGAGACAGATCTTCCATCCACTGGTTCACTCCAAATGGCCACAACAGCCCGAGCTTTGTGAAAGCAACGCCAGGAGCCAGGTATCCATCCAGGTCTCCCACGGGCGTGTCGGGGGCCCAAGTACTGGGCCGCCGCCCATGGCTTTCCCAGGTGCGTTAGCCGGGTGCTGGACCGGAAGCAGAGCAGTCGGGACGCTGGCACTGTGGTGCGGGCTGCCGGCGTGTCAGCCCCAGCTGAACCCGCTGTGCCGTAATGCTGGCCCCTTGTGGGCAGCGCCACCAAATCATCCTGGGACAACCTTGCATGAGGTGTGCCGGAGAACGGGAGAGCGGGAGAGACAGTGACACGTGGGGTCACTCACGGTGCCGCGAGTCTGGAGCCACGCATCCCAGGCCCAGATCTGCTTCCTGCGTGGCCTGGGTGCTTGATCCTAAGCTATCCCTGAGTCCCGCGCTGCCTCCCTGGAAGGTCGCGCAGGCGGGCGGGGCACCCTCGGGATTCTGGGAGAGCGTCCTGGGGAACCCTGCATGCGGAGAGTGGCGGCGGTGCTGGGAGCAGTGAACAGTGGGGCGCGAGCTGCCTGCCTGGGAGCACCAGCAGGAGAGCCAGCGGTGTGCTCCCACGCACGGGCACACGCCGGCAGCAGCCCAGATCTGTGGCAGACGCACACAGCTTTGCAGTCCCCGACAAGGTACCATGCCAGCGGACACTGACAGGTGTGGCAGACACAGAGCAGCCCTGCAGGGAGAATCGGGCCTGGCTCAGATCACAGCCCAGCAGGCACGGGGCCGGGGTCTGGAAGAGGTCAGGGCCCCCATGGCTCCCAAATTCCTTCTTGCTTTCTTTTTTTAAAAACATTTATTTATTTATTTGAAAGAGTTACACAGAGAAAATGAGAGGCAGAGAGAGAGAGAGGTCTTCCGTCTGTTGGTTCACTCCCTCCTCAGATGGCTGCAATGGCCAGAGCTGGGCTGATCTGAAGCCAGGAGCCAGGAGCTTCCTCTATGTCTCCCACGTGGGTGCAGGAACCCAAGGACTTGGGCCATCTTCTACCGCTTTCCCAGGCCATAGCAGAGAGCTGGTTCGGAAGTGGAGCAGCCAGGACTCGAACCAGCACCTATGTGGGATGCTGGCACTGCAGGAGGCGGCTTTACCTGCTATGCCACGGCCCCGGCCTCCCAAATTCTCTTTCAAAAAATCTGAAGGTTATAAAAAGGCTGTCCGGCTGTCTGCACATTCCACGTCACGTGTCTGAAGCCGAAGCAGGCTGCCGGTGGCAGGGGACTGTCGCCAGAGACGGGGCCCTGAGCATGGTTGTTCTGCGCCAGTCGGCTTTCTGTGTCTGTCAGCGACAGTTTCCGTCTAGGCCACAAATCAGAATAGTGGTGACCAGGGCGCAAGGCCGTGTTTAACTTGCGGATGGTGACAAAGCATGGCGAGAACCCCAGCCCCAACACAGCGTCAGCTCTGTCGCCAGCCTGCCTGTGCCCTAACGAGCTTCCTCCTCACGAAGGTCGGCAAGAGCGGGAACATTCCAGCGGGCACGACCGTGGACACGAAGATCACACACCCGACCGAGTTTGACTTCTACCTGTGCAGCCACGCCGGCATCCAGGTGAGCACAGCGGGCGCACGGACTGGGAGGCAGGGTGGCCCTCGGGGTGCCGGTGGCAGGACCTCCCTGAGGAGGCCCCATTTTGTTGAGTTGAGGTCCAAGCAGGAGGGCGAGTGAGTGGCCAGGGCAGGTGTTGTGCGTCTGGAGCCTTGTGAGCTGAGAGGTGAGGCTGAGTGGGGACGAGGCCCCCGGCTGCCGTGGGTGGGATAGCAGGCCGGGCCCCTGTCAGGACGGGCTCCAGCTGTGCCCTGGGCACACAGGAAGGCCGCTCGGGGGCCCCACCCACTGCAGGCGCTGGCCCTCCCTGCGCCTTGCCATCAGCAGCCCTCGGCTTTCCAGACGGGATGCAAGGTCCCTCCCCAAAGAATCAGGATCTAAAATTTGGGAGCTCACTGTGAACTTGACCTTGATTTATATTCACTGGGTTTGAAAGAGAGAAAGAGGCAGGGCCCTTCCAACCTCTGGTTCATTCCCTAAACACCTAGGACAGCCAAGCTGGGCCAGGCTGGCCGGAGCCCGGCACGCCGTCCAGGTGACGGGGCCATCTGTCATCTGCCTCCTCCGGGCTGGGGTCAGCATCGGAAGCAGAGCTGGAACTGGGACCCAGGCACACTGACCCCCGCTGGCGTCTTAGCTGTTGTACCGGATGTCTCTCCCGAACGTGAACTTCTGATGTTCCGATGGAAATACTTAAAATTCCGTGTCATTTATGCCACTGTTGTCTAGGGAGCTGTGGCCCGGGCCACGTGTGGTCTGCAGCCCGAGAGCCCAGGCTGGCTGCACACTGCATCTGAGTGGCAGGTGGCCACCCTGGAGCTGTCCAGTGCCTGCCACTGAGCAAGCAGCAGGCCATGCCACGTGTCCCCCTGGCCTGGCGGGGAGGGCGGCTCAGCTGCTGCTCCTGTTGCAGACTTGAAGTTACCGAAAATGCAGAAGACGATGGGTGTCCCAGCCCCCGGTCTGAGTGCTGCTGACCGCGGGGCCTCGGAGTGGAGATTCTTCTCTGTGGTGTAGAGGAGCAGGAAACCCGTGTGTGCAGGGGTGCCTGGGAGCTGGGGGGGCTGGGATGAAAAGCTAGGTGCATTTTCCATGAACTTTTTGAACACTCTCAACAGACGACACGGCCTTCAGTGTGGCCACTTGGAGTGTGTGATCGGTGCACACTGCATGTGCTTATGCAACACATGAGTGCACGCCGCATTGAGAAAGAGAGAGAGAGAGAGAAAGAGAGAGACAGACAGACAGACAAGAAACAGATCTTCCTGTAGCAGCCAGGGGTGGGCTGGGCTGAAGCCAAGGGCCAAGAGCTCCCTCCGGGTCTCCCACCTGGATGCAGGGGCCCAGGGACATGGGCATCTGCTGGGAGCTGGGTCTCACAGTGGAGCAGCTGGGATGCAAACCGGTACCTACGTGGGATGCTGGTGTCGCAGGCCGAGGCTTTGCCTGCTGCACCACAGCGCTGGCCCTGAAACACTTCTAATTTTTTTTGTATTGGGAATATTCCAAACCTAGTGTGTGGGCGTGCATACTCTCACACACACCTTTATCTGGGGTGGAGCGGGGGGACGGGGAAAGCTGCCACCTGCTAGCTCACTCCCCAGATGCCCATAGCAGCCATG